>JAHBCN010000619.1:0-164518 GCA_019359885.1 Listronotus oregonensis
GTATTATTTGTACATTTAATTTGTGTTTTATGTTTTTAAGTTTTTGTTAAGTTTTATACAGACTTTTAGGTTTAGGTATCATATTTTATACAGCATAATCTCTTTTTAATAAATTGAAATTGAAAATACCAAAAGTTGTTTATAAAAATCTTTTTAAAGTTATAAGCTTAGTTGTCTTTGACGTGCTGGAGTTCTTTTTCGAGAAACTTTACCATTGCAAGTTAAAGCAAAATATTTTTATGTATTTTTTTGTGTAATAAACAAGACCAGTCTGAGTCAAAAGTAAAAACTTATTTACTTTTAGTCATTATATTTAATTTTAACATCGAGATTTTTAAAATTTATTTTTTAATCTTGAATTTTCATTTTCTTTCTTGTCTCTTTCTTTAGAATTTATGGAGTACATGAGTATTATGGCCGTCCTAGTCAACTGTGCTTTAATCGGTTATCAGGGCAAGTACAAGAATGTTCCCAGATATGACAGCCACCCAAACTATTTTGTTAATTGTTGCTCTCAGGTGTTTGTTTACGTAAAAGTACTTAGGTAATTCGGTACGGTAAAATTGCACTTTCAGTTATACATTTGGCTTCGCCCAAAAAAAGCTTTGACCGAAGCCAACTTTATCCAAGCTCGAAACCGGAGAAAGAAAGTTATTACGATTTATTTGGGAAAGCTGGATGGTGGCAAAGCAGTCTTCTCCGTACTCAAAGATTCGGAAATATTGCGTCTCGGCCGATTCGACCACTTTTGCATATTTTTTCTTATGAACGTAGGACTCTGGGTTGAAGAAACGAATAGATGAAATTTCGGGGCCCCCAAGTTGGACTGTAAAAGACTGCATAGGTGGCACTACGTGTTGCTCAGTTGGGCGCTCAAGAGATTAAATTATACCACTAATTTATCGGAGCGGAAGCCGCGAAAATACCTATTATGGCAAACCCGCCCAGCTCATCGGTGGACAAGATAAGAATCTTTCCTGTAAGCCTGGAATCATTAATAAGACGAACAGCTCTCTTTGAATGGAATTAAAAATGCTAAGAGTTGTGGGAGACGCCATTCCCCAGACATAGAACAATTTTCTTAAAAGGCTCTAATTTAAGATGCAATAAAGGGTACAGATTTAAAGTTAAGGAATACTTTCTGGTTCCAGCAGAATCCGGCTTTTTTAATGCTGCTTTAACTATGGATATAATGTGTTTATGACAGTTAAGGTTATTCTCAAAGTAAGCCAACAAGGTTAAATCAATCCTTGTTCTGCAGAATTTGGGCCCTCATAATAAAGCAAAAACTTTTTCTGACAGTGAAATGACTTTAATATGCATTTATTTTTAAGATTGTCTTCAGGGTAGTAAATTAAATCCAGTATCTTTACTAAAAATCTTTAAAAAAAATGTGCCTTCGTTTAGCTACCTTGTGAGAAAAATATGGGTTATGCTGGCCTAGCCTCTTTTAATTTTTAAGTTCGTCTCGGTGAAGTCGATTCATATTTGTGATAAATAGAAGACTGTATCTTCACTGAAGCTTTATAATGACGATATGGTATTTTATTTATCACAAATATACCTGCATTAATATTTTTAAGTTTTAATAAAAAAGCCAATGTTTTTAAATCAAACGTTTTAAGGCGCCATTAAATAAAAGTTAGGTTATATAGAAGTTTGTTACATAGAAATTAATGATTTTATTTAAGCTTTGATTAATTATGATTGACTAATACTGTGAAAAGAATAGATAGTAATTGGTAATTGTTTACAGAATCCCCAAATTCAATTACTTGAAAGTAATCCGATTACTTACAAAGTAATTGAATTCTAAAATTAATTCAATTACCCAATAAATAATAGAATTACTGCCAAAAATTTAATGTCCTTTTTTTTTTGGAAAACTCCGGGTTTCGGCCAGAAAAGAGCATCTTGAAACCGAACTGCCCTTTGAACCGGCAAATGCAGCCTGCTCGATTTAGTATTTTCGATTGATGCTTACCGCCACCGGTTTTATGTTTATTTTCTTTTATTATCAAACAAAGGTAGTGATTTTTTTTATTGGGATTGGTTACTGGTTGGTAGTTATTCAAATATTGCCAGCTAAAGCAACAAAGGGCAAGCCTCAATTTCCTTATTTTAAAAGTAGTTGTAAAAATCTGGATCCTAAAAACCCTACTTAGATGACAAGCGCCAGATAGTCAGGTAAAGAGATCCAGTCACGGTGATAATTTTAAGTGAAATTAAATTAAGAATAATTTTTAGAATTAATATTTTTTTCCTACTCTGAAATTTCCAATTTGTCGGGTTGTAGCTCTGAACGGGCGAATATTTTTTGAGAGATAGTAATTTTTAGTGTCAGTTAATTTCAACATATTAAAAAACTTTACTCATCTTTTTATGGACTGACGCCACATGGATCATCAGATTTATTTGTTTAACAGTTATCAACAGAGGCGAATGTTTAACATTATTGTTTGCAAAAGTTGATACCTCCTTTTTCTTTTAAGTTCCGTGTTAATAAACTACCTCTTCCTTTCTGAAGACACCCACGGTATGTAAGTACTTCGTGGATTGTCGAGATAAAATACAACAAAATAAAAAAATTATTGACCTCTTCTTAAAATCTCTAAAAATAAAGTATATTTTCCTTTTTAGCATATTATGTTAGTTATACGATTTATAATAACCTCGCCATACCGATTTCCTGGATGGTGGCCACCGAGATCAAAATAAGTGGGCTAGAAGAGATGCAAGTAGGTAGCAAACACAGCTACTCCGTCACCGGAAGAACTGCAAGCAAAGACAATAGGAAGGTAAAAAATGGTGTCTTGATAAGATATATAAATGTTTAAAAATTATATAATCCATATTAAGTGTAGAACCGTTGTAATTTGTGAACATACCTAAAAAAAAATATGTGTTTTTAAAAACGAATCGGGTCCTTAGTAGCAATTTCAAAGTTAAAACCACCTCGGTTCAAAAATAAATTTAACTGGCGGTGAAGCTTTACCTTACATTTAACTTACATATACAGAGTGATTTATGAGAAATGTCAATACTTTAATCGTAGTCAGGGTCCAAAATAAACATAAAGCCTATCAAATATAGGTCCGCAAGGCCTTTGTTTTCAAATAAAAGGTGAAAATTTTTATTTAATTTTTCTATTTTTTAAATAAAACTTTAAAATTAAATATTGAAGTAAAAATTGGTATCCGGGGTTTTTTGGGATGACGAATTCAATCTAATCTTATTACGGCTCTTACTTGTGGGGGGTTTTTTACTATTTTGAACAAAAACTTTTTGGTGGCCCTGTATTACATTTTTGTATATTAAATAATTGTTTTGTTATTTTTACGTCAAAAGGTATACTTGTAAAAAGTTGATATAAGCAACCGTTTTCGAGATATTTGGATTCAAAAAATTGACGCGTCTGATTTTATTTTAGCATAATAAAACAAACAAAATGTTAATTAAACAATATGTATTTTAATTTTTAATAAAATTATTGTTCTTAAATTATTTCGGCAAAATATAAGCTAGGTTTTTAATTTTTAAAAAATTCCACCATTTCTTAAGCACATGTCAGCTCTGTGGTGAAACCCCTGTATCCGGGGCGAAGGCCTTGTGGACCCTTTTGTATAGACTTTTATGTTTTTTTTTTGACCCTGACTACGTACCTGAAGTATTGACATTTCCTCATGAATCACCCTGTATATTAAAGACGGGTGCTTTATTAATGCTTAGTTTTGAAAACCCTTTTTAAAAAATGGGGACTTTTATTTGCAAAATTAGATGGATTTGGTTTTTAATTAACTGATCGTGACTCAACGTTTGTTATACACGATTAATTGTGACCTTTTATTAACAAACGTTCGAGTACAAAATTTTTTACATTCAGTTTTTTATTACCTGACCACTCATTCAGTTCCGCTAATAAATTTTCAATTTTAACTGCTGGGAAAGTAATAGTAGTCCAGATTAGGCACTTGCATCCGGATAATATGCAAAATTTTAAATGTTGTGTAGGTTGTTAAACCGGATCTGGTAGACCATATTTTATTAAAGTTGTAAATTAGTTTGCTACTGGAGACGCGTTTTTATTAAAACTGACATGCACTTTTTATGTTTTTAAAAAAAATTTCTTTTTTTTTTTAACTATAGATGGCACATGTCAAATGTCACTCTAAAAAACTAATGACGTTGTACTAATAACTTGGTACATCTTTCAAAAAACTTTTTATTTATTTTTTTTTAACAAAAACCCCAATTTTTTTTAATTTTACGACATTAAATAAATGAATATGTTTTTTTTTTCAAATTAAAATTGGAAAATTTTTAAAAAAAAACAAAATGTTTAGACCCTACAATTTGTTTCTTGGGAACACATGAAACAAATTGCAGTTGTCGATTTGTCAAATTATTTAAAATGCTAAGTATATCATATTTTTATTTTCATCATGTATTAAGAATATTTTGCTACAAACGTGTTAAAAATTAAATTTTTTTAACACTATCCAATCTTTAAAAATGTTATTTTAAAGCACTAGTGTTAAAGAAACATTTTAAAGACTAGTGTTAAAGTGAAATGTCAAATTTTGAAAGGTAACGTCAACGTTTATTTATTTACTAACATTTATAAATTGTACAAAAACAATTTGAAAAACAAATTCCTTTCACAGTTCTAGCATTCTCCGTAGTTGAGGTGAATTGAACAGAAAACAACTTTCCAAATCTTCGGTTTTTCCTTAAAATCAAAGGAATATACTTTGATATATTTTCCAGCAACACCTTTTCCTTACACCAATTCATAAACTTTTGTAGGGAATATTATATTGTATACAAGATTTTCTGGAAGTAAAACCAGCGATGCTTTACTGGCCCTTCATCTATCTATGGATCGATGCAACCAATATTTCTCCCATTTTCTTCCATTTCAATCTGATTTTAAGTAAAAACTAAAACGAGCTACTGACAGTCTATCAAATTTGAAGTAAAATGCCGTAACCAACCAGCATCAACAACGGTTGTTAGAATTTCATTAATAAATAAACTTCAATAATTTTTATATACAATTTGTGAATTATTTAATTTTTAATATTTTGCGTTTGTGAAAAAATATTGTATGGTATTTTGTTAAAGGACGTTTTAAGGGACTCATGTGAACTGCAGAATGAGCGAAGCTCATTCGGCCTTAAAATTGTACTTTTATCACCTATATCATATATAACTTTTAATATTCCATTTTATGGTTTTGAATTCAAATAATTTAAAAAATAAAAAACCCTTCCCTTACGTACAATGGGGAAAAAATTAAATTGCAAGTGTTAAATAGAAATTTTTATTTTACTTCTGCTATGTGACTGGTAAATTTTGCCTATACTTAGAAAACACGTTCCTATGCCCTTTTCAAGACGTTTTAAGTATCTACAAACATATTTAAAAAAAATATATAAGAAAACAACTGACGTTTCCAGAACTTCGGTAAATTAAAAAAATATATTATGCTAAATAGTTACTTCATTTTTGACTTTATACCTAATTTAGGTAAGAGTTGAAAGAAATGTAAAAATATTTATAAAAAAAAAGCGTTATAAATACATAAATCTGTTTTAAATTAATTATTACAAGAAGGTACCTTTCCCTTGGTATTGCGTTTCTTTTTTTTAAAATATTTTGAAATGAATTAAAGGATCATCCTTACCTTGTGATTTTTTTTTTCCCGATTTTCTGTCTCACCCAGCCATAGCCTTACCCAGCAAATGTTAAAAAATCGCGGGAAAAAAAACGATAAATTAATCAAAACCGAGCCTTAGAACTAGTCAAAAATGTATCTTCAAATGTAACTCCAAACCGTCCCCCCCCTATCCCAGTACTTCCCACAGTTCAATTTTCCATTCATAAACATCAATTGGGAATTACGCCTGATAGTATTCAGCAGATACCGTTTAAACCGAGAAAGTCAAAAGTGGACTGCAGCGGAGGAAGATCAGAAAATTGGGTGTTTTTCAATACAAGAGCACAACGCTCCTTAATGCCGCATAATGGAAGCATTAATTGAAACAGGTTGGTTTAAAATGCCCGATTATGCAAGCATGGCGGAAGTTAAAACCCAACGTTAAACATTGTGCCGCATAATGCGCTCTTGTGCCGTAATTGAAACACCCTATAGTTATAGGCAGTGGCTGCACCCCAAGCAAATTCCAGAAATATCATTGGATAATAAATAAAATGTTTTTGATCATCTCTCAAATATATTATTTCGATTATTAGAAAATATTTTTGGGCAACTTGTTAGACATGAAAAAAAAGAACCGTTTCGGTCCAGGCCCCAGAGAAGCGAAACAGGTAAACAAATCAGTGGATCCCTACAAATACCCATAATATTAAAGCATCATTACTAATAAATTAAGTTGTCTCATTTAAAAGGGTATTATCAGATACACTTATAACGTATTACTGTGAGCTTGAATTTCATTATAACCAACAATATATTTTAAATGAAGCTAAACCAGATAAAGTTTAGTAAAATAGATTTTGAGCTATTATTTAATTACCTTATTAATTCACAAAATCAATTTCTCAAGAAAAGACCAAAACCTAGTTTCGGTGTCACCAAATACATACTAAAATCTTGTCTTATATACAGCTATCAGGGTCTTCAGCACATGTAGACATATATGTAAATCGAGATAGGTGGGTCAGCATGCCCTTTCGAACAATGTGAATAATCACAATTTACTTAAAACCAGAAAGAGTTTTTGTCTTTAACTTTATCAATTTGGGCATTTTTTTACGAAATTTTCTTTTGAGGTAAGTGCATTGACAAATAACTCTTGCTGTTTTTAACAAATTGTGGTTTTGCATATCGTTCGAAAGGATGAATTGAAGATGTTTTTAACTCGATCATTTCGGGGTTTTATTTTTAATGCAATGCAAAGTTGGCTCTTAAAATTATTTTTTACTTCTTTTGGTTTGGAATATTTTTCTTTGTAGCTCTCATGGGCCCCAATTTTCAATTTTTATGATTCAAATATTAGTCTAGATTAAAATAAAATGAAAATTTTGTCAGTGTCATGATTTTTCAAAAATTTATTTCAGTTTAAAATTCCAAAATTGAAATTTTGAAAAAAAAATAAAAATTCTTTTAAAAAAATTCTTAGGGCCCAGTTAAAATATCTGGATCGACCCATAGTAGACGGCCTCACCTATCTCAGATTCACGTATGTCTTCTCATGTGCCAAACACCCTGTTAATATTTAGTCTGGGATAAGGGAAGATTAACGTAGGTGTTTAAAATAATCCTAGACTGAAGGAGAACGAAGCTACCCCAATAACTCTTCCGTCCGTTACAAACATTATTTTGTTAAAAATACAAAGATTAATTTGATAAATTTGTTGACTACTCATCTTTTATTGCTGTTTACACATTGTTAAATTTTAGTCTGAGTCTACTCATCATTTAACTATTGGGCCTAGCGGTGGCATCAGTGGTCTAGAAGCTGAAAAGAAAATGGGTACATCTCTGACTGTATATCGCCTAAGGTATTTTATATTTTATTATTATTATTATTGAAAAAAAAATTAAAAAATAGGTTTTAAACATTGTATTTGTTGGAAATTGAGTTAAAGAGAATAAGAAAAAAACAAATAATAATACATTTATTAAACTTGGCTAGCTTTTAATTTTATAATATAATTTAATGCAGATTATTCAATTTTATTTACCATTTTATTCATTTGTGCTTACCAAACAGAATAAATCTAGAACAAAAGGACTATCCCCAAATAAGGTAGTGACCAAACAACCCTCTGTCAACTTATGTGTTATGTGTCACTTTGTTTTGTTCTGTCCTATTTCCAAAATAAAATTTACTAGCAAAGACTAATTGTACAAAGCTGTTCTTTACAAATGCACAAAATTAAAAACACAATTTTGTGAAATGTTAAAAAAACGTACTGTATAACTAAGGCGAGGCTTTAAATGGCGCAAAAGCTTTAAATAATACTAAAACAGTTTTATTAAATCTTAACAACTACTTTTTAAAATTAATTTTGTTTATACGAATGAATCAAAGGTTGTGGTGAAATTATTACTTAACTAATTTAAATGTTTCGAAATAGCGTTTTCGATACGTTGATTTTTAAATGTTATTTTTTTTCCCGAGCTCGGAATTTTACATACAGGGTTATTCATTCTAAAGTAAACAGGGCTTTATTTTTGAACTTCCCTGTCTTTTTACAAAACGAATATAGCCATTTCGTTTTTTTTCGCAGAATTCAATAATTTAATCAAAAAGATTTAAAAAAAAACAAAATTAAATACAGGACTATTTTTTAAATAAAACCCCGTATATTTTTATATCAATAAATTTTCACGAGAATTCGGTAAATATGGGGGGTTTCGGGTTTATTTCCTGCGGTTCTGCTGCAATTGTCTTAAAACTGCTTAATACTATAAGGATAGTTTCACCAAAAAACCTGGCTGCCAATACAGGTGCTTTTTGTGTCAAGAATTTTAAAAATCGTTTATTACTTTTTGGAGTAGTTTTATAATGAGGTTTTTTATCAGAAGAAGGGCTTCAAATTATATTATATGCTAAAAATGATATGATATATCTATTTCTTAAAAACAAAATTACTATAAACGGAAAAATTAAAAATAATACGAGGAAATATATGGTTAATGAGAACACTTATAAAATAAAATTATTATAATAATTTAATGTTCTATATAACCCCGTTATTTGCGAAAGATTATCTTCCCCTCGTTAGCCTTTCTAAGCCCCGCCGATATTATTTGAGGTTCTTGGTTAAGACGATTAATTTCATTTACAATTTATTCTCTATTTTTTCCGTGTTTGTGTTCCCATTTTGGTAAACGACATTCTTCAAGTGACCCATTGAAAGTGTCCAAAATTATAATATCTGGACATTGGTGTCCAGTTAAGAGTTATAATTTGAAGTTGTTCTTCTGATGAAAACCTCATTATAAAACTATCCAAAAAGTAATAAACGTATTTTTAAAATTCTTGACTTTGACAAATAAGCACCTGTGACCTGTGGCAGCAGGTTTTTTAGGTGAAACTATCCTTATAGTATTAGGCAATTTTTAGACAATTGCAGCAGAACCTCAGGAAATAAACCCAGCAACCCCTATATCACCGAATTCCTTGTGAAAATCTCTATCTATTGAAATAAAAATATCATTCCATTTACAAAATACGTCACTCGTGCTGAGACTCTTTTGTTTACTATTGAATCATGTTAGTCGGGCCAGTAAAAAGTATAAATTTACTTTTTAAACCTAATTCAGCTTACCTTAGTACTAGATCTGTTAAAAAAAATAATTTCTATTGCAATTGAACAAGTTTACAACCTAAACCTTTTTAATGAATCCGACTGGAAAATTTTAAACTGATTTTTAATCACCCAGATTTTTAAAAAAGTTTGATAAATTTATGGTTTAATATATTTGAGACCCTTAAATTAGTGAACTTACTTATTTGGCTTTATATATGGAATATATTCTGAATTAAGCTTTGTACAAGTGGCCTAGACAGTCTTATAAAAGAAAACAAGTAAAGCTGTTTTTAAAGTATTTAAAAAGGCATGTTTTTAAGTATCGTCAGCATATTCTTAAATCCTAACAAGAGGGCTGGACTGTATTGAATTAATATCTTATCACCT
Organism: Listronotus oregonensis; assembly: GCA_019359885.1. NCBI lineage: Eukaryota > Metazoa > Arthropoda > Insecta > Coleoptera > Curculionidae > Listronotus > Listronotus oregonensis. The sequence continues at coordinate 9,673 of JAHBCN010000619.1, forward strand.
TTGAAATTCTAGGCACTTTATTCTTTCTTCCTTTTCGTATATTTAACATCATGCTGGATGCAAATATCCGTTTGTGTGTTATTTTATTTCCGAAAATAACAAATAAACTGCAAAACGGCAATTCCTAATGCATCCATTATGGTGCAAAATATTTACAATTATGCATGCAAATTAATAGCAAAAAAGATTTTCTATAAGTACATAATAGTATAATAAAAAAATTTTGGTACTTTCTGCTTTAAAATATGATCCATAATCTGTAGGGCATTAATAAGTTTTAAAATACAAGTTGTTTATTTAAAAACTGCCGAAAGAACCGAAAAATCCGCTCTTAGATCCAACCAGCTTGCGTAAAATTCGTAAATGAAATTATATTTTAAAAGAATTCATCATAAAGTTTACGAAGATACCATATTTTTTTATTTATTCCAAAATTAAAACACGTGATGACACTACAATGCTTTATTCTTTACTTTAAAGGCACACCTTACACCTTTTAATCTTAACTATATCACTAATATAAGATAACTAACTGACTGTGGTTCAATGCAGCCTTTATATACCTAACGAAGCTCTACACAAATCTAGAAAATGATACTTTTTTAGATTTATCTTCTTTACTTCATATATTATTGGAATTATCTAATAGTTCTACCACATAACTATTCACATTTCTTACTTCGTAACAGTTTTAATTAGGTTATGTACACCATATGCTTATATGTATAAAGGATTTTTTTTTATTTGTTCCATTTTGTTACTATTTGTATACCAAGAAACCTTTCGCCTGATCTTAACACAATTTAAAAACTTTACTTACATCTTAATTGCCAAGAAGGTACATGTAGCCGAAAAAGATTTGTGTTCCCAAGACTTACCGATACTATTTAGTATTTACTTTTTTTTGATAAATTTGAATTAATGGTAATCAATTGTGTCACTATCGAGTATTTTAGATACGGGTCATTCCATATCAAATCAACCAAAAAATAATAAAAATTTTACTCGACCCTCTCCGATTTTGATGATTTTTGGTACACATTTTCTACCTACAAAAACTGAAATTCAAAATTTCATATTTTTTGACTCGTACTTTTTTGTAATTAATTTGTGAAAATTAAAAAATCCCTAATTTGGTCTTGATATGTATATACAAAAAATTTAATATCTTAGGAACCACTTAAGCTGGTAAAATGAGTGATGGCTCGTTTTAAAGGTATTTAAAATACCTTTCGAATGATTTAGCACAATGCATAAATTAAAAAAATACTTTTTTTTCAAAAAAATTTTTTTTGAAAAATCTCAAAAAGGCCATTTTTGATTATTTTCAAAAAAATATATTATTTTATTCAGACCTTTACCTAGTTACCCTAAAAATTTCATGATGGAGAAATAAGGGGTTCATTAGCAAAAAAAAAATTTGAAAATGTTGTTACCTCAATATTACTTACTAAAATGTGGGTTTATATGGCTATGAATTTAATTTAGATCTATGTATTTGCTTATTTAATAATTAAAACATGACATTAAGATTTTTCGTATATTAAACGCATTAAACAAGTAAAATAAAAATATACACAATAAATATATATACAATATATACAGCTTCAAATAAGAAATACAAAATATTATATTATACAACTACATCTTTTTGTCTAATTGTCTTTTAAGAACTTGTGAGGACTCCATCATTTCTTTTTTGTTAAGTTTATATGTTCTACCGGTAGCAGTAATAGGTTCGACTTTTTTTACCAGACTTTCGGGTTTTACTACTAAAATATCCGGATTACTTGGGTAGAAAAACGAGGCTGCAGGGCCTCTTGGATGAAGAAAGCTTACTTTTAGCTCTCCAGTCTCAATATTTTTTCCCAAAATACATGCTAGCCACCATTCTTTATCATATTCTACAGTAACAAAACCTGACTCAACATTTTGTATTTCGGATATAATATCCCCCCCTGGCATAAGGTGATGATTTTCTGTTTCTAAACTTTCCGAAAAAAATTTTGCTATAAAAGAGCTTTCTGTATAGGGAATTACAGCGTGAATTTTTTGGGTACCAGGTAAGGTTAGTACATCAGTGAACCTTTTATTCAATAATTTTTCATGGTTGACATATTCATCCTCAGTGTAATATTTAAAATTAATGCCAGTAATGTTTTCTTGGCACCAAGTAAACAACTGAAAGGGTGTCATTATTTGGTCACTGTATGGCCTCTGAAGACTAGCCTTTGCTGCAAGCCTTTTAACTGTGCCTCCTAAGCCATCACAGGCACTCTTGCCATGAGAAGTGGCAAAATAATGCCATTCTGCTTCGATTCCAAAATCTTTTTTATGGAGACAAACATTAAGAAATTTTTTCTTATTTTTATATTGAGCTGCACTACCATCAGAAAAATAAAATATTTTTTTAAGTCCTAAAATCTTTTTTAAATCTGGCATTAATTTCGACAAAATAAATGAAATGCCACAGTATTGTGAGTAAGGCTTTCCGACATACAAACGTAATTTAAGTTTTGAAGTTTGCCATCAGTTTTAAAATAAATGGCAAACGGATGGAGGGTTGCCTGGCTGTTGTTCCAATGGTAAGCCTGAACCTCATCCTGCATAACAAACGAGTAGTTTTCGGCAAAATCGCATGTAATGAGTGCTTCTCCATGTTTTAGATTATTTTTAATGTCGTTATATTTTTCTTTTTGCATATTAGCGATAAATGAATGCGATTTCAGTTTTATTAGGCTGTCCGTGAATTCCTGCACAAAATCATCGGATTTTTTCACAATGGTTTCCATTGTGCATCGATCTACAGATATCCATTTGTTATACGTTACCTCATCAATGAGTTCCTGTTCAAATTTTTCCAGAAGAATGTTTTTATAATGGTCTACTCCTGGACATTCCTGACATCTATTTCCTAGATAGCAATCTACTGAAGGTGGATTACACATCATTTTATACAAACACTGATAGTAATTTGCTGCCAAAGACCTATTATTCTCATCACGCATTTTATTTAATTTTGAGGCATTTATCATTAATTTCACATTCTGGTGAATAGTACACACACAGACAGAATGTGTTCCACTTTTTCCTGCCAAAATACAGTTTTTAGGTCTAAGTTGACAAAATTTGGAGAAGCCAATTTTTTCGTCTGGAAAATCAGCTTTGAATAAACAATATATTTCCTTAAGATTAGCCAAGACTAATTTTTTTTGTACATGTTCTTTTCGCCCTCATCTTTCCTTATCACAACAAAATCTTTTTTACCGGGCATTGGTCTGCTTATATCATCCCGTTGATAAAAGTCCTTTACATTTTGGACAACTCTTTCATCCAGGTTTTTTCCAGGCTTCGGATTTGGAGAGCTTAATATCCCATTCTCTTTCACCAATTTCTGTACTGCCCTGGCCATATATTGAGAGACTCCAAATTCTTCTTGAATTTTTGCCCTATTCCAACTTTGCGGTAAACAAGACAAAACAAGAAATTTTTCACTTCTCTTTTTTGTGTTTAAAAATTTTGCCTTCAATTGATTGATCATTTCTTGTTCATCGCGGTTGTACTCTTCTTGCTGCGTTAAAGTAGACGTTGATTCCTTGGCAAATCTGGTCATTAACGATTGCAACTTTTCTATTTTTGTTTATTTCCTTTTTTTTTCTTAATTGGCGACTCTCTTAGCAGTTCCAGGGACTTATTTAACATAGAAAGTGACTCATTATGGTCTTCAAAATCAGGATCATTTATTTGAACTTGACTGGGTCTAAAAAAAGTAAAATTATACAGCCGACTTCTGTTTCGCAAACATATTAATAAATGTGAATATCAAAAAAATGTCTATTAGATACAAATTTAATTAGTAAATAATAATAAAAAATAAAAAATTCTTACCCAGCCACATCCTCGTTTTCTGAAGTCTTAAACTCCTTAGCAAGCCTAAGTCTACACGTATCACAAATTTTCATGCCTATTTCAATATTTTTATAATTGGACATCCACTGCGTAACATTCCTTAATTTTCCAGAATGTTTACTTTTAGACTCAATATCAAACGGATTGCAACACTTGGTTTTAAACTTGCTCCAATCATTTTTTTTATTTGACAACATTTTGAAAAAAATTTGCTAGATCCACGCACACCCTACACTGTAGAAAACTTCTAAGCAAATGAATATAAAATTTTGGAATAAACTTGCATAAAAGCAGTCAGGTTTTGCAGGAAATTTCCTGTTAAAACTCGATTTAATAAATTCAAGAAACCAATAAAATCAAAGGGGTGTGGCCTCAGGGGTGGTGCAAATATTAACAAGAATAAACAGGTACTGTAAGTTGATTATTTGAGCAGAAATGACAAATTCCTCTTAATTTACACATATGCGCGAATTGTCAAACTGTGGTATATAAGCATTAATTTACATAGGTAGTTAAGAATTTTTGTGCAATGAGTCTTTTATTATTTTTTTTGGTCATGAACCCATCACTTCTCCATCATGAAATTTTTAGGATAGCTAGCTAAAACTCTGAACACAAAAATATATTTTTTTGAAAAAAATCAAAAATGGCCTTTTTGAGATTTTTCAAAAAAAAAATTTTTTTTGAAAAAAAAGTATTTTTTTTGAAAAATTTATGCATTGTGCTAAATCATTCGAAAGGTATTTTAAATACCTTTAAAACGAGCTATCACTCATTTTACCAGCCAAGATATTAAATTTTTGGTATATACATAATCAAGACCAAATTAGGGATTTTTTTAATTTTCAAAAATTAATTACAAAAAAAGTACTGGTCAAAAAAATATAAAATTTTGGGAATTTGAGTTTTTTGGTGGGTAGAAAATGTGTACCAAAAATCATCAATACCCTGGTTGATTTGATATGGAATGACCCATACAGGCCATCGAAGAAGTAGAAGAAATCCAAAAATGTAAAAATATACAGGGTAGCTTATTTGAAAATTAAAAGTTGAGGAAGTTTCCGGTGAAACCGGAAGTCACGTAACTTGTCAAAAAAAGTTTCATTTTTCTATCTTGAAAAGTGCAGAAGAAAAAGGTGAGCCATGTTCGTGGATCACCTGATATATTAAATAAAAGGTAGTTTCAATTAAATTTTGCCAGGCAACCCCGCTACAATCAATTCATTCTACATATAGGTATATGTAGTACAGAAAATGAACCATTTAGGTTAGCAATTTTTTCGTCCTACAAAAATTTACCTGAAATTTCTTACAGAAGGTAGGAAATAGCCCAAGGATTGAATTCTATATGATGCCGAGAAGCGCTTTTATCCTGGGATTGGAATTTTTTTATTACATTTTAACTACAGGAATCGATGAAAAAGTAATTCTAAGTAAAAAATGTTTCGTACTTTTTTCTCGTAAAACTAATATTTTTTGAGTTATTCGCGATTGAAAGTAATAGTTTTTCGACGAAAAAATATCGACGTTTTTAATGGGTTTTTCGCGAATAACTCGAAAAATATGCATTTATATAAAAAAAAAAAAAACTGTCGAAAGCAAGATTGTAGCTTATAAAAAAACAAAACTCTTTTTTTTATAATTTCTCTACAACCAATACGGACCGAGCTACGGGAAAACTTTGCATTTTTTGAGGAAAAACGTCTTTTTTAGAGTATATAATTAGACCATTTTTTAAAAAAAGTCTCCAACATAAAAATTGAGCGAGTTATGATAAAAATAGGGTCGTTCCCTACTTTTTTCTAAAAAATCAGTGAAAAAGCCCCCCAATTACCTTCCTAATTAAAATTAATCCTTGCCTTTCTGCTCTCTTTATATACAGTAAAGCGCAGACCACTGCGAATTTAGGACATCCTTGACGATTTTGGATGTACCTAAAAACGCCGCACGCATTGCTTATCGATCAATAATTTTCCAGCAAACAATTCAATACGTTTATTTCTGAAATAGTTCTTTAGTATCGAACGCTCGACAGCAATAGTTGTACTGTGTCGATTATTTGCGACCAAAAGTTTTTTTTTAATAATAGTTATTAATAATGGATGTTTACGAACTGGATATTTAATAATTTATTTCTAACCAGGCCGACTCCCACGATTTCCACTATTTACCGAGTCATTAAAAACTTTCTGACATTTGGTTGTTTAACTCCAAGAAAACATAAACATGATAGTGCCTCAGAAAAAAACAACAAAAGGAAAATGAAAGAAATTATGGTAGTGGCAAGTGTTATTAAAAATCCTACAGTTTCCATTAATACAATAGATTAATTTGAGCAGAAGATCAGTGGAAAGAGTGCTGAAAAAAATTGATACCGATCCAAAGTAAAAAAAAACCAATGAAATTTTCCCTGATGATCATTTTAGACGAAGGCAATTTTTTGAAACTGTAATGGAAATGAAAAATAACAATGAAAATTTTATAAGAAACATTGTTTTTACTGATGAATCGACATTTTCACTTTATGGTCTCACCCAACGATTTTTTTCTCTGAGGTCACGTAAAATCATAAATTTATGGTTTCCAGGAGAATAGGGCTAATAATCTACAAGAATTGCAATTACAAATTGGGAATTGGGAATTTAGGATTATTACCCTTAACATTCTAACATGTCGGAAGGCGTTTTTATGACAATCTTGGTTATTGTTTGGCTCAAGAAGGTGGTTTATTTGATCATCTTTGATAACTTGAAAAAGTTTTTCTTTTTTTATTCTATGAATGCACATTAAATTATTTTCTTAAAAATATCTTCTACGTTCCATTAATTATTTTATTTTATTAGGAAAAACTGTTTGGTTTTTAAGCAGCAAACGTTGCGGTCTCGTAAGCAACTAATTTTAAATTTATGACTGATAAGAAATCAGATCGAAGTCGGTTGACGCTAGCTAGCTCCTGCTACTTGCCTATAAACACTGCATCCACTTACTGAAAATAAAAACGTACTACACAACTAAACTGGGCAGATAAATTATTCCGAATTTATCACCGCACTCCCCACCAGTCCTAACCAAAAAATACGCCACGTGAGAAAACGAGACGGAAGTTGAGATGCAAGCCACAAAATTATTATTGGTATTTTAGAATTGGGTACATCCAAAAATTTTCCAGGAGCCTCCTATGTTCGCAATACGGTGCGCTTTACTGTATGTATTATCAATACATCCTAGATGTTTGACCAAATTTTTAAAAGGGGTTGGTTTAAAAAAAAGGGGTTTAAAAAATAAAAACCCCCTTTTTTAAAAATAAATTTTCCAAAAAACCCCCGGTTTAAAAAAAAGCCTGAGATTTTAAATTTTGGTTTTTTTTTAAAAAAATTTTTTCGTATAGATTTTTTAAAATATTTAAATAATTTTGGCCAAAAAGAGCCGGGCTTTTTTTTAAAATCCCAGGTTTAAAAAACCTTACCCCAAATTTTTTAAAACTAAAAAATTAAAGGGTTTTAAAAATTATTTCCCTTGGCTTTTTAAAAACCCCTTAAAATTTTTTTAAAAAAATTTTTAAAGAAAAATCCAACTTTTAAAAAAAAATTTTTCAAATTTTTTTTTTTGGGTTGCCCAAACTTTCAAAATAATTCAAAAAAAACCTTTTTATATTGAAAATTCCCCCTTTCTTTTTAATTTTTTGGTTAAACTTTTTTAAAAAATTTTTATTTCAGTATAAAATTTTAAGTGTTTTTTTTTAAATTCTTTCCCTTTTAATTTTTTTATAAGAAAGACGGGAGTCTCTGGGGGGCCCCCGCTATTGGGGCCCCACTTCCATATATCTTTCTCACATCGTTTTTTAAAAATTTCCCCCTCCCCCAAGTCCAAATTTTTAAAAAAAAAAAAAAATTGGGAAGGAGAAAGTGAAGTTTTAGGGAATTTGATTTTAAAATTGTCCGGAGCTTTTCCACGGTTACAAAAATTTTTTCTACTTGTTTTTCCCAAAAAAAATTTTAAAAAACTTTAAAGCTTCCATCCCTCTTTATGGTACAAAATGTGGAATTGGCTTTTAAAAAAATTCCTAATTTGGGGCCCAAAAAAATTTTTTTTTAAGGGCTTCCTTATACGTGGAAATTTCTTTTTTAAATTTAAAAGATTTTTTTACCTTTTTTTTTTAAAAAAATTTTTAAATCTAATTTATTAAGGGGGTAAATTTTTTTCTTTTGAACTAACTTCTCGGGAAAATTTTTTTCTCCTTTTTTTTTTTTCCCGGGGAAAAACCCTTTTTTTTTTAAAAATGTTTTTTTCTTAAAGGCCCTGCCCATCCCAAAAAGCACATATTTTGTGTTCTTTCCAGTTGAATAACGTACCATTTAAATCTGCACATATATTCCATTTTTATTTCGTTTTATTTTTTTAATTATCATTTAGTTGTTAGTTTTTAAAATTTCCCAAAGCATAAACATATTTTTTTTTTCCATTTAAAAGTAAAAAAGTTTTTTAGACTTTTTTTTAAAACAGATCATGAATAGATTTATGGGGAAATTTTAAAAAAAATTCAGTTCGACCATAAGGCCAGAATATCATGGCAAAATATAAAACCGTCCGCTGCAAAAAAAAATTTTAGAAATTTCCCCTTTTTTGTAATGGCCCCCTTTAAAACCCCTTTTTTTCCAAAAGGTTCCACGTGCAGGCGGGATCGAGAAATTGCTTTTTTTAACCCAACCCCAAAAAGGTTTCAATTCACCTTGGTGATTAAAAAATTATCGGGAAATCAAGGAATAGGGATGTTTTTTTCCCCATTTTGGGGGAAAGGGGTATTTCGATCGTTCCCCGAAAAAGCGTGTAACCTGGGGGGTTTGGGGAAGGGTAAGGGTTTGTCGGGGTTTCTGGTGCATTCAGCGGAACAGGGAACGAAGTACCTTATTTTTAAATTTTTGATTTGTTGAAAAAAAAAAATTTTTATTCGTGATTACGAGGTTCCCCAAACCTTAACTGAAAGGCTAGATTTTGCTCCTTTTAGCCACCGTAATTTCTGAACACAACTCCCCCCTTTTTTGGGGGGGACTTATCTTGATCCCCAATTTACATCAAAGTACAGTTCATCCCCCTTTTTTTTATATGAAATATCGGTTTTTACGTTCCCAAAATTCCCCAAACAAATATAACAGAATTTATAGCTTTATTAAAAAAATTTTGCGTCACATTTTTTAAGTAGATTTTTTAAAATCGAAAAATAACGATTTTACAAAATGATTAAAAATAACACTAAAGGATATTTCAAGCAAAAAATCCCCCCATGTATAAAAGGGGTCGCCCTTTATTACCCCCTATAGACCCTTAAAATTGACTAATAAAAACTGATTAGTTGTATATTAGTATAAGTAAATTTAAAATAAGATTTTTTTAAAAATTTTTGTTAGACCATTAATTCACCCCCAATAAAAAACATTGGTTTTCCCCATATTCCGCCCGACGATTCACCACCCGGCATATTCATTCTTTTCCCCTTTCCCAAATAAAAAAATTGTTAAATTTAGCTAACCCAATATCTGAAAAAAAAAATCAATCAGCTGACTATACCATGGTGCATTTTACGTAAACGCTGTAACTAGTCAACTAATGCATTTAAATAGGCGATAAATGCTCCCGCCTAACCCCCGCGCTATAACTTTTCAAGTATTAGCTGAGGGTTTTTTTCACCGAGATCCCCGCTGACATATATTTTTTTCCATAGTTGCATAAAAACTATTAGCAGGTAAATTTTCTAGTTGAAAGAAAATCATTAAAAGCTTTTTTTATTTTCGAGCGACCACCTGACTTACAAAGCACTATGTTATAGTCAGCTGATTTTTTTTTTTTTTAAGATATTGGGCCCCTACAATTTAACAAGTTTTCAGTTAAAAGAATTAAATCCCCCGGGGGGTGCATCGTCGGGCGGGGTTTAGGACATTCCGTGTAATTTTTAAAGGTGTCAATTATTGGTTTCCTAATTATTTTGTCAAAAATTTTTCAAAGTTGCCTTCCCCCGGTTTTGACCAAATTTGATATCGGGTTTTTTTTGGGGGGCTGATTACGAATCGGCAACGTTTCGTTTTCGATTTTTTTACCAAAATTGAAAATTGAACTAACCTTATTTGCACTATTCCCCTTCTTTTTGTTCACAATTCTTAATTTTTTTTTTAATTTACACCTTTTTTTCCATTAAATTGAAAGCTTCACTTTCAAGCGGGCGGCCATGTTTGCTAAAAATCCCTGGTGTATACATGATTGCAGCCAAGTTGCGGCGTGTGAAAGTGGAGGTTTGCAATTAAATGGACGAAATTAAAATAAATATAATAAAGATGTTTGTGAAATACTGTGTCCAATTTAGTGTAAAAATCAAAATTCTGTGAAAGAAGGAAAATAGTGTAAAAAGGTTAGTTTGTTTTTTCTTTGATTGAATATCTCAAAAACGAAACGTTGTAAAAAAATATTTTTCAGATTTGTAAACAGCGCCCCAAAAAAACCCGTATACCAAATTTGGTAAAAATTGAAGGAGGCAATTTCTGAACAATTTTTTTTGACAAAATTTTTTAAAGTTTATTGAAAAGCATGCAATTTTTGTCCATGGTAAAAAAATTAAATTTTTGGTTACCCCGTAATATATTTTTTAAAAATTGTTACTTTATTATCGCCTCATATTTATGAAAAACAATAAAAAAAAGTTAAATTTAATTAACGTTGTCATTTTAAAATTACTGCTTTGTCATTATTAAAAAGGCTAACGCGGCTCATTGTCCCAACGGAACCGCAGCTGACGTTCCGGCTTTATAAGACAACTCTCTGATGCATTCTACCAATTTTCGCCTGGGAGGAAATTGGTCATGTAAATCTGTTACTGGCTCCTGGACCAATATGTTCATCTTTAAATTGAATTTTATAATATATTTTGACCTGTGCATGTGTTCTGGTTTTGTTTTATAAAAAAAAAAAAAAAAAAAAATTTGGGTTAGAAATGTTGTCAAACTAACAAATATAATTTAAAAAAACTCGACATCCATGAGAAACATGGGTATAATTTATAGAACTCCCAGTTTCTTTAAATTATCCTAAACCATCATCCAGAGCAATTAAAAGATTTAAACCAAAAAGCTTAGAAGATAAATTAATGTTTAAAGCAAAAGTTATTGTAAGCCCCTTTAATAACCATGATCTGAAATTTAAAAATCCAGATTTTTTTAACCTATAGTTACGACGGTAATGGAAAAATTTAAATTTAATTCTGGCCAAGACGAACGCCCAAAAGTTTTACAGAAAAAATTCTCTAATTAAAAAAAAATAAGTTTATAAAACCGAAAACTCTTTCTTTAAGGGTGTATAACAATGACTTGAAAAACTAAAATAGATGAATACAGCGGAAATCATAAAAACCCTTTTTACGGACAACAGACAGTGGGTTATGCGTGCGCACAGTAAGATTTACAGATAGCATCAAACAATAAATGGACCGTGTTTAACACTTTTGTATTCATTTATCTATAAAGATGTTAAGGTATTTTTTTTAATGGATATACTATCTGAGGTATTTTAATAATTTAACTGCAGTTTTGGTATATTCTATTTTGAGGTTTATTCATATTCTATAAAATTACACAAACAAACCGGTTTTTGTATTGGGTATTTTTTTTTGATAATATTTTAGTTACCAGATCCATCGCGGATTTTTAATCAAATTTAGCATACCAGGTTCTTTTGGGGTGCTGATCTCAATTTAAATCATTTTTTGCCAAAACACCAATTTTTGGGGTTATGAGGCCCCCTTTTCCTAACCTCAAATAACCTCAAAACTGCGCAGTACTTTAGCTTAATGGTTTTCTGATAAAAAACCCTTTTTTTTTGATAGAATAAACCATTATCATGATTATTTAGTCATTATTTTTAATAGAACCCTTTAGAATATCTTTTTTTTTAAAAACAAATCACTGAAATTGTCTAGAACCTACCATTTATTGGTACAAGAAGGTTACGAAACTTTGATAATAGCCAATTTAACTGTTTATTAAATTTTAAAAATTTTAAGGGCACTTTTTATAAATAGTGTGTAATTGTGTAAAAATGAGTTTTTTTTCTGTAAAATAATATTTTTTTTATGAAAAAACAATTAGTTTTGGGATAACTAGTTTTAAGGTTAGGGCAGAAGTAGACCGCGTAACTAAAAAAACAAAGGTTTTCGTTAAAACAAAACCCTTTGATTGGATCACCGTCACAAAAACCCTGGATGCCAAAATGATCGAAATCAGCGAAAGTAAAATTAACCTGGTTTTCTTATAAAAAAACTGCAACCTTGTAATAATCTAATAGTATAAAAATCTTAAAGCAAAAATTTAAATTAAACGTAATTATGTTTTTTTTTTAACTTATTTAAATATTAAAAACCCGGCCGGGAAAGACTTACTATAAGGAAACTTTTCATCATTTATTTTCAATAAAAATTTCTTTCACTTCTTCCCCCTTTTAAGCGTATTATTCTTATATTGCTTTTGCACCAAATTTTTTAAATGGAAAGTATTAGCCAGTTATTTTTTGCCTTTGTTTTTGTTCTTAATTACTCCAAGTAATGCGAAAAATGAAGCAATAATTTATCCTGCAAAAGTCTGCACCCAAAATTTTAGCTTTGAACAAGCCTTACCCATCCAATCTTATTTTCTCTGTATCATAGAAAAATAGCATCAAACAGACTAACTAGATAAAAAATATGATAAACTTTTTATTTTATTTACAGTGTCAATAATTCAAGGTTATTGTTTGATTACTTTTTATTTTACCTTAATAATACCAAAACCTGAATAGAAAAATTGAATAAATTTTATGTTGTTCAGCAAATAACAATTAAAGGAAACTCTGAAAAAAGTTTTTTTGAAATTGAGCGTGCTATACTACATAAAATGTGGGAATATTTCCGAAAAGTTTATAATGTATGTTTTCAGCTAATTCAACTGGAAGATCTAAAACAAAATGTTCAGGCGAAGGCTGGCAACCAACATATGCATTGTGCTGGATGCTGCATACAACGAAGTTATTTGTTATAAAATTAGCAGAATAATTGTTAAGTCTGATTTTTATAGTGTTAGTCTTAGACAAACAAAAAATAGATATTTGCAAAAAATAAAAAGCTTTTAAGGTACAAAATTTACAGGAAATATTTAAAATTGTTAAAGATGTTCGTAGATACAACCACATTTTCTAGCATATTCATTATTTTAAAAATAAGCTCGAATGTTTTGTTAAGTTTAAAGTGAATTCCTTGTTTGTGACCTATATTTATTTTCTTATTATGACAGTACATATTACATATTAACTTTCTTTTATTTTTGGTTAGAAAAAAAAGAAAAAGAAGATGAAAGGAACTTTTTTAAACGTATGATTGTTTACGGCAAGCATATCAGCCGGACCAAAAATTAAAAAAATAATTATTTTGTCTATAAGATTTCGGTTGTCATAAAAATGTTGTAGCCAAAATTTTCTGTTTTAAAACAACCGCCAAAAGCGCAAAATCAGTGTTTTTTAAATAAAAACCTAATAAGGTTGATATTATTAAAGCAATACAAATATAGGTTGTACATGTATGTGCAAATTACGCGGAATACTCTTTTACCTACGTTATTGGATATTAAATTATTATTACCTACCTTATTGGATTTTAATTATTGATAAATAATATTAGACATTTATTAACTCACATAAATAATAGTCTTATCTTTATTTGTGTTTTATAACGAGTTAAAAAAATTTAATTTATAATTTATTAATTTCATTATATGACAAATGACATTAACTAAAGTATTATATTCACCGACTAGGCCGTAAATAAAATTTATTCCAATGAAATTAAACACAAACAACAATCTGTGGGTGATATTTAAAAATGAAATTCATCTTAAAACCCTACCTACGATAAATACACATATTCAAAGAAAAAAGATAGCAGAAAACATATTAATGTGCTGGAAATTCATAGCTCATATTGTTTGACTTGTTAAACAAATAATTATTTATTATTTAAAAAAAAAACAAGTATTAAAGACCATTTATTCAAATCTTTGTCAATATATCGCATTCTTTTTTCGTATATAATGGCATTTCAATTCTTAACCTTCGGTTAACGATTTTCCTTCATTTTTTGTTACTATAGTATCATCACATGTGACAGAAATTTGCATTTAAAATGGTAAGCTCAAGCCAGAACCAGTATTTTGTCACAAGTGTTACCAGAAAAACAACAAAATTTCCCCATTGCTATGACTTTTTTATTGGGCACTATAGGAACTACAACAAATCCCAATTAATTTATAAGTGTTTTATAAATTTAAATCTATCAATCAATCTATCAAATTTTTGTAACCCTAACTAAAATGAGACACAGCGGCAAAAATGTAAATAACCTTTTATTAAAAGATATTACAATTTGTTTTACGACTATCACTTCGTCTATTCGAGTTAAAATCTATAAAATTTCGAGTATTTTTAAGCTAACGGCACATACAGCTACTTTTGCTACGCAGTTTTGAGACTGCTGCCGCAAAGTTTATTGTATTCACACAAACTAAGTCGCTCGCAGTATTCAATATTTCCAGCTCCAGTTGCTTTGAGAACTGTAGGTATTAAGAAAAGTTTCTCAATACTTTGACGTGGCACGTGTGTTTATGAATGAACTATAAAAATCAATTGCAGAAAATATAAAAAATACCGGGTGGTGCATCGCCAGACTGGGCATAGGAAATCCCACGTAAATTTTGATTCATTGAAATATTGGTTCCCTATTGAATTTACAACAAAATTGTATTAGACTATTTTAAAGACGTTGATAAGATTAGCTCACATTCTAAATTTCTTTTTTTCTGATAAGGCAATTAAAAGTTATTTAAGAAAAACTGTTTGTAAAATCGTTGCATACTTGCTACATACCTTAATGAATCCACCAGTAATAAATAAAATGTCTTGTCAAGTTTTTAATTGACGTTTCACTTTGTATTAGTTATTTCAAAATGTTTTAAGGCTGGTTTATAAAGACAACTTTAAATTTAATTTAACTTTAGTGTAAGATCGTTGCACACTAGAAAACTTTAACTTTAACTTTTATTTAAGAAGTTGGCCAACTTTTATCTTCTTAAAGTTAAATTAAATAATAATGAAAATGAGCATGCGCGAGCAGTGTAACCAAACTTAAAATTCGCCTAGACCGAGCTGTCAACTTTAATCTTTAACCCGATTTACGTTACAGAAAACTCGGATATCTTTAATAATTATTTTATTTATTTAATTATAACAAACCAAGCACAAAAAACAGCCAAAACCTTGTCAAAACATAAAAAATGGTTTAATAATTAATACCAACCCAACGAAATTTTCGTGTTTCTGCGCTTGCTTAAGGCAAATGTAAATATTCTTTATAAATGCTCAAGAAATTCTTAAAGTTAAAGTAAATGTAAATAAAAGTTAAATTAAATTTAAAGTTGTCTGCATAAACCAGCCTTTACAGTATTGAAAAGAAAATAACAATGATTAAATGGCATTACATGGAAAATAGTTATCGAAGAGTATCCGACATGTTCTCTACGTTTATTCCTGACAGACACATTCCAAGTAAGAAAACAGTTCAAAATATCGTTCATAAGTTTGAGACAAAAGGTACTGTTATTAATAAATGCAACTGCTTAGAGCGAAATAATAATGTACTCGATGGATGGATTTAGATGTTTTACTTCATGTAAAGAAAATAAAGGAATTAGCACCAGGCTTCTTGGCAAAGTTGTAGAAAAGGATCACAGCACAGTATTACGCAAATTAAAGAAATATAAATATCATCCGTACAAATATCAAATACATCAGGAATTAAGGGAAGGCGATGAGATCCGAAGAGCAGATTGTTGTTTTGAAGTTATGGAAATGGCGAATAACGATAGGGACTTCTTACACAATATTTTTAGTGACGAATGCACCTTTACATTAAACAATGAACCAAACGTTCAAAATATCAGATACTGGAGCAAAGAAAATGAACACAGATTTGTATCTACAAGGACTCAATACCCTCAAAAGTAAACGTTTGGGCGGGTATATTTGGACATCGGATTATTGGACCTTTTTTCTTGAATCGCAATTAGGGAACAGAAACTTTTTCAGAACAATTACAAAATTAAGTGGGGCTAGCATTGGAAGAAGTTGCACCTGACAATCAAGACATTTGGTTTCAAATGGATGGTTGTCCTGCACACAATTCACGAGCAGTAAAGGAATATGTTCAAAATGTTTTTAATGGACTCACTATAGGACCAAATTACATCATAAATTGCCCAGCTAGGTCTCCTGATCTTTCGCTAAACGTCTTTTCCTTTGGGGTCATATCAAAAATGTTATTTATACAAATTTGAGTTATCAAAATTTAGAAGAATCAATTTCAGCGGCGTGCGATCCACTATCGGCATTTTAACTTCATAATGTAAGAATTGAATTTTATAACCGTTTAGGATATTGCTTAGCAGTAAACGGAGGTCTGTTTGACCATCTAATTTAAAAAAATAGCTTTTAGTTTCAATGTGTTGCGTTTAAACGTATTTTTAGACAGTTTTTAAGTGTGATTTTCACCTTCCTATAAAATTGTTCAATTATGGAAAAATCTCATTATGTAGTTCAATGTAATTACTTGTATTTATGAAATGATTACAACCATTATTTTCTCTTCAATACTGTAAAACATGTTGAAATAACCAATACAAAGTAAAACGTGAATTAAAAAGTTGACAAGACATTTTATTTATTATTGGTGGATTTATTAAGGTATGCAACGATTTTACAAATAGTTTTCTTAAATAACTTTTAATTGAATATTAGGAAAAAACGAAATTTAGGATGTGAGCTAATCTTATCAACGTCTTTAAAATAGTCTAATACAATTTTGTTGTAAATTCAATAGGGGAGCCAATATTTCAATGTATTAAAATTTACATGGATTTCCTATGGCCAGTCTGGCGATAGGTGTAGAGATCAGCGAAAATAGTTACAGTTTATTAATTTAGTTATTATACAAAAAAGACGCTGACGACGTGCCATAAAAAAGATGGTAGAGTAAAAGATTGGATCAAAAATAACGATTTACTTCTTGCTGTTGTGTCTGATTCGCCTTTGATGCATAGATCTCAGGTATAATCCACATATATAAATTAATTAACCAACGTAAATTTTCCGGTTAATAAGTTATGTCTTTATGTATCATCCAGACGGGATCTACAGTTTAACGTGGGTTCCAAACGATATCCAACGGACACGGTGTTCCCTGTCGGTCACCCATCCAATTATTAACAGTACTCGGCATCGCTTAACTTCGCCGAACTCACGGGTAGCGGTGACTAAGTTTTACTAAAATGTTCTATCAAATATTTGTTTTATTATAAATTTTGCGCTATCTGAATTGGCCAACTGTAAGTAAAACTATAGGTAACTAAGAACTCTAATTAAATCCCAAGAAATAACACACAACTAAGTGGAAACTTTTTAAAAAATTATAAGCAGTAAATAAAACATGAAAAAAGTAAATTACTACAAAACGTGGCGTTTCTACATAAATAGAAAAAATAAACAAAGTTAGTTTGTGTAGGTGCTGTTTATCGGTCTACTAGGTATCCTGTTTTTTATTATCATATCAAATGAATGTTGGAATATTAATTATATTTTTTACGATTAATAATAATTTAAAAATACTTTTTCCATGGCAAGTGCTACTTAAAAATAAGAACAGAAGAATAATTTAAATTGTAGCTTTGCTTCACTAGTTTTAAATGTTATTTTAAAGTTTTTAAAATTATAGATTCTTTTTAAATATACAGATTAGTTTAACTCGTTGTGGCACACATAGTTAGCAATTTGACAAGTCAAATGAAATCGTTAATAACATTAAAAATAAGTGGTATATATAAACATGTTGATAGTTGCATAAGATTGTGTTAAATTATTTTTTATAATAATAATAATAATTACTTTACTTTAGGGTATATTTAGCTATAAGACTGTATTTCATAGATAGTCAAGCAGTAGCTTATAAATTTTATAGTCTCAAGATGTAGATTAGCATTAAGATTATAGCAGTATTGGAAAGTTTCTAGACAAACAAGAGCAGTTTCTAATCGGCACAAAAGTTTTTCCTCCTGCAAGATAAATTAATCACTTTAACTGCCATGTGTACCATATATGGACACAGGTAATTTTAATTCTCCGCCATGTGTACACATTAGTGATGCGACTCGATCCCTGATTTTACTCGAGTCACTCGAGTGAATTTGTCAAACTCGTACTCGATTGAAAAAAATATTACTCGAATTTCTATGCACTCGAGTTACCGAGTCAACTCGGCACATTGAGTTGATTCTGTTGCCACTAGATGTCACTTCACTACTCTATTTTAATTTTTTTATCTATGCCACGCCGTTACAAACCGAGACTGGCAGGTTTAAACTTGCATATCGTAGTTAGCCGCACTTTAGTAAGAAAATCTAAAATAATAAAGGTGTTTGTTCAAAATTGCTACAAGAAATCTCACTCGAATTGCAAACTTGCAACTCGAGTGAGGTAGTAAATTGCTCGAGTGACTCGAGTCACAAGATCCTATTCGTGTCGCATCACTAGTACACTTATTGGACACAGGTTTTATAAGCATCTAGATCTAGGTCCTGTGTACCTTGCTTACTCACGTCTGTCATGTATTTATACGAGAATATCGTTGGGTCTACTATTTTAAACAAAATAGACTTAATTCTGGATTAATAACTTCGACATGAAATAACTACAAATCGAGTAATCAAGAAAAGAAATATCTTGACCCACAGGACCCAGTACAATTTTTCCCTAAGTTGGCCTGGCAGTTAAAATGGTAATTGATACCGAAAACAAAAAACTCTCAAACATAACTGTGATTTACAATATATTTTTTCCAAGGTAGTTCACCGTACCGAAATTTTATTAATACTAATTTCTTGATGGTATAAATGACATTAAAAAGGATGGTGGTTGTAATGTCTACCGAGCGTCTTTTGAAGCACAAACTATTTACAGTATAAATAATGCTGTAGCGATGTTTCTACTAATATTCACCAAATTACTAAAAAATACATTATATATTCCGCATCCCTAAGGTTAACTAGTTATAATAACTTTAATATAAAATTTTGGTATTATGTAATTATTTATTACTAAATATGTAATAGTGTACGTAAAAATGATTAAAAATTATCCCCTCTACTACTACTCAACATTTAAATCTACTTATTTAAAATACTGTACTTATATATCCAAATTACTGGAGTTGATAATGATTTCGGTTATACAAGAAACCATATCTGGTCATTATTGAAACATATTTCTTAAAATTTGCTACCCTTTTGTAGAGTTTGTCTAGAAACTGACAAAAATACATAAAGGTATAATTTTAACTTTCCACCCGTATTAGAAGGATGTTTCAGTATTGTATTTTAAGTTTTTTATTTTTTGCTTGTTAAAAATTATACGTGAACAATAAAAATTAGAAACATCCTGTAGATTGCCAGGATAATACTTGTTTGCCTTTAATGCCATTCGTCCACAACTGCTGTGTTGTTGCATTGTTTTGCAAGAAAGTACCTAAATTAGTGGATAAATTATAATGCTTTGCTCCAAAGTAAAATGTAACTTTTAGTGTCTTAATATAAAGCATAGTTTAAAGTATATTTTAAAACATAATATAATAGGAAATGCGGTTTAATATTTACAAAACTAATTTTTTGATCTCTATATTTGTTGCAATGTCTTAAAAGAAACAGCACCACAAAGAAAAAAATAAAAGTTTGAAAGACTTGACCATGGTATCATTGTTTTTTGCGCGCTAAATCCCAATCTGGGGTCATTTTGACCCCATCAGGTCATGGACAAGGGCATTTCATGGTCAAATCTACAAAATTATCGCAATCAAATTAGAACAGTATATTATGCTTATGTTTTTAATGTCGCTGAATCTAAATCCGGGGTTAGTTTGACCTTATGAGGTCATGGTCAACGCCATTTCAAGGTCAAATCTGCAAAATTATTGGCAACTAAATTTGAACAGTTTATACTGTATTTGGGGTCGCTGAATCCAAATCCGGGGATGTTTGACCCATCAGGTCATGACAATTGCATTTTAAGTTCAAATCTGCAGAATCCATCGTAACTAAATTTAAACTGATCCAAATTTGTTTTGAAGCTGCAGAGCACAAACCCATGATCAGTTCAAAACTGTTTTGTCATCATCGTAGTCACTTGCAGTGTCAAATACACAAACTTTATCTCACCAAAATTCAAATCGTGCATACAAACATTGATAGGACTCATGTATACATTTGTTACAAAAATGAATAAAAATGATTAGGTTTCAATTAAAGACGTAGTAGAAAAATTTTCTCGAAATCACAAGAGTCCGAACTATAAATAAATATTATCAAAGAGCTACAAAAACTAAGGCTGATTAATTAGTCTTAAGGTGCACTTTCGTACACTCCCATTTAGATGATTTTTCAGAAAATGTATGTAATTACATGAAGAACAGGGTGAGAAATTTCACCAGGATATTAAAGAAATGTAGCGTAGGTACCAAGGAAGATGGGATATAAATATGTTAGCCGATTACTGTTGGTCATTTAAAAGAGATTTATCATTAAAATCAAAAAACGCAAAAGACATCCACTTCGCCGATCTTTTGATAGAAAAGTTGTTTGATAAAAATAATAAACTTATGAATTCATTACGTTTAATTTATCAAAGTGCTCCCATTCTTACCATCATCTAATCCTACATCCGAGTAACCATAATATAGGGTTAGATGTTATTATTTATTTGAATGTATATTGCTACTCCTTGGGCTCGAAAAAAAAATTAAATAGATAAATATGGTTTTAATAACCATTCTACTTCGATTAAGGTAAATATTCTATTAAATATGTATGTTTTTATTTAAGCTTCTCCGTGTTAGAGTTTGAACGTGACTTGTATATGCATGAGTCTTTATCAATATGTGTATGCACGATTTAAATTTGAGTGGGATAAATTTTGTGTATTTGACCCTGGAATTACCACGACCATGACCCAATGGGTTTGTGTTCAGCAACTTCAAAACATATTTGTTAACGGTTTAAATTTGGTTGTGGTGGATTCTGCAGCGTTACCCTTGAATGTCCTTGATAATAACCCGATCAACCTGACCACTGATTCGAATTCAGCGACTCCAAAAACATGAGTATACACTGTTCAAATTTGGTTGCGATTATTAAATGCCTTTGACCATGACCTGAGGGGGTTTAAAAATGACCCGGATTCAGATTCAGCGACCCCAGAATATATATTTTTATTAAATATTGTATAACTTTTGTACGCTAAATCAGGGCACATTACATGGATAAGTTATATTTGTCCAACTGTCACATCAGAAATGTACACTTTGTAAATCGCTTTTAACGTATATTTCTGATGTTATCACAGAGGGAAATTACGTTTTTATGTAATTATACCTAATTTAGCTAACCAAATAGATATATACCTATTATTAAATGCCTAACGTAGCGGATTTGACGCCCTCTAAAAGTAACATTAAAATTAAGCATGGATTATTATTCCCCACTCAAAAGAACCAAATATTTTTAATATCTTAAAAAACACAGAAATAATAATACATCGAAAATAAAAATTTTACAATAATACCCTGTATCTCCTTAACTGTTGATTTTTGAACTAAGGTAAATTTTTAAATCGCAATATGTCGATCCAGTCTACGTTTCTTTTATGTTATTGGTAGGACCTTTCCGGACGCATTGTGTGTGGAATGAAACTCACAAAAAGGGCGTATTTAGGGAACTGCAGCGCTACAGCGCTTTAGTATAGCGGTAAAGCATATATTTTTATTGCTTAATCGCCGCCTGATTTTTAAAACAACCTTATTTTGTGACATAAGAAAATGGTTTTTTATATGGGACTGAAGAAATATAATAATAGCGTTTACGTTTAATTAATTGCCTTCGTTAATAAGTTGTATCATTAAATAATTCATTGTTTATTTAAAATTTATTTTTTACAGTGGCGGCTGGTACATAAGAGCTGCAGAGCTGCAGAACCACCAAAAAAAATAGAAAATAAGCCTTAAATCTAAAATAAATAAATGTTTCTGATGTTTAAATTATTTGTGTTTAATTAAAAAAAAGTTAAACGGACAAGTAACTTCGAACGAACCCCGAGACAAGTTACATTGAACGAACTGCGCGACATTGCTAGCCAGACGTAGTCAACAACATATCTCCACGCGCTTGACCATATAAATTTAGCAGGGCGACACAATGTGGTTCTGTGCTCGTAATTTGCCCTCGCCTCTGACGTCGCGACTCCCCGCGCCTTTGATTTTAATACCGTTGTTTTAACGGGAATATGTTCTGCATTTTACGCAGTGCTGAGAGATAGTGATTAGGTTTTGACGAGTTTTCGAGCAGTTATCGGTACCGCGTTTTCTGTATAAAAATCTAAAATTTTCGCGTACTGTTATAAGCGTTATATTTGTTTTTTCCTTGATTAATATTCATATTAGAGATGGATATTATCGATAATTTATTAAATGTTAAAAGGTTTATAAAGTACACCTACGAAGAAAAAATTAAATTAAAGCAAGGACGTCCTTTACCAGATATTTCCATCGAAAAAGAAGGCTCAAGTCGTGGTAAACAGTACAAAAGACAATTTAATCGTGAAGTGTACTCAAGAAACGATTGGATTTGTGGATGCAATAAAAAAATGCTCTTTTCTGTTTTCCTTGTGTACTTTTTGGCGGAGATAAATCGTGGACCCAAATTGGAGTGACAGATTTAAATCATTTGAGTCAAAAAATAAAGAAACATGAAACTTGCCAACACCATTTACATAATCTAATTGAATTTGCTTTATTAGGCACCGTAAATATAAGGGAACAACTAGATTCTGCCTACTGGGTAAATTCAAAAATTTAACGAAGAGGTGACAAAAAATCGGTATGTTTTGTCTAAAATTATTGATTGCGTTAAATTTTGTGGAATATTTGAATTGGCACTTCGAGGACATGACGAGACGAGTGTCTCAGAAAATCCAGGAATTTTTCGTGGCCTTATTAACTTTAGTGCAGAGCTTGACAAAACTTTGGAGGAACACTTAGAAAAGTCGACAGTGTTTAAAGGGATTTCAAAAGAAATTCAAAATGACATTTTGGACTGTATTTTAGAAGTATGCCAGGAGAGAATTTTGGAAGAAATTCGTCAATCTCCAAATCTGGCAATAATTGTAGACGAAACAACTGATGTGTCCGCAAAGACGCAGTTAGTAGTAATACTTAGGTATTCACGAAATGGCGAACCTATAGAACGTTTCTGGACCTATCTAAACCCTATTGGTGTTAATGCAGAGTCCCTCACGCAAGATATTTTACAAGTTTTGAATGTAATATTACCAGACACAAAATCAACCAATAAACTAATTGCTCAAAGCTACGATGGCGCAGCCGTAATGAGTGGAAGGCATACTGGAGTCCAGGCAAGGATTAAGGAGAAATTTCCATATGCCCATTTTGTGCACTGCTATGCGCATCAATTGAATTTAATAATGTCCAAAGCTGCTTCACAAAATTCACAAGTAAGACTTTTTTGGTAATTTGCAAGAAATACCAGCATTTTTAGAAATTCGCCACAACGTGTAGATGTACTGACCAAACTAGTTCAAAGAAGAATTCCCCATGGTGCGCCAACTCGGTGGAATTTTAACATCCGCACTGTTAATATTGTTTTTGAACATAGGGAATCTTTAATAGAATGTATGGAGAACATAGAAGACTCTTTTACTAATCAAACTGTTTGTAGTGCCGCGTCATCTATCAGAAGAATTCTCTTAGATAAAAATTTTATTTTCTGGCTAACTTTTTCCATCGTGTCATGCCTCATGTAGATGTTCTTTTTAACGAGCTACAAAAATACAAACAGACCCTGTAGAAATAAACAAAAAATTTAGACTTTTGAGCAGAATGTGATGTCACTAAGAAACTCAGTACCTGAAGTCGTTAGCCAAGCTTCTTCATTATCCACCGAGCCCTTATCTAAAATTCGTAGAAATGACAGTAAATTGGATCATCGTATTGCCGCTATAGAAATCTGCGATGTAATTTTGAACTGTGCGAAAGATCGATTTGCATTTAAAAATCATTTATCTGCGGCTACTTTATTTTATTCTAATAAATTTGGGGAATTTTGTGATAATTTTCCCGAGGAAATTTTAAATTTAACATGTTCTGCTTATCCAGACATAAAGAACGTTTAAAAACTGAATTATCAGTAATTTATTCCAGAGCAGACTGTAGATCTATAAAAGGAGCAGTACCGTTTTTAAAATTTTTAATAGAAAATAATTTATCAGGGGCATTTCAAGAAACCAAAAGAATATTAGAAATTCTTATAACAATTGCAGAGGCTGAAAGATCATTTTCTACTTTAAAACGAATCAAGAATTTTTTACGTAATTCTATGACTCAGGATCGTCTAGTGGCTCTATCAATGCTATCAATTGAAAAGGAAATGATTCGTGAAATTTCAAATTTCAATGAGAAGGTTACAGACAAGTTTTCTTCCAAAAAGGACAGAAGAATCAACTTAATTTATAAAAAATAAGCCTTTAGTCTTCGGAGACATTCTTTGTGACATTTACTTGTATAAACTGTTTTTCACTTGCTTCTCAAATCTGTGTAAGTTTATATTTATGTTATTTTTAATTCTGGTTTGTTAAATGTATATTACTAATCGTTTGCTGCTGTGCAGAACCTCTATATTTGTAACTCACGAGCCGCCACTGATTTTTTATAATAAACGTCATACGTCAACCAAAATAAAATTTCGAAAATGTCTTTTCAGCAAACCGAAAAGTAAAAGCGCTACAGCGCTGGACCGCCGAAAATTCCCTTAATGAACCCAAAGTGTGAATTGTTTTGACCTATCGGCACTATATTGAAAATATTTAAGATAATTATAATTTTTGCAAAGGCCAAGTTAACTAACCATTTAAAATATACTAATTAATGATTATGTACAGGGTAGCGCGTTGTCGATTGATTTTCAGGGTATTGGAAAAACTACAAGAGATAGAGTAAATCTGATGGCACGTTCTTGAGATCGCGGCTAACTTGATTCGTCTCGGAGATACAGGGCGTTTTTCAAATTTTGACAGTTTCAGTATACCTACCTTTGTGTCTCGGTATAGTAAAGATAGAAAAAAATCTTAAATAGCATATTTACGTAAAATTTT
The DNA here is from genome assembly GCA_019359885.1 of Listronotus oregonensis. Lineage (NCBI taxonomy): Eukaryota > Metazoa > Arthropoda > Insecta > Coleoptera > Curculionidae > Listronotus > Listronotus oregonensis. The sequence continues at coordinate 34,903 of JAHBCN010000619.1, forward strand.
ACGCAAAATTCAGTGGTGTACCTAATTATTTTTTATTGGTTACGGTTTTAAAGTTATCCAAAAGAAAGAACCCAAAGTTGTCTTTTTTTAAATGGGAAACCCTGTAAATATTTGACTCTTTGTTTTCCCATAAAATAACGTATTTATTATTGTACATAATATATAAACATATTTTATTTTATAAAAAATTCAAGAAAATTGAAAAAAATTTAAGTAGCTACGTGGCAATAAACTCATCAGTTCTTAAGTTTATTACTCTTACAAAAAAAAATAGATATTCTTTTATATTATTAGCATTCTTTAGTTTAATTAAATAAGTACGCATTTTGATTGGTAGAATGCATAGAAACAAATGATCGCTCCAATATTTTGTATAATATTTAAGCATGAAATAAGAATTATATACTGCCAGCTTCTCTTATTCTTAAATTTTGATTTCAATGAAATGGAGTTTAAAAACTTTGCAAGAAATAATATTATTGAATGTTATATTAATAGAGGAAAAAAATTGAAAATGCTTTACAAATGTATTTCGCTAAATATTCAGAAAGAAATCAATTAATATTACTTTTAAAGGACTAGATGAAAACCTAGTTGCAACCGTTAAAAAAAAATTAAAAAATAAACAAATAAATAATAATAATTAAACAACTAAGTATTAAACAAATAATAATAAATAATAATGCTATGCTCAGGTTATTGATTTTTTTTTTTTTATAAATTTCGTTTTTTTTTAACAAATATCTCTTAAAAATAAATATAGATTCTGTAGTATCAAAAATAAGGCAATGTTATTTTGAAACGAGCAGAGTTTATGAATCTAAAGGGGGTTATGACATCCGCCATATTGAAAAACTCTTGTGTGACGTCAAGAAGGGTCCATTTCGGCCATGTTGGATTTTATGCCGGACAGTGGCGTAGAATTGAGGTGAAACGAAAACTGCTTTTATACCGACGAACAGAATTAATATTTCAAAAATATAAATGTTATTCAATTAAGTATTGAAATTAAAATTAAAGCGACAACACGACGATGGCGTACCTTTTCAATGGTATCTACTACATTAAATATTTTAAAAATTAGAAAAAAATTAAAATGTAGAAAATACTGATGATTGCTAATTTGTTATAATTATGAGTACTTACTCTATTTTTAAACACACGATATTGAATTATTAACACCTTTTTTTCTTTAATAATACCCACCTATATTACGACGTTTATAAAAGTTTATGAGCAAGTAAAGAAGTTTGGGGACTTTAATTATTTTTTTTATCTTGGAACAGTCCGCGAAGACTTATGCCTAATATGAACGCCCCGTGGGTGGCCCAAGTGTGGTAAGAGGGAGTTTATTCACAAGAGACTTAAATTCTGCAGGTAGCAGGTTCCATAGTCTTGACACTCTAGGGATGAAGGAACGAAGAAAGCGGGGCCTCTCTAGCTGAACTGTTAAAAGATGCATAAAAGTTGCATTACGTGTTGCTCTGTTGGGAGCTACCAGAAAAGGAATTATACTGGCCAACTCGTCTAAGCAAAAGCCGTGAAAATACCTATAGAAAAAAGACAGGAAGGAAGCTTTTCTGTAAGTGCAGGATCAGAAATGGGCTTTTACAAGCTATCTTTAGGATCTTTGTAAGATTACAAAATATCCAACTCCAAATCAGATACTGGAAGCCATAGAAAAATTTACCTTTTTTTAAGGAATTTATGACAGTGTTTTTGTATTACTTCATAAATATATAAACTTGTCTATTAATCCTCAATTTATTTTATTTTAAAAACTAATTATGTTACTTTTAAAAACTAGTTATTTATTTACTTACATCATCTTGATATTGCAGAATAATAGCAAAATTTTCCACTTTGGCAATAAAATGAATTATTTTATGTAAAAAAATGTGAATACAGGTTTATTGCTAAAAAACTAAACTTTATTTGTTTCACAACTACAACACTACAATACATTTACAATTGCAACAATTAAATAAAATACAACTGAAATTTTTACATTTTGATATAGATATTGAAGAAAAGAACACAGTACTTAGTGGTATTATTTAATAATATTTTGTGGTATACTACATTTCATATTTTAAAATATACAAATCATTTAAGCATTAAAATCCTACTTAATACAAACACAAAAATTTCATTTATAGTTTGTTGGCAGCTCTTGCAAGATAAAACAAAGAATTAGATCTCGTGTTCTTATTTGGTACTCGAAAGTTTAACTTACTTACAAGTTCTTCACAGTCCACTTCATACTACACAATCTAAACAAAAACTTCTTCAGTGCAAGGTAGGTTTACATCAGTTAATTTTAAACTTGTAAAAGGCAAATCTAAAAAATATAAATTATATTTTAAAACATGTCTTTTTCAACATAATATACCAAGTAATTGGTAAATAAGTATCCAAAAAAAATTAAATACAATTAAAGAATGTAACTAACCGCAAACTTAATAAATGTACAAAATAATGGGAAAAAAATATTAAATACACATTCTGAAGGTACATTAATGCGTATACCTAAAGTTGATCAGTTCTAGTTATAAGCAAGTCAATATTGACTATTTACTTTCTTGACAACAAATAACTATAATTAAAATCACACAAAAATTTCAATTTACTTACTAATAACTGTGTAACTACATTCAGAGTTGTGAAGAGTCACTGGTGGACTTAAAATCCGTGTTTGTGTTATCCGAGGTATAATAATGCAAACTGAATGGAACTGCTACAATAAAAAAATATTTGTTAGTAATAGCAGCATTAGGATATATCATATTTTTCACCTTAGCTTCTTTTATTAATCGCCTTTTTCCTTTTTGATCAGGATCTCATAATCACCGCTTTTGCAATTTTTCTGGAAGACATATAAAAATCGTCTTTTTTAACATGCTCCGAGCAAATAACAGAATCCTTATGAGAAACACAACTTTTTGGTCTATTGCACACTAAGGACTAATTAAAACTACACGACTAAACACTACCAAAAACAATATAGTAAAAACAGTCAAAACCAATAAAATATCAACTCTGTACACAAATATTTTCAACTGTAAAAATAACCCCATATAAAAACTTCGACTTGTGGCACGACTCTGTCCACAGCTGAGAATGCTAGTAACTTTTAGAGTTACCCGACAGGGCCGCCAACATAAGCGACCCTTTTCACACCCTCACGTCTTGGACTTTTGCTATCCCCATTCTCGACGATGTCATAATCCCTTTAGATTAATAGACTCTGGAAACGAGTAGTAGAATAATATACAGGGCGTTCCATTTAATAAAAGGCAACTTTGCATTATACCTTTAAAACTGTCACCGATTTAAAAAAATGAGCATACCCCTGAATTCTACGTAAAATTCTATACAAACTTGATTTCTCCTTTTTTTATCCTTATTAAGGACCGAGATACAGAGGGTACTGAAATCGCCTCCCATCTCCGAGACCAATTAAGTTAGTCGCGATCTGTTTTGGTCGCTTCTAAAATCGAACTTGAGAATGTGTCAATGTCAACAGATTTGCTCTATCTCTTGTAGTTTTTCCAATACCCTAAAAATCCGTCAAAAAGGCGCCACCCTGTATATATTTATAAGACATTAAAATTTTACATGTTTTAACATAGAAATTAACTATAAGACTGCAACATATTTTATGATATTGGATTTTAATACTAGTACCATAAAGATTATTATATTTTCCACTTATCTTTGTAAAGTACAAAATAAGATACTTTATAATAATATATAAACATGTAAATCTTTTATTTTTGCAAGTGTATGAAAGGTTCTAGGTTTTCTCTCTCTCACACACACACACGCACTTTCGACTTGCATTTTGCGTACATAGTAGTCACTTTTCCCAACTTGTAGAAAACGTGAATCCGACACTTAAAAGTGCCTTTTCCGCACTCAAGTCATCTGTGGAAAAGTGGCGCTTTCCACGCTTGTTAAATAAGAACAACTTATAACATGCCTAAACCTATATATATTATATATATATATATTTTATATATATATATATATATATATATATATATATATATATATATATATATATATATATATATATATATATATATATATATATATATATATATATATATATATATATATATATATATATATATATATATATATATATATATATATAGGGTGTAAAAGTATGATGCTCACGATTTTAATGGGCAATAGAGAGCTCAAAACAAGTCGAAAAAGCGAAGAGTCAAAAGTTAATTGTTTTCGAAATACGGCCTATCAAAGTTTAAAAAAGTTGGCAACACCGCGCCTGTTTCATTGAAGCGACTCTCAACTTCGAACGTTTTTTGTGTTTTTGCATGTTTACACTTTTTTTAAGGAGATGTTCATTTAAGTACATACAAATAATAAAAATTACTTCCTGAAGTAAAAAACAATCAATTATTGTTTGGTTTTTATTTGTAATTAAAAAATAATTGTACTTACCACAAGAATGGGCTTAATATCCATTTTAAGAACACAAATTATTATGTTTTAAAACAGCACTTTTTGTTTTGCTTAAAGAATAAGATTTCTGATTTCTCGGTCGCACACATTCCGTTTTCATCACACTTTGGTACACATGCAATACGTTTGTCTTGAATTTAAAACATATCGGCATATTTTCCCGATTTAAAAACAAACAAAAATATCGTGGCCGGATCGGAGAGCTTCTTTGGACAACTGACTTTACGCACATTGATAGCTCTGTTGCCAATTGTTTTTTAAATTTTTAACCGGGAGAACAATTGTTAAAAAATTATTTATTTATTTTTTTATTTGTAGACTGAAGCGTTTAAAATTTAGTTTTTTTTATCAAATGAATCTACTGATAAGCGATTAAGACAAAAGTTCCCAGTTGTTACGGTTTACAGAAATAACTGCTTTCAAAGTGCATGACTTTAACATCGTTTACACAAAAATCTGTCAAGTTTTGGCACATATGTCATATAAACTTTTCGACTTATTTTGAGCACCACTATCGCCCATTAAAATGATGAGCATCATACTTTTTACACCCTATATATATATATATATATATATATATATATATATATATATATATATATATATATATATATATATATATGTATATATATATATATATATATATATATATATATATATATATATATATATAAAAGGTTCCCGGGTGAGGAATTTTGTAAAAATGACAAAAATTTTGGGGTTGAAATTTGACCCTTTGGCATCCAGCCCTGCTTTATTAAAAAATAAAATTTAGCATATTTTTATTTTTTAAAAATCAAGCATGCCTTGATACGAGCATTTTTTAAATTTTATGAGTAGGTAAAGTAGTATTTCTAGGCAAGATATAAAAAAGTTTATAAGAAAAGTTGTTTAGAATGCAAAAATTTTGCCCGAATACCGAATTTCATAACCATAGGCCTACTTTGATTTTTACGTTTTGTTTACCAATTAATTTTTTATTCATATATTATAAGTAAATAATTTAAACGTAAAAATCAAAGTCAAGGTATGGTTGAAATTCGGTATTCGGGCATATTTGCATTCTAAACAAGTTTTTTATAAACTTTTTAAATCTTGCCTAAAAATACTACTTTCCTACTCATAAAATTTAAAAATGCTTGTATCAGGCATGCTTGATTTTAAAAATAAAATATGCTAAATTTATTTTAACAACAGGGCTGGATGTTAAACGGCAAATTTCAACCCAAATTTTTTGTCATTTTACGTATAAATTCTGCTTCATACATGAATACTTTATATATATATATATATATATATATATATATATATATATAAAAATATATATATATATATATATATATATATATATATATATATATATATATATATATATATATATATATATATAATATATATATATATATATATATATATATATATATATATATATATATATATATATATATATATATATATATATATATATATGTATGTATAAATAGTCAAATATTATTAATAAAACGGTTGGGTTCTGAAATACACCATTTGAAAAGGCATCTATATAAATATATTTGTCAATTATTGATAAACTTGTGATGGGTGGAAAACGTATTCACTGTAATGGGTCTAATAAACGCATTATTTTTAAGCCTTGTACAACGTGTAGCCTTTGTGGTTAAAAAATATGTCTAATGTCAAATATAAATGTCGCATTAAATGTTAAGCTTGTTGATATTGTATTTCTAAAATAAAAATAAATAATATAATATAGATGAATTTTATTTTATAGACTCCAAGGATAGCTATTGACTTAGAACATTTACTTAATAGACGCAGCCTTGCCGCTCTGCGTGCTGACTAGTAAGCGGAGTATATGTATACCCCTCTCCACCAACTAATCAGTACGCAGAGCGAGAGAGAAAGGGATTAAACTTATGACTTAAGCTGGGCAAAACACTGACGGACAAGCGGCGGGGTAATGTCGTGGGCAAATAATTGCATATAAATTACTAATAGTGTAAATATACCCACAATCAGTTAACATTACAATTACAGATTGGCTCGGCTCCACAGCTGAGAGTGCCTCTATATTAGTCTCAGTGAGTGATGTCCAATGCGTTAAAAAATGTTTTTACACAGGGTGTCTGGGAAAATGTAGGAAATCTCCCGAATATGAAAAGTAGTAGCGAGTGTATCAGACGTCACGCAGCCTAAGTTAAACCCTGTTACGAAATTTTAAACTAAAAGTTTAACTTTTTATTAAAACTATGTTGCTATTTCTTAATTTTCTATTCCGCATATGTATTTATAAAACCAATACTTGGCAACGGCAATTTTTTACGTCATGTCTGTAAACATTTTTTATATTTAAAATACTAGTGCTGTAAAAAATATTTCTGCTTTATTAACATGACTAGTATTTACAAATTTTCATTAATGAATGTTTTTGCATTTTTAATACTTTCAGAGAGTAAATTGTGCCACTCTTCCACGTGTACTTTTTTAGCCTTCATATTACAAATTGACGAGCCATCTTGACCCCTGGGTGGTGACGCTCGGCTTTTAAAAACGGTGGCAACTGTTCCTTTTAACCATTTTTCCGCATTAAAATTTTCAGTTTGAAATTCCTAAAAATGTTATAGGTACTTAAAACTTTTAGCGTAAATATAATGACTTTTTTTAATTTGGGCGATATTTTAAATTTGGAATTTTAAAAACATAAAAGATTTTAGACACATAAAAGATTTTAAAAATAAAACTGTGTCAAAAACATTTTCTCAATACAGTTACCAAAATTTAAAATTTTAAAGCCACAAAATAAGTGGTAGTTCGGTACTACTTCAGAGGTAGAAGTAATAAACCCGGTAATATTAAAAAGCCCATACAACTATACAGGCAGGTTCACTGTAGTAGAAACATAGAAACACTTAGGCGAATAGACTTCGCCTGACTCGAGCTAGCGAAACAAAACTCGCAAAAACGATGCGATAAAAATGTGGAATGTTTTTGAAGATTTAATTTGAATTTAAATATTATTCGCTGCTTTGCAAATACGTGGTAAGTTCTCTTGGAAACTTGTTTCTTAACTAAAAATAAATAATAATGGACGTGTTCGATATTAAACGTTGGCATCGCGCCAAAACCTTAAATTTTGAATCTAGTGAATTTGTTAGTTTAGTTCTCACAATTGGTACGGCACTGGACTAGGGTCAAGTGCGCGAGTACCAGACACTTGAATCATACACCTCGACTTGTTCAGAGGTCCAAACACTTCTCTCCAATTTTCGTCCCTTTTTTTTGTGTGTGTTGGGACTGTTATGTGCGGGTTTTCCCTTTTGATGCGAGCCAGTTACTAAGCCAGTTTCCGCATTCGCGCCTTGTCGCCGAAAATCCACAACAAGCCGGCCGGCAAGAAACGTCCTCCAGACCGATAAGTAAGACACGATTTTGGTGCCATTGGTAAGTGCCATTTTATCATTTGTGAGAAAATTACTTTGCTAATTTTTGTGAAGGTTGCTTGTACCTTTAAAACAAGATGGTCCTTCTTAATTAAAGTATAATTGTCATTAATATCGAACAGGACGTTTACAAACTTCATGAAAAGGTTCAAATTGTAAAATGGTATTTCCAAAGAAAATCATATTGACAAATTCATGAATCTTTTCCCGAAGCATTTAAAAACAGACCCATACCATGTCTGAAAGCAATGTTTAGAATTATCCAAAATTTTGGGACCCACGGGTGTGTGTCTCCCCAAAAACATAAAAAACAGGAACTCGTAAATAAAGAAGGGAAATTAAAAGAGGAATTAATTTGTGTTACTGCTGAACAAGTCCCCACTGTAACCAGTAGACAACTTGCTGAGGTAAGAGGTTCATCGCCTACTACAGTTAAAAGAGTCCTTAAAAAATGGTTTCCGATCCTACAAGGCCCGAAAAACACATGAAATTTTTCCCGAAGACCAATTTCGACGTCTGGAGTTTTGCGAATTAATAATGGAAAGGGCAAATACAGATGAAAACTTTCTTAGATCCATTGTTTTCACCGATGAATCGACCTCTCCATTATTAAATCGACATAATCCAACTTTGTTGGATATTGGTGAAAACCTACACAGGTATTTTGAGGTTTGAACCCAGTATCCTCAAAAATTGAATGTTTGGGCTGGTATGGTGGGAGAACACTTTATTGGACCATTTTTTATTAAAAGGCAATTTAACTGCTGCAATTTATTTGGATCTGTTACAACAACAAATTGTACCGGCAATTTGCCAATTATTAGGAGTAAGATTTGGTAATATTTGGTTTCAGCAAGATGGTTGTCCCGCTCACAATGGATATTTGAACAATACGTTTCCTAACCGTTTGATTAGTGGACGTGAAACCATTTTGTGGCCCGCGAGATCACCGGACCTTGCTTCTAATAACTTCTTTTTGTGGGGTTATTTAAAAAATAAGGTTTATGGTCATGATAGGGCTAATAATTTAGAAGAACTTCGAATAAAAATCGAAAAAGCTTTTCAAACTATCAGCCCTAATATGCTAACAAACGTTAGACGGGGTTTTTACGATCGTTTGGGATATTGCCTTGCACAAGAAGAAGGTTTGTTTGAATATTTATTATAATTTCATTTTAGAGTATTTTTTATGTTTATAATTATTTATTTTTTCATTGCGTACTATTTTAATTTTAGAAATGAGTTTTGGGTTTAGAGAACTTACTTTTTATTTTGCTTTGGCAATTAATGAACTGATAAATAAAGCTATTGGTATTTAATTCCCTATTTATAAATAACTGTATTAGGTATCAACTGTTTTCTCAACAGATTAGACCGCATAAATTTATTTTTCGTAATTTTCAAGCGCGTCGTAAACCATACAAACACCTATCCGAAAGCATATTACAAACTGAGATCACGTTCAGTTATCATGCATGCCGATGTTTATCGATCGAAGCGGACAGTAGTGAATTCATCAGTTCCCTGCCTATGTTTCTACTACACTGGACCTGTCTGTATAACTAAGAACATATTTTAAAATAGAATGACTATTTGAAAATAAAAATATATCATGTAATTATATTTTAAATTAGTACAAAAGCTATGGTAATTTAAAATATAAATTCATAATGTGACTTACCTTAGGAACACAACATCTGGCTTTGACTATACCATCCGAATATGCAATAACAATCACGGGCATATTTTCACACATTTTAGTAGCCCTTTGCAAAGAAACTGATTCTAACATCATTGAACTTCTTAAATAATGTACCATATATTTTTTGTTTGATCGAGTTACTTCAATTTTGGATTTCAAAGCGTCTTGCATTTCCATGTCCACAAAATTCCTAAAAAAAAGCATTATTAAGAAGCTAACATGGGTACAGTAAGAAAAACCAACTATACAAGGTATAAAAGAAAATTTTTCAGAATTATTATATTGCTTTTATTTTCAAATCGAGTTGTTTTATTTAAATGAAACCTGGTACAGTTGAAACATTGACCGAAGGACACCTTCTAATAATAAACTTTTGTTACTATTATGGACCAGAGGCGTAGCATAGGGCAATTATATTTATTTTTTTTACCAATGCTTTGTTATAACTCTTATGTAATTAATATTAACAATTTAATACATGATACTTATTTTCTGCTTAGTCTTACATAGAAAACGTACTCTTGAAGTAACTGGATAAACTTAATGGCTTTCGAAATCTTCTAATCTCTAATTAAAGACAAAAATAATTTTTACAAAAAATGTTTCAAATTATCGACCTCTATCCAAATGCATGCATTTAATCTTCATTTTATTGATTTTTTTAATTTTAAATATTTCTCTTCTCGTACCTCGCAAGTATTAAATTAAAATGGCTCGAAAGCCGTTAAGTTTATTGCGTTAATCCAAGCTTGGATATTTTATGTAAAACTAAGCAGAAAATAAGTATGATATATCAAAATATCAAAAATATTATGACAAAATAATGGTAAAAAAATGAATAAAATTGCCTAAATCTGCGCCACTGGTCCATAATAGTAATAAAAGTTTTTCATGAGAAGGTGTATTTCAAGACAATGTTCTAAATGTTTCAAGGTTTTATTTAAATTGAAAAACAAAATTTGAAAATGAAAGGAATGTCCCAATTCTGAAAATTTTCCTTTCACACTCTATATCTTAAAAATGTGTCCGCTTTGAAGCTATGTTTATATAACATTTTTGTCTTATTTTTGGCCAAAGAATTTTCTATTAAGCGATGACATATGTTTTACCATTAGCCTTACATGCGAATTACCCTGTAGAATTTTTCGTTTTACTCACAAGTGCTATCTTCTCGAAAAAGGACGTTAACGAGCCAGGTACTTTGACGTCTTAAAATCAAGAACTAATTTAAGAGCAGATTAATTAAAGACGGCTTTAATAGACATATAGCAGCGTTTAATTTAGTACCAGGTCATCCAATGAGCACTAAGCAGAATCATATTCGTAAATTCCCTCCTAATTAAAAAAAAATGTAAAATAACCATCCTATGTATTTTTTTCTTCTAGAAACTAAAATAATACCTTAAAAATTGATCTAAATTGAAACAAAAATAAAAATAAGATTTTCCTAATGGGTTATTTTATTTATTTGTTCGTTTTTGAAAGCGTCCCACAAATTTGTGATTTTAATTAAAAAATAAAAAAAGTTACAATATTAAAATGCCAAAGCAATAAAAAGTCAAGATTCTGTCTCAAAATCTAGGGTTAAGTGAAATATATAACTAAATTAATTTCACGGTTATAAATAAAATAAAATCCTTTTTATTGAAATGTATCGAAAAAAATGATAGTCTTTTAAAAACGAACCAATAAATAAGGAAAAAAAACATTAAGAAAATGTTAATTTTATCTCGTGTTTCTTGTGTTTTAATTTTAATCAGTTTCTTAAGTATTCTTTTAGATTCCATGGAAAATAATATACAAGATGGCTATTTCAATTTTGTTTTTAATACGACGAAACGTAAATATCGCGCTATTGAGTCGTTGTTGGATGACTATTTGAAGTAATATTAAAAGCTTGGTATTTGTCCAGCGATTATCAACTGGATCGTCGGCGTAGTGATAATCAAAATTTACTGCAAGGATTTCAATGGTATAATATTCTAGTGATGTAAATTTCCGTATCCTTTTGATATTCGGATTATACGTATTCGGAATCAAGAGAGATTCGGATTCAATATGTGAATACGTATCCATAAGAAGTCCTTATAACATAGGCAACCGTAAATATAGAGCGCGGAGTCGCGCACAGCTGATACCGGACGTGCCGGTGCGGCGGGCGAATAGAGGAAAGGATACGAATTCAAAGACAGTTGCAAGTAATCAACAGGGTTGGCGCAGCTGCTTCAAATTCCGCCTTATGTTACAAAAAATTTCTCTATTTTCGCTATGCCTATCAAAATGTTTGTTCTGTTAAAAAAATATATAAAATAAACTAAACGGCGATGAGATAAATAATAGGTTGCGGTTAAAAATATATAACAGTATATTAAATTTTATTATTTTATTAATAGTTACAGCAAGGCAACATAGAAACAAATATTCGTTTCAACATAGGAACAAAGAATATAAAACAACAGCTCTGCAAGTCGAATGTAAAAAATATAACTTTCTGAGGTAACCTTTTTTTCCTCACTGCATTTTTAATTTATAAGTTTTTGAATTTTTTAAAATGGGTTACGTTAAACTCGAAAGGTAAACAATACTGTTTTTTGCTTGAAGGTCAAGTCTTACTAAAAGTAACGCGGATAAAGTTGATTCTATTTTTTTTTGTTTTATTATCTAGCATATAAAAGAAAGTTCGCGCAACATTTACGTTTCCGTGAGGGAGTGACGAAATTATTAGCGCTTATTTTTTCGCATTAAAAAATAAGTATTTATTTAAAAAAAAATAAGTTTTTTACGTATGCCCAAAGTGCTTTAATTAAGGGCAGCGCCTTCCAGGGACAAATGGAAAAATCTTTATAAGACAGCTCGTAACGATTACGGATCCGATCGCATATTCGAGCCCGCGTCGATGCCGATCAACCGGCAGTTGGAAGAATTCATCCGCTCCCGTTTCGATACCGAATACGTATTCGAATTTACGGACTGATTCCGGAATATACGGATCCGTTTAATATTCGGATTCAACGAAAATTTGGATACGTATTTTTACATCACTATAATATTCTAAAGGTATATTTAGTTTAAAGCCATTTTTATTATATATACCAACTAGACTATTTTACTCTTTTTAAAGTAATACCAGCTCGTTCCTTTACGAAGACTTACCATCGAAAAAACTTAAAAATATTACAATACCACTTACTTTCTAATTTTTCTTAAGATGCGTTCAATTTAATTTAATCGCCATACCGTCAATAGGACTTTTGTATATAGTATGTCTCAGTAAGTTGGAACCATATGGAAAACTTTTTTATTATTAATTTTACGAAAAAAAGTTATTCTTCATAAAAAGTTCTGCATCACCTAAAATTTAAAATACAACTATCAGATATTAATTCTTTTTCGGCGTATAGGAGTTTTGTCAAAAAATTTGAATTTTGCCCAAAAGTAAAGTACCTTTATTTTTGACAATTTCGAAAATTTAGAAAATTGTTATTAAGAAAAGTTGATCGGAACTGAAAACCATGTTTAAATATGCAATTACACCCATTTACGATAAAAAATATTTATCTTTTTTGAAACGTACATATGTCTATAATATAAATGCAAATTTAACCGTTAGTTCTATTCTAGGATGCTCTGACATAGAAATGAATTGTTAAGAGCGGGAAATGTTTTACAGACACCGTCAAAACGCGTTGGAATTTATAAAGTAGATTTATTTTTTTTAAAATTACAAAAAATATTTTTTTAACGTAAATGGGTATAATTGCATATTTAAACATTGTTTTTAGTTCTGATCAACTTTTCTTAATAACAATTTTCAAAATTGTCAAAAATAAAGGTACTTTACTCTTGGGCATAATTAATATTTTTTGACAAAACTCGTATACCCTAAAAAAATTAATATCTAATAGTTGTATTTCAGGTTTTAGACCATGCAGAACTTTTAATGAAAAATAACTTTTTTTTCGTAAAATTAATAATAAAAAAGTTTTCCATATGGTTCCAACTTACTGAGACATACTGTAGAATCGAAAAACAAAAAAAAATGTTTTTCATAAAATCTTTTCTGGGCATCAAAAAAACCGCTTAAAAAAATTATAATTTGGGCCCTTTTATAATTGGAAAGATGATCTCCCGGAAATAATTATTTCTAATATGTTGTTTATACAGGACAAAAGTGGGCGCTGACCGATGAGCAATTTTTCCAACTACTTTGATTCAACAGCCAAATAGCGCGTTAAACTCAATGTTAGCCATCTTTTATTTTTGCCAAATTTATATGAGAATCGAGAATTTACAAGTTGTAAAATAATATTTAAAGTTTAATAATCAGTTTGTTAAATTCAAATCGGATAATTATAGATAATATGATGATCCGTGCAAAATATCACCGCAAAATATTTAAACTGCGATTTTGAAAATACCAGCCGTCGGACTGCATCCGCCTTTGACCTGTTTAAAGAACATATTAAAAACTATCGTTTTCTGGAAGATCAGCTCTCTAATTTTAAAAAAGTCGTTATGATTTTTTAAAAAAATGGTCAATCTCAGCGGATATTCTATGAGAAATATGCATCAACAAGATTTTATGAAAATCCATTTTGTTTATTTTGTGGTTCATCACAGAAGTCCCATTGGAAGTATGGCAATTAGATTATAATTAAATTAAAATGTTTTACTCTAAAAGGAAATTTTTGTACAGATTTTGCTTTTTCATGTTTTATGCATCACTTTTCAGAATTGGTAGTTTGCTGTTAAATTTTAGATATAAAAAAAACTCTGGCCTGTTTAAACAGTTTAAAAAATAACAAACATTACTATGTATAAAATATCATAAAAATAAAGAAAAAGAATCAACAGAGAGCAAGATGAAAAAAAGTATAAAAAAGATAAAAGGAGCAAAAGAATAAGGCTATTATACTTAATCTGCGATTTTTGTATACTTTATAGTTACATCTTTCTTGGCTTATACAAAATTGTAACTTAAAGACTCCCTTACTAAATAAAATGCCTCTTTTTTTTAGGTATGCATTAAGAATTGTTTAATAGGTAGGTCCTGTATTTCAGTAGGTAACATGTTAATAAGTTGTGATCCATAAAAGTCGGACTAATTTCGGCAGGAATTTAATCTGCCATGCCATGATTTTAAAATTGTTTTAAACTGTGACAGGTGTCTTTTAACTATAACAATAAAATGTAACATCGTGAATATGTGTAAATTTTAAATTATTCTAAATTTACTTTTACCAAACATTTATAACGTGTGTAATACCATAGTTTAAAGAAAATATAACATAATGTTAAATTTTTTGTCTCTATTACCTAATGATTATCCCTAGAACTACACATCGGGGTAGATATCTACCCCGGGAAAATTTTAATAAGTAAAATCGTAACTGTACTTTTAAATTAAATTTATCTTTTCTTTTCATATTTTACATGAGAGAAACAAAAATTGGTTCTTGAAAACCAATATTTTATGGATATTTTTTAAATTTTTTCCATTGATCGGATTCTTAATTTGTTTGAATTTTCTAGGTCCCAAATAAATAGATTTTTTTAGCAAAATATCACGATGGTATATTTTTTCTTAAAGCCATATGTGTTCTCTTCCAAATTCCGTTGGGAATTTGAAAATAGGTTGTTTAGACAAATAGTTATAAATTTTTGTTGTTTAAATGATGGTTTGGAGTTTTTAAGTACTTACAGCTATTTAAATCAATTTTTAACCAACTAAACCTTGATAACTATGAAATTGCTCTACACCATTCTCTTAAGCATAACAAAACGAAAAAATTTGAGCACTCATAAGTCCGACTACTGCTTTTAGAACGATTTTAAGAGAAAAAATCCCGTGGGGTAAATGTTTACCCCGGTTTGTAGTTTACAGGTAAAAAAATGGGTTTATAGTTCTGGGGTTATTTTATCATTACAAATGAACAAATAAATATTTATCTATCTATTGTATAATGTAAAGCAAATTAGAAATTTATTGTAAATATCTAAAAAGGTGAATTAGACTTTCACGGATAATTAATGGGTCACTAGCAAAATGTGTAGATGCACAACAATTTTTATTTGTGTTTTGGAAGTGTAAAATAAACTATTGCAGCTGTTTTTTTATCTTGAGATAGTCCACGAAGGGCGAAGGCCTAAATACCAACGTACTGTGTGTGTCTTAAGTGTGGTAAGATGAAGTCTATTGACACGAGACCTAAATACTTGGGGATTTGAAGAAGGCAAAACATCTGGTGGTAGTAGGTTCCACAATCTGGACACTCTAAGGATTAAAAAACTAACAAAGTGAGAAGTTCTGGGCCTCTTAAGCTAGACTGTAAAAGAATGCATAAAAACGACACTACGTGTCGCTCTATTGGGAGCTGTCAGGGGTGGAACTATACTAGTCAACTTCCTAAAGCAGAAGCCGTAAAAATATCTATAAAAAGAGACGATCCCTTACAGCTTGCCGGTGGGCGAGAGAAGGCCTTTCCTGTAAGCATGGAATCATTAATAGGATGAAATGAAATCAATAATGCTTAGAGTTGTGAGAGACGCAATTCCCTAGACATGAAAACAATTTTCCAAAGATGGTCTAATTATACATTAGAAGGTTCACATAGGTAATTTTACTCCAGTTTTCAATAGAACAAATGTTAAAATTACCCTCTCTACCATATGAATGAATGCGACTCCTAAAAGAGTTTAAAAAATCCTCATCTCTGAAAAAGCACAAACTCTAGTACGTTCTGACATTGTTCTAGCGTATAATTAGCAAATTTGTGGATCCCAAAGCACTTTACCAAGTTTGACATTTGAGAGTTTAATATATTTTTAATACAAACCAATAAAATAGTCTAATCTATATGATTTAAATTAATATGGTCCTTTGAGCATCTAAAAAACGATAAATCGCCCTTTATTCTGTTTTCACAATTACCCACTGAACAAATATTATTACCAGACATATTCAACCACTTTTTAGGGACACTATATACCAAAACACACTGTTACAGCAAAACGAGTTCTGGCGCACGGCGTCTCAGTCGGCTTCATGCCATAGACTGGTACGAATATATTGGACAGGCGGGGATAAGAGGGGTACGTTTTGAGAGCCGCCAAGAGTGACACAACTCATATATTGTATATTCTTTAAACTTTGATAAAACACCAGATAAAGTCATTGTTTTATTGTTTCATTTCATTGTTTCTGTAAACAAAATAATTATTGTTATATGTACTTACTTTAAACTATCATTATTTTTGTCTTTAATCTGTCTACTGAGTTCATTTAAATCTTCTAAAGTTTTAAATTTAAATACAAATGGCAGTATAAAATTATCAGCAACATCAAAATTCAGTCTTTGTTTCAGAGATAATATGCCCATATCCAACATATCTGGCTAAAACAAAATTTGAAGTAAATATTAAATAGAGATTAATTTTTGTTTTAATTTTAATATAAAATCTTGTACACAAATCTAAACACTACTATTCCACAATTAGGTTCACACTTGTTAACTTAAATTGATTGCATTAGTAACCTAACTTGATTTGTTTACAATAAAAATGTATTTAGTGGTGAAGTAAAATAAAAGTGATAAAGAAAAATAGACAATTAATGTTTTTTCAAAAATTAATCCTCGTACTTCGTTAGATTTATAGTTTATTTCAGCTAAGATTTGAATTTAAAGCCGTTACTTCTGTCACAAATGCCAACCGTTTTTTTAGGTTCTCAAAATATAAAAGTTACCAGACCAGAAAAGCAACCGGCAATTAAAAATAAATAATTTAAAACACGATTATATTTGCCTCTTTTTTTAATACACGTAAACTGTTAAAGAGCGATATAAACTCTCAGTTAGTTTACTTGCACTGTTCACTTAAACGGGGCCGGATTGTTCGGATTTTTATTTTCTGTTTCAGATGTTGACGTGTTAACAGCTGATGCTAATTTTGCTTCATTCTTTGGAATATTTAGCCAGTTTTAGTGCTTTTTTGATAGTTTGCGTGTTATTTAGCGTTTCTTGATTATTTATATATAGTGTTGAACATAATACATGGTATTGAACTTTATTTTATTTAACAGAAATTATTTATTTCTGAAAAAGTAAGTAATATTTATTAATATGCAGAAACAGTTTTTTAATTTTATTCTTTATATTTTTAGGAATCAGTAATGGATGATCATGATTACTGTATCCCATGTACTTCCAAAGGGAGTGTTAATGGGAAATTGGTAGTTTTAAATAACATCTTAAATTTATATGGTAAAACTTGCATATACGGTTTTCTTCTATTTTTGGATTATTTGGCAAAATTTTTATATAGTCATATTCTAGGGTCCTCAGGGATTGCAAATATACTGGCGGAGAAGAGAAATTATGTGTTTTAATATTTTTTATTTTGATTTTAAGATTTAAAATTACCATTGATCTTCTCCATATAATGCGAAAACTCCCCTTTATGACAAGAAACGTCAGCGTGCAGTGTTGCCAAATGGAGGTCTGTTTTAATACGTCCCCAAATTTTCACGTCTGAAGTATAATTGGGGAAAATAAAAAGCCGCTTTAACAGGAGAGACTATCCAGAGAAAGATATTCCAGCATATAAGCATGCGCGGTCTTTTTTAATACGTCCCCGAATTTCAGACAAATTTAAAAGTTCTAGTCGGTCATGGTTAGTTCTGGTTAGCAAAGCAGCTTTTTATTTTCCCTATTATTTTCCCCAATTATATTTCAGACGTGAAAATGCGGGGACGTATTAAAAAAGACCGCTCCTGCTTTAACTAACCAGAATTAACCATGATCGACCTTTTTGACAAAATCAAACGCCCTCAATCGGTCATGGTTAGTTGTGGTTAGCATTTCAGATAAATTCAAGAGCCCCAAGTTCTAGTCGGTCATGGTTAGTTCTGGTTAGCAAAGCAGCTTTTTATTTTCCCCAAGTATATTTCAGACGTGAAAATGCGGGGACGTATTAAAAAAGACCTCTCCTGCTTTAACTAACCAGAATTAACCATGATCGACCTTTTAGACAAAATCAAACGCCCTTAGTCGGTCATGGTTAGTTTTGGTTAGCATTTCAGACAAATTCAAAAGCCCTAAGTTCTAGTCGGTCATGGTTAGTTCTGGTTAGCAAAGCAGCTTTTTATTTTCCCCAAGTATATTTCAGACGTGAAAATGCGGGGAGGTATTAAAAAAGACCTCTCCTGTTTTAACCAACCAGAATTAACCATGACCGACCTTTTAGACAAAATTAAAAGCCCTTAGTCGGTCATGGTTAGTTTTGGTTAGTTGTGGTGAGCACCTTTTTATTTTTCCCAATTAAAGTTCAAACATAAAAGAAATATCAAAAAATTTAAACACAACAGTGCCCAAAATTATTAAATCCGGCAACACTGTTGATACTTATTTTAAATTTGACAGTAGAAAGAATTTATAATCAATTAGATATTAGATTTCTAACCTATATATATTTTTTTATTTAACTTAAAAGTTGTTTTTCCAGATTTTCTGCGTATTTTGTCAATGGATTTTTGTGTGTGTGTGTCATGTTTTAGTGAATAATTATTAATCTATACGTTTTTACCCCGCCCAGCACCCCTATTTACTCCAAGGTCCCGTAAGCTTGTTTAATTAATAAAAAAAAATAAACGCATAATTTCTCTTCTCCGCCAGTATATTTGCAATCCCTGAGGACCCTAGAATATGACTATATAAAAATTTTGCCAAAAAATTCAAAAATAGGAGAAAACCGTATATGCAAGTGTTACCATTTATATTTATGAGCTGCTGTACAGTGGAAG
Source organism: Listronotus oregonensis (assembly GCA_019359885.1). Taxonomy (NCBI): domain Eukaryota; kingdom Metazoa; phylum Arthropoda; class Insecta; order Coleoptera; family Curculionidae; genus Listronotus; species Listronotus oregonensis. The sequence goes on from JAHBCN010000619.1 coordinate 54,335, forward strand.
TTAGAGTACTGCTAGATTAATCACTATGTTTATAATTATGATTTTTTAAAACTTAGCAAACCATTTGCTGCTTAAGTGTTATATTAAAGGTACTGTTTTGTAGTTCAAACATTAATATGGGTATTTTTTTAGGAATCATCATATAATCTTCTACATGGTAACAAATTGGCCCAAGAATTTGTAAAAAATGTTTATAACTATTTTGTAGAACACTGTGATTTAAGCCCTCTCAGGTAAATTATACTCATAATACAAAATGCCATTAAAAATTATTTATTTTAAAAATAACATTTTTATGTTAAGTTTATGTGTAAATTTTTATAGACTTTAGCTCAACCAATTTAAATGCAAGAAGTGGGTGGGGCGAGACTCCCTTTTACAACGCCTCAATAAATTAGTGGATAAGGCATTGGATTAGTAAGTCGTAGGATCTGGTTAGAATTACGAATGTATTTATACTTTTTTAAATATTTTTTTAAAGTAATCTTGGTTTTTTTGGGTTAGTTTTGGTTGGTTGAGATTACCTTTTTATTATTTTAAAACAATAATCTCAACAGTTTTGAATATTAGAGGTGAACAAAAATATTTTTTTAAAAGCAGGACAAGGTAGTTTCGTTTGCTTAAAAATTTCTTTTTTTTTCATAAAAGATGAATTTGTCACAGGTTAGCGCCTGTTTTAGCAACATTTTCTCATTAAAAGTAAAATAAAAATAAAAGAAAGGTAATACAAAAGCGCTATAACCTGGATTTGTTCTATTTATTTTGCTATTTTTAAGATTTGATAAAGAGAGCATAGTTTTATGCTTTGCCCACATCTAACATTCATCTTGGTTAAATTAAGGCATGTACAAATTTGACGGACATATGGACTATTGTTCCAAATAACGATAAATCGTGGAGCGAAACAGCTACGCGTTCCTTAGTTTACAATACTTTAAAACTTTTGCTCCCAAATTCATAAAACTCTCACAACTTAACTCATGTCCATGTCCATTATTAAAAAGCGAATCTTGATGTTTTGGCGACTGCACCAAATTTTATTAAAACTGCCATCGTGGCACTTTTTAATAAAAAAAACACTAATTGGATGATATCTTACCTACAGGTTTATATAAGACTAAAAAGAAAAGCTAAAATATAAGAAATATTTTTACAGCTTTCAAATAATATTCATAATTTAAAATTTTTCAGTATCTGTTTTTTTATTAAAAAAATATATATAAATAAGTACACCTACTAATCAATACATTTTATTAGGAAATGGCTAAAGTTTTGAAGATTTCTGTCCCGTCTGTAATAAAGTATAAAAATGGACCTAAAGAAGATTGCTTGACACTATGTCGAAAGAGGCCTATGGTAGAAATCAGGGAGGGTGATAGTTTACAGATACGAAACGAAATATATGATATGTATTCTGCAAGTAAGTAATTATTTTACTTTCAAGTGCACAATCGGAGGTTAATATTTTTAAAATTTTAAATAATTGATTAGATTTTTCTTAATGCAAATAAACACTTTTTAACAAAATATTTACCTGAGGTAACAATGTAATACTAAGTAAACAACTAATTGAAGGAAATTTTTACAGGTGCTTGGTGAATTTCTTCGTTATATGTGTATTTACACGTTTGTAGTATTTATTTAAGTTTGCCATAAATCACTTTTTATGCATTTAGGTTTTTATCCTACAAAGGGTAAAAATAAATATACTTCCACAACCAATTAAAAATTTATTGGAGCAAATTCATCTCCAATTTCATCATTTAGTGCTTGAGGATTTTCTACACTGAACTTTGTTGTTTAGCTTCACACAATACCACCTTAGGATTAAATATTGCTTTTTATCTTTGTATCACCTCTAAACAGAAAAGATAGTTGTCCCAAGAAAAACATTCAAACATTCATGTAAAGGAAATGGTCCAAGTTCTCTTTGGTCTATTCTTCCAGCTAATACCAAAATTTTAGAAATCTACAAAAATGTAATATTTGTTTTCTTTATGTTTCCGTACACTTTAGTGTTGAGTTATAATATTTTTATTGCATTAACTTAACGATATAATTATGTTTTGTTTTGTAGAATTACATGTGACATTACCAACGCTACACAATCGTCTTCGTGACAAGCAGCTATATGATGGCAGTTAAACAAGTCTTTATAGACTATTGAAAAGTATGGGCTTTTCTTATAGACCGGATAATAATCGCCGAGCATTGATGGAAAAACCACATGTATCTTCATTAAGAAGACAATTTCTTAAAAACTATATGCAAAATGAAGAACTCGGTCCAGCCAAAAGAACCTATGTTTTCCTGGTTATTATTTATTATATTTGCAAATTGTACTCAAACCTTTGGACGTGTGTAAGCCCGATTGGGTGTCTAACATTAATTTTTTTGTCTTTGATAAAAATAAACCATATTATACTTAGTCACAAATTTGTATTTAATTTTACATCTAACCTGTCTCTTCCTCCCCCCACCTACCCAGGCACACTTTTCTTTAATGTCCTTACTTTACAGGTGGTAACCCTAGCTGCTTGGGTTGGTGCCTTAAATCTGTTTCTGGGGTTTAGGCTACTCCAATATTGGCCTAAAAATAACTTAAGACTATAAGAAGGCCGAAAAGCTATACTTTAGCCGCAGAGACAAAACAATTTTATTCATAATAATTGGTGTAGCACCATTTTTTCTTTAAGCAAAGAACAACATAATGTCGACTATGTAATAAAAAAATGTGGACGTGACAAGATATTTTAATCAAGTAAACCTTAATCCGACCCTGAACAATGAAAATATCTAGTAACTAAATAATGACACATCATAGTCCGCCATGATTAATTATAACGGCTTTAAATTCAAATCTTAGCTGAAATAAACTATAGCATATTCACTAAAAGATTTAAGGTTTAAACTTGGTTATATTTTTAAGGCATAATTATAATTTTGACAACATAGGTATGTAATCAAATAAACGTTATTTTTTATGAAGAAAAGTTAAAACCTAGGAATTAGTGAATAAATCTCAGAATATCTAAATTCAACAAATTTTACGTTGTTATTGGTTTCCAATTTTTTTTTATATTTTATACCGTTAAGACTTAGCTGACTTTATTTTGTAGCTTTTGGTTTAACCTTGAGAAAAGGTTTTTAATTAATTTTAGAGTATCATGGTAAATATGGCTGTTTATGTTCGACGACAATAATTGTCCTGTATTGCCAGCTTCTCCCATGGAAGGGTTAAAAACTCATAAATTCTAATCTTACATTATACTGTAACTGTATAATAACTGACGACCACACACCAAGCAATCACTTCTTTAGAATGAATTATGCGTAAGTGTAAATTTTTAGTACCCCAAAAGGTCCAGCGTTTAGTCATGCAGAACTGTTTTCTATGTAGCTATATAATATGATACCGTTTAAATAAGCTTATTTAAATGTTATGTTTAATTACTTAAGTACTGTAACATATTTGTAGACTTTGGCACCAGTACTAAATCTAATCTAATACTCAGAAATAAATCTTGCAAATAAGACTTGTAATGTTACTTGCACCAAGTACAAGGCCGCGTTCTATTTTATATCAAAAACTAAAAGAATTTAAAACAGAAAGTTTTGTTTCAACCAATATTGTTTTAAAGATCAATGTATTTTAAAAGGAATAATTTCGTTTATTTCGGATGTAAAAAGTTTATATGCTACATAGCGATTTTTCCTTTTTATTTTAAATACCTTTAACTTATTAAATATTCATTTTACCTTATCCAAATGCTCCTTTAACGATTTCTTAAAAACGGCAATGTCTTCTTGCAACTCTTCAGCATTTTTTCTAGCCAATTTTGCCCGTTCTCCAGTAACAGCATAAAGTGATGTAGTACTTTTTCCTAGGGATTTTAAGCTTATTATACAAAAATCTTCAAGATCTTTGGTGTTTAGTATATGAGTTCCACAGCAGGGCTCTCTAAAAATATAATTGTCATAATTTTCCATTAAGCAGTTTACATAATTTATTTTAAAATATTTAATTAATATACTTAATTAATAATTTTCAATTTTTATTAGAGAGAGAATGTTGAAGTCGTTCGGAAGTGTTTGTACTTTAACTATGTATTTGCTTAAATTAAACGAAAGGTTCCACAACAAGATTATCTTTTTGTTTTTATGGTTATTTGTTATTTTGTAAAAGAACAGTATTTACGTAAAATTTCACTTAGAATCACAATAGTCTAGGACCTAGGAGGAATCGGTGCATGAGTACCGAAAAATATTCCACCTCAATGTTTTTAAATGATCCTCTATAAATTGCCCTACTGATACTGATGATATAAATGCATGTTGCCATGGCGCCACCTGGTGCCATATTGTTTAAATCGAAATTGTTTAAACAATTGCAAGAAATTGTTGTTTTTTAACCAAACAAATTTTTGTCATATTCTTTATTGAAATACAAATAAAAAAGGTTCTATGAGTTTTTACGATAAAGTTTATATTTTTGGAGATATGAATTTTTAAAAGTTCGAAAAATCTCAAATTTGGGTACTTTTGAAAAATTTATATTAAGAAAAAAACCTAAAATATATATTTTTTTATTCTTTATACAATACTTTATAATATCCTTAATTGAGATTTAATTTTTTTATTTTTTATACAGGTTTTTTAATTGTTTTTTACGCGCGCTTACTCCAATAACTTTTGTAAAATTGATTTCAGGAAAAAAAAACGTATAAAAACAAATTGTAGATAAAGATAGATAATGATACATGACACATATCAATGCAGCGTATAGCGACGGCGATAGTTAAAGGTAAGGGACGCATACTTGTGAGCGCGCTTAAAAAACAATCAAAAAACCTGTATAAACAATAAAAAAATTTCAAATCTCAATTAAGGATATTATTATCTATTGTATGAAGAATAAAAAAATATATTTTTTATGTTTAATTATTTTTCTTAATATATATTTTTCATGGGTCAAAAGTACTCAAATTTAAGATTTTTCGAACTTTTAAAAATTCATATCTCCAAAAATATCAACTTTATCGTTAAAAGTCATAGAACCTTTTTTATCATTTGTATTTCCATAAAAAATATGAAAAAAAATTGCCCAGTTAAAAAATTAAAATTCCTTGCAATTGTTTAAACAATAGAGCACCAGGTGGCGCCATGGCAACATGTATTTATATCATCAGTAGGGTAATTTAAAGAGGATCGTACAAAAAAATTGTGGTGGGATAGTTTTCGGTATTCATGCGCCGATTCCTCCGACTACAAGGTGTCTTCAGTTTTTGGAAGACTCGAATCGATTTTCACATTTTTAATCTGTCCTCAAATTATCAAAAAAATATTTTCTGATTGCAGTTTGCAAATTTTTAATAAATTAAGCGTCTAATCAATTTTTTAATGAAAAAATAAATAAAAAAAGATACCACTGGATATTAGGCTAGAACTAGATACCCTTAAAAGAACCTACCCACCTAGAAATAAAATCTACTCCATTATCCACCTCAATAATTCGTATATTATTATCAGGATACACTTCCCCAGGAATAAGGGTAACATGGTCATAGCTGTACAATCCTTGACTATCTGTTGTATCAACCCTGACATCAACCTCATCTTCTATAAGACCATGAATTATATTTTCAACTTCGGTTATATCATCGATGTTTAACTTATTTCCAAATATTGCTAAATCCAAATTTAAAAAAAGATTTCTTACTTTACTTGATTTCTGACAAGTTGATTGCCTAATTTTTTTCAGTGCTGCATTTAACAAGTGTGTACATGTGTGATTTCGCATGTTACATAATCGGTAATCTTTGTCAATAGATACAATTCCTTCAGAACCCACCTTTATAGAGTTACCTTGTAAATAGCCTTTATGCAGAATATATTCATTTATATTTGAAACTGATTCTACATGAAAAGTTTCATTATTTTCAAAACGAATTAAACCTCTGTCTGATTCTTGTCCGCCCGCCTCACTGTAAAGGTTGGTTTTATCTAGTATTAGTGAGCATGACCTACCATTTGTTACTTTAGAAACCAATTCATCTTTTTCAATTATTTGTAAAACTTTGCATTTAACATCAGGAAAATTATACTCTGTACCACTTTTACTGTACAAGTACTTGTCAGAGTCTTCAGTCTTTTTTAGATTACTTTCACTTAAGCATTTAACTAATTTAATATAAGAAATTTGGCGGTTTTGTTTAGATTTTAAGGCTATTTCCTCCATTTTTTTCGTTAAAGTATCAGGATTAAATTTGATATGTAAAACTTGGGTAAGCTGGGAAATAAAGTCTGCATCTAAACCATGCGTATCAAATAGTTTAAATGCCAATTCGCCATCTATTTCTTTTGGTTTTATATTGTCCAATTCTTTATAAGCGGCAATTAAACTTGGCGTTATTTCAATAAAATCAATGTTATGAAGGTTTTGGTTTTCGGATGATAATTTTTCCCATTCCTTTACTGCTGATTTTCTTATTGAGCTGTACACATCTTCCTCATAATCAATTATCTGATGAATCTGCAACACAAAAAATACATAGTTTATTTGTCCTATTCGGCCACCTATCCTGGGACACGCTTACTATTACATTGTTTAACTAACTATTCAGTTATTTCCTGTAATGCCTGAATAAGTTTTGGAAAAGTAGCGTAATAATAATTTTTAACTCATTGTTTGCTTAGGTATTACAGGAAATGACTGAATGGTTAGATCTTATTAGTCTAATAAGGTTTTTACGGTATTGGCCGGCAATGCATGTACTGACTAGTCATCTCAGTGAATGACGGATTTCAGTGTTTGACGCTAACATATACAAATGTACAGGGTGGCGCCTTTTAAATGGATTTAGGGTACTGGAAAAATTACAAGAGACAGAAAAAATCTGATGGCACGAGCTTTTTAAACAATTGCAACGGTGAAAATAGATCGCGGCTAACTAGATTCGTCTTGGAGGTACAGGGTGTTTTTTAAATTTTAAGGGTTTTTGCACACCTATGTATCTCAGTGGTTAGTAAAAAAAAATGTAAAAAGCAAGTTAGTGTGTATCGGTTACAGTTTTAAAGATGTAATGCAAAGTTGCTTTAATTTTAAATGAAACACCCTGTTTATTATTTCACTATTCGTTTCAAAATAAAATTACCTTATTTTGATGCTACACACTTTATACTTATTTAAAAACAGTTATTTGGAAAAAAAGGAAATTTGTGAAAAAAAAATCAGGAACTTGAGCATAGTATTTAAATTTTGCACGTCTAGTATTACACTTTTTATTTAATACGAGGATGGTTAGAAAAGTCCGTGCAAAGTCCGAGAGATGGCACCACCGGCGCGTATCGAGGTCATGTTTAGTTAGTAGCATCTGTTGAATGAACGCACACCAAGTGTCAGCCATATATGGTCTATTTCTTTGTGTTTGGCATTCGTGTGAATCAAGGAAGTCGAGTGATTTTCAAGAAATGGACGAGAAAGAATTTCGTATGGTGATTAAATATTACTTTATGAAAGGTAAAACGCCTCAGGAGACTAAAGAGAAGATTGATAAACATTATGATGACTCTGCACCTTCGATTAGAACAGTTTACAAGTGGTTTCAAAATTTTCGGACTGGCCATATGAGCACAAGTGACGCTGAACGTTCCGGACGGCCTGTGGAGGTCACGACTCCAGAAATTGATCAAATCCATGATATGGTGATGGATGACAGAAGAGTTGAGTGAGATTGCTAGTGCTGTGGGCATCTCGACTGAACGGGTACATAATATTTTACATGAACCTTTGGACATGAGAAAGCTATCCGCAAGATGGGTCCCACGATTGCTCACGCTTGACCAAAAACGGAATCGTGTGAAGTGTTGCAAGGATGGTTTGCAGCTGATCCAGATGAATCCGGAGGACTTTATGCAATGTTTCGTCACTGTGGATGAAACATGGACTCATTACTATACTCCTGAGACCAAACAACAATCTAAGCAATGGGTTACCAAGGGGGAATCTGCCCCAAAAAAGGCGAAGACCGTTCTTTCGGCCAGAAAGGTTATGGCGACTGTCTTTGGGGATTCGCAGGGGATAATCCTCATCGACTATCTGGAAAAGGGTAAAACTATTACAGGTGCATATTATTCATCATTATTTGACCGTTTGAAAACCGAGCTGCAAGAAACGCCCACGATAGGCCTACAAGAAAGTCCTTTCCCACCAGCACACACCTCAGCAGTTGTGGTCGCAAAATTAATGGAAATAGGATTCCAACTCGGTTTACATCCCCCCTATTCTCCAGACTTGGCTCCCTCGGACTACTATTTGTTCCCCAATTTGAAGAAATGGTTTGCGGAACAAAGATTCTATTCAAACGAGGAAGTGATTGCAGACACTGATCGATATTTTGCAGACTTGGACAAATCCTATTATTTGGAAGGGATCAACAAACTGGAACATCGTTGGACAAAGTGTATAAGCCTAAAAGGAGACTATGTAGAAAAATAAAAAATGTTTACCCCAAACAAGTAAGTAGTTTTTATTTTTGCGCGGACTTTTCAAACCTACCTCGTATAATTTTTTTAATACCTGGTAATATTTTGATTATTTTATTATTTTTTAAAACGATTTATAGGCAACTAGGTTTTCATCTGTCTTTTAAAAGTATTATTGATTGTTTGCCTTCTTCCGAGTATCTAGCAAAATACATCGTAAAACATTTGCACTTTTTTTCTCGCTCTCAATATAACACGCAATAATATATTGCAAAATTTTTAAACTCTACTTGATTTAAATCAAAATTGGAGAACAAAAAGCTGGCAGTATGTAATTCTTATTTGTTGCTTAATAGTTAGGCATTTTAAGGATATTTTTTAACAAGACTGGTACATTGGTGCTGATTTTGATAACATTTTGCACAGATGTACATCAAGGGACAAAAATATTAAAACGACCAAAAATAATGCCAGTGTCGTTATTGTTTGGGCGTCGCGACGCTTTTATTTTTTTCCTGGCGCGCTTTTAATTTTTTCCAGTTATTCCTCGACAGTATTAATTTCAGAAAACACGGTTTATTCCCAATAAAGTGCCTAACATGTATAAATACAAAATGCATTTAAATCATGTATACTGGGTGTCTTAAAAAACGTTTTTTTTTTGTCTAAAGTTTAGCCCGTTTAAACAACATGTTATAAATAATCATTTTCCCGAAGATCAGCTTTCCAACTTTAAAAGGATATAAGTTATATTTTTTTTTATAGTTGTCAATTTTAGTGATTTTTCCCACCTTTCTCTGCGAAAAATGCACCAATTAGGATTAGCAAAAAACCATTTTGTTTGTTTTTCGATTCTTTACAAAAGTACTATGGACAGCATCGCGAATAAATTACAACTAAATTAAAATTTTTCACTCTAAAAGAAAAAAATAGCTATTTTTAACAGTTTTTTTTATAAACAAACAAAAGAAACGCTAACTTTTGAATGGATTTAGTTTTTTTATGGTACTGGTAGTTTGCTGTTAAATTTTATTTGCCAAAACTGCTTTTATGGACCCTTTTTTATGGACTATAATCTGACAGCAGAAACCTATTTGGACTTATTTCAAAATCAAATTGGACCCGCCTTCTGCTACCAAATGGATGGTTGCCCCGCCCATAATGCCCGTGTGGTTAGAGAGTACCTGGAAAATGCTTTTATCGGCAATATTATTGGTCCACGGTACCGGATACTTTGGCCAGCCTGGTCACCTGATCTTTCACCGAATAACTTCTTTCTGTGGAGTCACTTAAAAAGTGTCATTTATAAAAGTGTAAAATTTGAGAATCTAAACCAGCGACAAAACGCTATTTCGTTAGAATGTAATAAAATTTCGCATTATCAACTTAGCAACGTTAGAAATGAATTTTATGATCGGTTGGGATATTGTTTGGCTGTTAATGGGGGGGTTGTTTAAACATTTGATTAATTAATGTTTTTATGTATTTCTCTATTATTTTAAAAAAAGTTAATGTATTTTATTTCATTTTATTTTTCCACACCTAGTAAAATATTAAGAGTTCAGTTCTCTCTTTTTTCGGATCTATTTTCGATCTTCTGAGTAAACATTTACAATTATTTATTGCGATGGCTTTGGACTCGTATTTACTGACAATACGTTTAATGAAAAAACACAAATATTAATGGTTTAATGGTTGAAATGGACCAAATAGGCTTGATGGGAATATAAATTCTAATATGATAAAATTATTTTTTTAATGGTCGATAGTTATAATTGTTATTAGTTAAACTTAATTGTTACATTAAATAAAAGGTTTGATAAAAAATAATGTTAACGTGTCTTTTACTTTGAATGTAATGGTTGTGAAATTGATGAAACGAAAAAAAAACATTCCTTGTATTTGGCTGTACGTCAGATTTGACAAAGCCTTATAATTGTTTGCTGATTACGTTACGCGTTAATTTAAAACAAATTATTCAAGAGTGATTTGGTTGTAGCTATTTTAAAAAAGTATTACGTTAGAATAAATAAAATAGGTATTATACGGAGGTTATTCAAAGTTTTCTAAAAAAAAAGTAAAAATCCGAATAGGACGCCATAACTTGGTATTTAGGCCTAGTTTTTGATTCTTAACAACTTTTGTATTTACCATTTTGTTATATTTTTTAAATAAGGGTACTTTACTCCAAAGCAGTTTTGAATTTTTTCGCCATACCCTGTATATCCTTTGACTTTGAATAAAACTAACTACTGTAAAAATAGTTCGGAACCACGCACCAAGATTTAAGAATAGATTTCCGGCAAATTAAAAACAAAAAAGTTTTCCATTTATTGCGAACTAAATGTACAACAGTGTATATTACTTTTAAAAATTTTGTTTCTAGGTATAGGTTGACAATCACAGAAGGCAATGGCAAACCACTGTGTAGTATTTCTGCCTAGTAAACCCTCTCACGTGTGCTTATTATTACAGCAGTTGATAGGCAACACAGATATGTACGAGAAGGTGCCTACACTCTGAATAGAAGAATTGACAAAATAAAAATAAGAATAAATTTTTAGTCCGACATTTCACACATTATGTGGTGCTTTATCAAGATTTATTCTTGGATTTGTTTTGATGATTTCAATAAAAATCAGTATCCTAGACTTACCTGTGCTATATTTTTTTCAATTTCTGGATATACGTCACCCAAGTTTTCAACAACATAATTTGATAGTTCTTTTATTAAACCTTGTTCTTTCATAAAAACTTTTTCCCCCAAAATAAAACATTTTCTTAATATTTTTCTAAGCTTTTGGCTGAAAAAAGGCACTTATTGTATAATTAGAAATAAAGATAAAGTGCAAAAAAAATATTATGATCCTAAGAGGGCACTTTTTAACTAACCAAAATTGTTAGAAGCATGTTTAAAGACACACCCATTACTTCAGTGTGTCAGAGCGCCAACGGCATGTTTTCAAAGATGAATTGGTTAGAGCGAATGTATGATTATTACAAAAAAAATTACCAATAACAAACTAAACCTACCCATAAAAATCAATGACACCTTTATTAGACCTCAAAAAACTTTAACATACCTTGGCGTTATTATCGATGACCGCCTTTCCTTCCAACAGCATATTACACAGTTATTGCATAGAGGCTTTGCAGCAATGAATAGTCTCTATGCATTACTATCCCCAAAATCTAACCTATCCCCTAGGAATAAATTGACAATTTACCAACAAATAATAAGACTGTCTATTACAGATGCTGCACTAGTATGGTGCAGCATATCTAACACACAGATGTCCAGACTATAACGGTACCAAAACAAGGTACTGCGTTGAGTAACGTCCTCAGGGCGTTACACAAGAATTGACGAACTACATGACTTAACGAACACGCCAAGAATAGAAGACTACGACTATTCTTTGGCAAACAAATTTTATAATACACAACCGCAAAAGTATGTTTTAACGCAAGACTTGATACGGCTCAGACAATATGACAAAATTGTACATAAGCCACTTTATCACAAACTACCCCTCTACTACTAGGACGACTGACAATCATATTTATCCCTATATCCTAACCCTTAAACCTAACACAAAACGCAGAATTACACCAAAATATATAAACAGACCAGAAATTATTATACCCTGCCAACCAGCGGTGTAAAACTGCAAACACAAACTTACTAACAGGACTATTGACAAGACCTAACAGAAATGAATGTGAATGAATGAACAAGAGTGAATAGTATGAATGAGACTGCGAATGATAAATCAAATACTGATCAAATGTGTATAAATGTGAAGTACCGACTAAAATACACACCGAGCTTGGTTTAACTGCTACATTGTACCTGATCAAAGCTACGTAGTACCTGATGAAAAACAAGCTGGGTTTTTAGAAACTTTTCCCAGCAATATATTTTAATTACAATATGCTAAGGCAGCTCAATTAACATAACAACTTCTAAACTTTTAGTAGATCTTGTGTCTAATAGCATTTGAGAGATCACTGATCGGAAAATGCTATCCATTCCCAAACCAACACTTCCCCACTACCCAGGGTCTTCACCAGCCCCAACCCTCACCCTGGTTGTCACCCATTCTCAAAGCCTGTAAAGGCACTAGAGAATATGCCCTGATATATGTATATACTTTTATTTATTTATTTATGTATTGTAAATAGATTGTGTGTACAGATGTAGTCTTAGAAGTGTTGTAAATATATTCGTAATTAATAAAGCTATTTGTAAGTAAGTAGGTTAAAGAGTAGACCATTTTATATAAACCCAGCATTAGCACAGCAAAGTATAGACCAAAGATAAATTTATGCTATTCTTATCACTGTAACTTAAAAATTGTAAATTTATAAATTAATTAAATACACCAGTAAGTTTGAGGTTTAGATTTTACATTAAACTGTAGGTTATGCCTGGATGACATTACTTAGACATTAATAATTGATTTAGGAGTAGTACTTAGCCGTATAATATCCGTGGTGGCATTACCGCGTTGTTTAAAAGATGTTTGATGATGATTGCATGTTTCGGGACTTGAAAAGCGCTGACATAATGATGGATAAAAAAGTTAAACGCGGCACCAATGGTACATGGTACAGTTAGCTTTAATACATGTCTTCATGACAGGTATTAAAAAAACTTACTTTTGTTCGGGTATAACTCCATCTCCCAAAGAAACGGTTACCATTCTCATATGGTCAGCTAAAATCCTATATGATGTGTCAATGCTATTCCAGTCTTTTTCTCCAAATTTTCCAGAATATTTTGGTACATTACTACAATTCTAAGAAATATTAAAATTCCACTATATAGAAAGAAGAAGGCATGCAGGCATAAGTCCATTACGCGGGCACTGAATCTTAGCTTCTAAGCCTTTCAAGAGGACCCTGAACGATAACACGGCTATGGGAATTTTGATTATTGATAAATATAAAAACCAAACAAAATATAGAAGCAGAAAAGGTTAGGTCAAAGTTTTATTGAATAAATATTTTTGAGGTGCATACTATAGTTATTTTTGCAACAAGTACCTAAAATCAAGTTTTTTGGGACGAAACGCTGCTGTTGAGTCCCAAAAAACTTATTTAGGTACAAACAACATTTTTTTGTTTACGCTCCAGAAAAACATTTGAACTATTCAGTATGTATGATTAATCCCTTGACAAAGCCAGTAAACTTTTGTAAAATGTCAAAATTTAAAAAAACTAGGTGTATAATTGTTGTATTGAAATAAGCTGCAATGACGACTTATTTGGACTGAGTCCAAAAACGATTTATTTTAAGGACTGAACTGAGTCCATAAAATAGCCCTTTGGAGTGAATACAAAAAAATGTATTTATTCTAACACACAATAAATACAATACAATACAAAAAAAAATATACTTATTCCAACACACAATTTATCTAGCCAGACCATGTTTCAGCCTGACGAACGTAGGGAGTATATTACACGAAACATTTCAGACGATTTTCTTTATAGTGATATTTGCTTTGTATGTGGAAAATATTGTGATCAAAGAGGGCTTTTAACGCGGACCAGTAGAAATAATAACAATAGAAATACTGTAATATTACATAATAGTTTAGTAAGGAATTTATTCTTAAATAGAATGTGTATGGGCATTATGGTCGCGTGAGTAAGTACATAGAAATACGCAAGTGGTAGCCGGTTTCTCCTGTTTGGCATATGAGTTCGAGTCTCACAGAAGTCAGTGGTAGACAACTTTTAATTTTTAAAAAATATGGCATTAACGGCCTCTGCTAAGTTAAAAAAAACTGCATCTAGTCAGATCAGGAAGGTTAAGCATCGCGTGATTAATAGTCGATAGGTGGTAAAAGAGGAAGACCACGTGCTGTTGTATGTATGACATTATACAAACATCTATTCTATTAGGGGTACTTATTTGTATACTGACCATGGTGGTACTACCGCGTTGCCATAAATGTAATATCTGCATGTTTTAGTACTTGAACGTCGTTGACCAAACTGGAACAAAATTATTTAATGATCTAAAAACCTAGCACCCACGGTGCCTAGTACTTGGGCTTATTTTTCAAGAAAAAACTTCTGTGTACCTAGATTTCAATGAGTGCAAAATATAATTTCAAATCTGTTGATCAGTTTGGAGAATATCTTTAAATAGTTATAAAAATATAAGGCTATAATCATACCCCATATAAACTACTTCTTTGCACAGATTTTCTTGTTATACATTTTTTTAACTCTTAAAACCACAATTTAAAAATATTGACTGACAAATATTAACTGACAACATAGAGACCCACTGGGTGTGGAACACATTACCCTGTAAATCATGTCACTAATCTTTGTATTTATCGAAAAAGTATAATAAACCAGCATAACTGTATAACGTCTTATTTAATTTAATCTCCTTAATGTTTAACACAATCTCTCTTATCTATACAATTTTAAGGAGGTCCAGTAGCAAACCTCTTGCCTGAATTGTACTTTACAAGACACACAGTCCTTATATTTGTTATTTTTATTTTGGTGATTTTCTTCTCAAATATGTACATATTTTTATCATTGGTAATTAAATTGAATGTATATTAATTATTTTTAATTGTACTCTCTTACATAGTCGTCAATAAATAAATAAATAAAATAAAAACATATTATTATTAGGAAAAATATAACTTGTTTGTTAACCTGAACAATATTGTATCTCTAATTATAATGTATTAATAATGGTTAATTCGGTTCACCTATAATAAAAGATTTAATGCTTAAGGAATCTGTTAAAAATAATACTCAATGTAACATTAATAAATGTAAAGTAAAATAAAAATTCAGGATGCCTGACAATATATTTGTCAACTTAACATTAAAAAAATATATATTTAATTTACTTAGTACTAAGTTTTAAGACCAAGAAAACCTAAGTTTATTTTGATAAGTTACAAGTAATTTTGCCTTTTTACAATGCACATCAAGCTAAGATTCAGGCTTCAATATAGACTTTATTAGTTACTGCCAAGTTTAAAAACAAACGTAACAATATATAAATACCTTATGTATGGCAGTCATAAGGTAGTCAAACAGGTCGGTGTCATAGGTGCTTAATTTTCCTTGCAAAGCACAAGCTAATCTCTCTAGTCCTAAACCAGTGTCAACATGTTTTTTGGGAAGGGATAATATTGAGCCATCTGGCAATCTACAAAAAAATAATTCTTTGCAAAAATGTTTCTTTTATTTTAATTAAGTATGACAACTGCATAAATGTATTACACAGACTTAGAGTTTTTTAATTTGATACCTATTATACTGAATAAATACTAAATTCCAAATTTCAGTAAGGTCATGTAAGTCTTTATTAACAAACTGTGACCTATTGAAGTTTCCGATATGATCATAATGTATTTCCGTACATGGCCCACATGGACCTGTTAATCCCATTTCCCAAAAGTTATCTTTTAATCCAAAAGGTAGTATTCTATCCTCCCTCACCCTACAAACAAATATCTATTATTTGGGTTAGAATGTTAACACAACTTTAGCAACCTATTATTTTACACTTATTACTGTATCGCTTTAATGTTAAAGAATAGACTGCTATAGTAGTGCTATGTCGGGCGATACTTTTACATAAATGAAACCAATATTACTTAATAATAAGTCAAATAAATACTTGTATAACAAAAAACTTGAACTTTTGATGTAAATCTGGGTAATATTTACCCGATCGATTTCCATATTTCTTTTGTTTCTATATCACTTGACAAACTTAAATTTTTATCGCCCCCAAAGTAGGTGACATATAATCTAGAAGGGGTTATTTTATAAACTTGTGTTAATAATTCCCAGGACATCTGACAGGCTTCCTTCTACAAATGCTATATTAAATATATGACACAAACTGCAAATAATATTAACTTACTTTAAAGTATTCTCCAAATGACCAATTACCCAACATTTCAAAAAATGTATGGTGATATCCATCTTTTCCCACAACACTCAAATCGTTGTGTTTACCTCCCACTCTGATACATTTTTGACTGTTTGATACTTTTGTAAAATGTGGACTTTGTGTACCCAAAAAAATTCCTTTAAACTAAAATACAAAATAATAATAAAAAATTATTTAGGTAATTTTTTTTTTTTTAACTAGATGAGTATTTAAACACAACTCGAAACTGTCAAAACGGCTAAGACTACTTTTATCTATAAAATTTGCATATTTTAAAATTTTACATTAAGGTTATTTAATTTTTGTTATTATTTTTTTATATGACACTGATAAGTAAAAAAGATTTTAATTACACTTGTAAATATTTTTTATTTATTTATTTATTTAACCTGGTTTACAAATCTTTACGAAAGATCAAAAGAGTAACGAAAAAAGTTAAGTCATTTCGTTTGAAAGTAACATCTATAGAATAATACATTAGGCGTTATTGCACACACCTGTAATTATTCTATGGAGGTTACGGAGGTTTTGGGTTTTTTTTTATTATAAATCATTTATGTTATTCATTTGAATCCCCAATCACACAAAATTTGTAATAAACATTTAAAAATAGAAAAAAAAATATCCAGGGTTATACAATGAAAAAATCCTGTTTTTTCGGTTTTTTGATTATATCTCGAAAAATATTAGATTTAGACAAAAAGGTTATATAACTTAAACTAAAGGTCTTGTAAAAATACATAGTGTATGTCATATGACCAAAATTCCTACTCTAACTGCGCCGATCCAAATTCGTCTTGTTGTGCTTTGTTTGGGTTGCAGTGTAAAAAGTTGCCATTATTGGAGTGAAAAGAAAAATCAAAATATACAATACTTTTGTATATCAAAAGACAAAAGAGCTAAGCAGTGTACTGATTTCTGTGAGCTTTAAATAAATGTCAAAAGTGGTATGCTTTGCATTCATTAAATTTACACTGAATCAAATCTTTCAATCATTCTAAGATTAAGCAATTGTATTTGTCATGATTTTTCATACATGTATGTTTTATAAAGAGTCAGTACAGTACATTTTAAACCCGAGTGTTTCATAAAAAAAATGTTTATTGGGCTTGAACCTCTTATATGGCTTATTTATAGTAAAATAAATATATACCGGGTGACACAGCGGACATGTAACAGCCCATAATATTTTTATTTATTAGAATTAAATATTAAATTTTGGGTAATGCACCTGTTATAAGGACACGCTTTTATTGACTAAATAAAATAATTTTTTCACTTCCGGTTTAACCGGAAGTAACCCTAAATTTCAAATTTTAAATAGCATCCTGTACATATTTTTAGCCTACCTGATCCGCCTCAAAATTCTCTTTTCAACCATGTGTCACACTTATCAATTTATTTTAAGATGGCTCCCAAAATCGATTTTTTCCCAAAATTTTAGTAGTCCATGATGTCAAAATTACAAATTATCAGCATGTAAAAGGCGTTAAAATATGAAGAATAGGGTGTAAAAATATTTGTGATTTTGTTAATTTTTATCTGATTAATAAGATTCAGAAAAAGGAGGTTAATTTTGAAAATTTTAGAAATGTATTTATTTAGTGCTTAATATCTAAAAATCCAAAGTAGGAAACTCCAATTTTTATTTAATGTAACTTTTGATTAAACATTTACTTTTTTATAATATTTATCAGAACTAGTATGAAGAACTGACTTCTTTATTAAAAACGCGAAATTATACATATCTACATTGTTTTGCAAATACGTAGATTATATTAGTATAAATAACACGCCAAGTAGGTTTTGTAACATTCTAGCATATTGGTTTTAAATATGTACGTAAATTCTAGAGGGCCATGGATACAAAATGGCTACAAACATTTGTTTGGTGTTACATTGTAACCTTGTAATATGTATAATTTCGCGTTTTTAATAAAAATGTCAATTCTTCATACTAGTTTTAATAAACTATGTAAAATAGTAAATGTTCGATCTAAAGTTACTATAATAAAATTGGAGTTTCCTATTCTGGATTTTGAGATATTAAGCGTTAAAAAAATACACTGCTAAAATTTTCAAAATAAACCTCTAGGTATTCCTAATTCTTATTAATAAGATAAAAATTTAAAAAATCACAAATACTTTTACACCCTATTCTACACATCTCAACGCCTTTTACATGCTGATAATTTGTACTTGTCACATCATTGCCTACTAAAATTTTGGGAAAAAAATCAATTTTGGCAGCCATTTTGAAATGAAAAGACAAGTGTGACACATAGTTTGTTTAGTCATTAAAAGTGTGTCCTTATAACAGGTGCATTATTGAAATTTCAAAAATTAATTGCAATAAATAAAAAAGTTACAGGATGTTACATGTCTGCTGTGTGGCCCAATAGAAGTAAATTTGTTAAACCCATATTTATTCCTGTTTATTTGATTTATATCATTTGAATTGCCACGACCCAATATGACCGATTTGGATCAGAAATGGGATTGGCTGTTCAAGGGGACTGCATAGTCACACACCTTGTTTTCTTTCATCATGGTACTGAGATTTCCAAAGCCAAAGTTGTGATCCATTTCTGGTTAGTATGAGTGTGAGTATGTATGTGTAGGCAGTGTACTCTTGCCTTAATATACAAGATTTTCTGTTTGTTTTTTTTTATTAAATATGTACATATTTAAATATTGACCCATTTTTTTATAACCAAAAGCAAAGTTGCAAATCAACCCACTTAAATTTATTAAAACCCCAGTAATAAATTAAGTAATATTATTATTTTCCAACAAAAGAGGTACAGGTTTTGTTTTTTAGTAAATATGATGACTGATGTAACTTAACAAAAGGAAGTAAAGAAACTACATCAAAATAAGCCTATTATGTTATTGCCTTTTTTTTTAATTTATATTTTATTTAACATGTTCACTGCGATATGAGTCACAAGTGTCTTATTCAAAAACACAGGACCGCTGTCGCGAAAAAAGTCTGCGAATGCTCGTCCCTTACATATGAGCGGCCAAGTTCTGGAGAACAAAGAGTCGTTTAATCTAGTCGGCATTACTTTTGAGAATAACCTCAACTGGCACAAACACATTTCATCCATAGCTTCGGCAGCTTCAAAAAAGATTGGATTCCTCTTTCGAGCCAGAAAATATTTCTCTTCTTCCAATCTGTACACTCTGTATGTATCCCAAATCAGACCCTCTTTGGAATATTGTTCTCATGTCTGGGGAATGGCGTCCCCTACAACACTTAGCATTCTGGACTCCATTCAAAAAAGAGCTGTTCGTCTTATTAATGATCCAACGCTCACAGAAAGGCTTCCTCTTCTTGCCCATCGTCGAGCTGTTGGGGATCTGTCGCTCTTCTATAGGTATTTTCACGGCTTCTGCTCAGAGGAATTGGCCAGTATTATTCCTGCTCTGGCAGCTCCCAACAGAGCAACACGTAGTGCAACTTTTATGCATCCTTTTACAGTTCAGTTAGAGAGGCCCCGAACTTCCCGCTTTCTTCGTTCCTTTATTCCTAGAGTGTCAAGACTATGGAACCTGCTGTCTATGCCTGGTGTGTATGGCCCTTTTTTCATAATACTCTTTAAAATCATTTTAACTATTAACATGTATTTTTGCATTTTTGTTTTAAAAAATATAATAGGATTACCACTAATTAAATTGAACAGATTTATTTATAAAATATGTACGTGTAAGATATTCACAAATATGAAAAATAAAACAACACATTTAAAAAGAAGGAAACAGAAAATTAACAAACATAAATATTTAGTTTACAGCTTTAAATATGATACACTATGCTTCTCATTAAAGCACGAGAAGCACATGGCTGGTTTTAGATGACAATCGACACAGTAACTTGACACTTTTGTAACTTTTTTGTCTGCCTCTTTACAGAATAATGTAGCGTTTAGCTTTTTATAGCAGCCTACACATTTTCGACGCCATTTTCTTCCAGGTCCTTGTTCATAAGCAAATGTATGTATTCTTTTGGGAGTGCAAGCTGACCTTACATTTTGTTCAGAATCTTCATCCACTAGCGCCATTGCTAGGTTCCCCTAAACTGAAGCATGCTAAGAGTTTTGTAGTTTTTATTATTGTTGTAATAGTACACCACTACACCACAAAACTGCATATAACTACGTAAAACACATGTGAATGCTGTACCAGTTACAGGTGTCCAGTACCGCACAGAAGTAAAACTGTTTTAATGTGGTGCTTCACCGGTCACATGTCTGGTATTACTATGCATTCTAAAAAAGTTGAGCATTTCACCAGCATCAGATAGCTACCTGTAACTCTGCGGTAGGAAAAACGGTTCAAAAGCCTTTGCCAAAAGTAATAGATGCCACAACCAGTGCCCGGTGTAACGTAATAAAGGTTACAGACATATGAGACTGGTATCGCAGCGAACGTGTTAAAGAATATGCCAAGTAATTAGTGTACAATTCTAGGTACAAATCCCAATATAATGAACTTTATTACTGAGATGGGACTGCAAATATAATTCAAAAAATCTTGCTCTTTACCTGGTTCATTCCAGCGTTAACAAAAGGAACAGTTGGATCACAAAACGGTACCACAGGACTTGACTTAACAAAGGCATGATCCTTTTTCTTTATAAAGTAATCTAAAAACTTTTGCCTTATAGCTTTTGAAGAGATATCTTTATGAACGTATTTACTAATGCCACGAGTTACTAGGTAGCTTTTTAAACTACGGTTGGAATATATTATTCTTGGATAATTTTGATGAACCATTCTTAATTGTTTTGGTAATTATTTACAATAATTTTGGCTTTTTTTGTAAATATAAAAATACTATAACTCTAACCTAATTTTTTTAAAATATTTTGAAATTGCAGTTTCTTAAATCGTCATCATTAAAGTCAAAAATCCCTGAAACTATGATGTTTTTTTCGAGCCTATAACTGCTAGAGGCAGGCTTGCCGCTTGGCCATGCGAGAAAGAAAGAAAATATGAGTACAACCAGAGTACAACCTTTTTCTCTCTCTTTGCTTGCTGATATTAGAGGCAGCCTTGCTGCTTGTCTGCGCCAACAAGCGTAGGAGAGAGAAAGAAGAAACACAGTATAATCTTCCTCTCTCGCGCTAACACTCTCATTCGTCGGAGGAGTAAATATCTCGCTCTGTTTGCGTATTGGTCAGCCTTCGTCCGCCGACCATTTAGTACGCTAGAGGGAAAGCGAAAGGTATACAGAGAAATAGAGAAGAGCTATTTCTCTGAAGGTATACTGTGATTCTTCTTTTTTCTCCTGCAAACGAAAAAGATATGAGCATATACTTATTATATATAGCTACGACTAGTCGACCTTGGTCGACTGTGCCAATGCCCGAGCAAGTTGGGACATTCTCTTCCTTTATCTTTTTCGTGCCTAATTATGACCAAAGAAATATCCTTCTATTTCTCTGATTATGACCGTCCCTCGCAGTATCCGCACGGCATTGCCTGTAACCTTCGAACATATACTTTCTAGCAGCACACTAACCTTTCTCTCTCGTTTCAACGTGCTGATTGATCATTTGGAGGGGAATCTACCCCGCTTTGCGTGCTGATTGGTCAGCTTCTCCCTATCGACCCAAGGGTAATAAACCTAACAAGGAGTGCTCGATCCCATTTAAGCCCATATAAACCAATTTAAATGTCAATTCGGTATTTGTGACGTAAACTGTTTGCCTGTTTGTTTTGTTAACAAGTAATATAAAGTCTTAATTTTTTAAATATATTATACATTACAGTTCTAATGGTAAGTACATATCCAAAATAGTTTTTAAAAGTTGAATATTTAACAATAATTAATAAAATAAATCTGCCTTCTGGGCAGAATGGGCAAACGGGTGACGTCCAAACATAACCTATATCTGCGGACAAATAGTAAAAATCGAGCACTCCTTGTTAAGTTTACTACCCTTGCTATCGACCAACCAGTACGTTGAGCGATAGAGAAAGGTTAGTGTGCGATTTTTCTTTCTCGCAACGTCTATTCGTACTGCCTAGCGGCAGAATGCCTCTAGAAAATTAAATATACAACACAATAAATATAAAGGGTAATTACACTGTCGAAATCCATCGCAATTACCACAAAAAAAAGACAAACAGGTTGCAGCTCTAAAATCTCTTCATTATCGTTTGAGTAAAACAATTATGATTACCGACTTTTTGAACTACTGCGATCATTGGAGTATCCAGGATTCAGGTTATGGGGGCTGCCCACATAAAACCATATTATTCAAAAAAAACTTTATTTTATTATTTTTACAAATAAATGAGATAAAATAAAAAGTAAAGGACCAATCTATAAACCTAAGTGTGAGAGCTAGGTAGAGTACGTAGGCATTAATACGACGAAAAAATAAAAAAAGACCCTTGTTTCAGAACAAAATATTAATTTGAAAAAACAAAAAAAAAATGTTAATTGTCTTGAAAGTTGCGATAACGCCGAATCTGACCAAGTTTTAGTCGGAAATGTGTCGTTTTCGAGATATCCATCATCAAACTGTAAAACCAAATTAACCTCACCTTCACTTCTTCTTTTTGCACAAAATTCTTGATCAGTTCCTGTTTGACCTCCAATCAGTGAAGTGCTCGCGATAAAAAAAACTACATAGTTTTTTTCCGGGAAGGCGGCTGAAGGTGCTGTATCAACAGCTTTTGCCATCGGGGATCAAGGAGAAACTCAAGCCAAACGATGGAGTCCTTCTTCTGGGGCTAAGCGCTGTGAACGAAGATTCTTATACCTGTTCCTTTCTGAGGGCCCCACGCACGAAGGATTTTCCTAATGGCGGAAGATGATTGCGCGCTCAGCAGGGAGGGGCAGTACTGACAGAAAACGGTTATGCGTGATACCAGAAGCAGTCCTTGGTCGGACGGCCATTGTTTGTGCCCTGCATCGATATTTTTTTTGCCAAGAATTCAAGTTTTGGAAAAGTTCGGAATTTCTGGGGGTTACAGAGCCCGACGATCCAGAAGTTCCACCTACAAAGCTCGGGAAGGCTCATGTTGACAACGTGTGTCTGGAACGGGGAGAGCTGGCAAACTGCCTTGCAGCAGCGCCATAAACAGAGCAGTATCCAGTAAAATTCTTGATTTTTACACTAAATTGGCACACTTTTTTAAAAACTTGTTTTTATATCCATTTTTACCCTTTTTTAATTTAATTACAAGCCTCCACTAACAAACGCGGCAATTATGTATACAGTAGGGATGATATCAGCAAATATGATGGAAAAAAGCTGTGAAATAAATATAAAAACAAGTTTTTTAAATATTGTGTGCCAATCAAGTGTTAGAATCAAGAACTGTGCACAAAAAAAAAGGCATGATATAGGTAGTGGAAATGGGGTTAGTCGATTTTCAAGTTTTTGAAGTCCGACTAAAGATTCGTGATCAGCGCCCCAAAAAAACCCCCATATATCAAGATTGGTCAAAATCGGCTTTGCCGTAACTAGACAATTACCAAAAATATTTAGCCATTAGGGAGGGGGGCTGCAGTCCGACAGCTTCCCCCCTAAATACGCCTATAAATGCATTACATTTTTTGGTTGTAACCATAGTAACTGACTTTTTGAACCAATGCAATACATAGGCGTGTTGTTAAATTCATTAGATGGTTTAACGCTGAAATCTATCGTGACGTCACACAAGATTATCGCTAGTTTTATCCTTGTCCATATACTACTAAAACAACGGCCATCTTTCTTTAGCGCTTTTCCATCAATTAATTTAAAAACGGCTTGATGAAACAGCGATTAGTGCACATGATTCATCGATGAATTTAACAACACGCCACATTTTTTCTGATGTGTTTTTGTCAAATTATACAGGGTGTCCTGATAAGGTCGTCCTCCGGCGATATCTCGAGAACCCTTCATCGCATATATAGCTTTCGGAAAAAAAATATTTATAATAAAATCGTCCTCGAGAAAATGCTGGAAATTATTTTCAAGTTTCTAATTCTGCCGCTAGAGGGCGTAAAACTAAGAACAATATTAAAAACACGGATTATTCAAAAATATGCCATATTAACTTATGTCGTTGATAGTTGTCTTACAAACTATGTAAAATAAGGAATCTTTTTTCTTTTAAGCGTTTTTCCGTAACCTATCAAATATAGGGAGGGGGGAAGAGCGAATATATATTTGAAAAAAATTGAATAACTTTGTTTCGGCTTAACCGATTTTGATGAACTAGGTTTCGTTTAAAAGAGCTTTTACCAGGGCTTAAGACAAAATATTGCCATAAATACTTGGTATTCTATTTACTTTGCCGTAATTCGAGATGTCGCTCAGACATTGGTAATGTATATGGTTTGCAGCTTATGACGTAGATACGATAGATTTTTAATGAACTAATTCAGCAATGCTAGTTCATCGAACTATTAGCTCTCTTATTTATTACACTAGATTTAGGTTAAAATGGAAACGCAAAGCGGCTTTACGTTTTTAAACGTCAACAAATCAACGCATAAGAAGTAGAGCAAGAATTGTATGTTAAACCGACAACAGTATTGAAGCCTGTAAATCTTCGACAGGCTGTGTAAATGACGGAATTTCATTAAATTGTCCCTTTTTCGATGAAATGATTTACCATAAGATTTTTATTTAAAAATTTTTCTCTTTAAATTATTTATAACAAAAAAAAGGGGTACACAAAATGTGAAATGGTACCACTTGAAGGAAAAAAACAGTAAATGCCTTTATTTGTAGCCAAAATATTTAAATATCTTCTAAGGCACATACTTCTTTCTGTCTAGTTCAGAGGTTCCCAAACTTATTTCGCCTAACGCCCACTTTGAAAATCAGTTTTTTTGTAGCGCCCCCCATTTTTTTTTTCACCTTAAAAATCTCAATAACATATTAGTCCCGACTCGCCTGGAATATTCTAAACGACACTTTTCTTACCAGAGAGAGCACTATTAATGCAACTTTATAATATTAAGAGTATCTTTGATTTAAAATTAACAATAATCAACATTGAGCAATTAATAATAATTCAACTTTACAATATTAACGGCCGAGTGATGATCGCGTTGTTAAATTTAGCAATGGATGACTTAGCAGTTTAGAATGTTTAACAAAACGTCATTGTCAGTGTTATTCAATGATTTTAATAGGCAATCTGTCAAAATCTGACATTTTGTTAAACATTCTAAACCGTTGTCAACTTAGCAAATTGTTAAAAGTTAACAACGGTTTAGAATGTTTAACAAAGTGTCAGATTTTAACAGGCTGCCTACTAAAATCATTGAATAACAATGACAAAGACGTTTTGTTAAACATTCTAAACTGCTAAGTCCATTGCTAAATTTAAAAACGCGATCATCACTCGGCCGTAAGAGTATCGGGGTATCGGAGTAGCGGGCGGAGTGGCAGGAGGGCGAGCGAGTGCGTTGCGTGCATGCGGCGGAATGTCACGTCTAGAGGTGGGAAGTTCAAATCTTTTTACTGAATCGATTAATTTGATTCATTCACTTGAAAAGATTCGTTTGCAACCGATTCAGTTTATTATGATGCCGGTCGGACTCGGTCGGTTTTGACTTCCACAAAAAATCTGAGAGTTATCTTAAATAAAGAAATTATTTACATTTATTTTATTTTGGTATAATTATTATTTTAAAAAATATATTGGGAATAAAACTTTTAAAAACCATAATTAATAAAACCTACAAATGTACCTCCAAATTAAGTCTTTGTTCAAAAAAAATAGTTAAAACAAATAAAAAAAGTTCTTTAAATTGCCAAATAGATATATAGCCAAAACTGACTCGAACCGCTAATACGCATAAATTGTTTGCCTAAATACCTCTGGAAATGTCAGCAAAATCGTAATATAACAAACCGCTCGCCACTTGCCAGGTCGTAGCCCAAAAACGACCGATTTGCCCTCATAAAATACCGAATTACCGAATCTTCGAGTCCGAATCTGACTTTATGAACGAAACGAATCATCCAAACTAGGTTCGTTATTCATCACAGAGCGATCGAGCAAGTGGCTCAAAAACGATTCAAATCCATTGAAAACAGGAAATTAATTTTTTCGAATCAGTGCTCTGATTCGTTCTTTTTGAACGAATCGTTCGCGAACCACACACCTCTAGTCACGTCAGTGTATTTCGGCACCTGTACTCCGCAAACACGGACCGACGAACGTTGACGGACTAAAATACAGGATTGCACAAATAAATCGTACAATATTTGTTCGCGCCAAACGTGAATTTATAATTGAACCTTCTAATTTTAATTTTATGTTTTTTTTATTTTTACTAGATTAGGTACATAAAAAAATATCGCGTTCGGCAAGTGCTCTGCTTGACCGTAACAATATATACATATTTTTAACATGTGTCTTCGGAGGTGGGCACCTCACCTGCGTCACTTGAAGACACGAATATCTTTCAGTGTTTTAGGCCTATTACTAAATATCTTAAGATATAAATAGCGTTGTAAACGCATTAAAAATATTAAATATTTAATATATTTTTAATTTATATTTATACAAAAAAAATAAGATTAAAAAATGAACTAATAAATGGATGTTGTGTAGTAGAAGGATTTTAATTTCAGTGAATTTTAAAATATGAAGTAGCTGAAGTTACAAATCACCCATCGCCCCCCAAAATCACATCAGCGCCCCCCAATTTTGTCTGCGTCCCTTACCGCCCCCCTCTAGACCACCAGCGCCCACAAGGGGGCGTTATCGCCCACTTTGAGAAAGACTGGTCTAGTCGTTATAAGTTTTACAACATTTCTATCACTGTATCCATATTAAAAGGTTACATAAAAAAATATTAACAAAAAAGCAAGCTTTATTAATTAGTGAAAAAGGCATCGTTTAACAATCCGTTTATACAAAACCTTAACCATAAATAAAAAGGCTGTAACACTGAAATGTTAAAAATAAAATATTGTCAAAGGAGGAGGTTTAAGATGTGTAATATTTTAGATAATTAAAATAAATAAATAGAATAATTAAGTATATATAAAAAACTATAATTGCTTTCCTGTTCTTGCTTCATACAAAACCATAACATTTAAAACACAATAATTAGGGACATGCTAAGTTTGACAACCGCACGTATCAGCAGTATTTCAATTTTTTTTTTTAATGAAATTAATGGTGTATCATCAAAAACAGTCCACCCAAGGTTTGGACTCCATTTTACAAAGAAAATAAACACTTGTGAGTCAATTCTGTTAACAGTGTCCAAAATTTATTTTGGGTTTTTGAAAAGAGCAGATATTTCCGATTTTGTTATATATTTTTAGACTCTTGTATAAAGATTATTACCAAATGAATGCTCTTTTTGAATGGAACGGTTTTTTCAAAAACAATAAATGCAAAAACATATGAAATTTAGCAATGCACTCTAATACTACTTTTTTGAAAGAAATACCGAGAGGGTTGCTAAAAAACCCATTTTTTAATGGTTATATGAATTAGAAAATATTATCAGCAATATTTTAGAGGACAATATTTTGTTAATAATAACAGTTTGGTGTATCTAAGCTTTAAAATTGCTGGGTTAACTAGAATAAATAGTCGACGAGATAATTAATTTTATAATAAAAATAACAGAAACTAAGAAGGCCAGTCAATATTGACCACACCCTATAATAAATATTGTAAACATCCATATAACAGAATTTTTCACAAGGAAATATTTTAAAAACGGTCGACTTATGAAAATTATTTTCATTATTTTTCTGGGAAAAACTGTTCCAAACAAACATTCTATGCTTTAAATTCGTTTTATATAGCAGAGTCCAATATTAAAAGTTTTAACAGATAGAAAACTCAGAAAAGGCTATTTATAAATACTTTTAAAAAACACATATTGATATGTTTTAATGACATCTTTGTTAACATGTAAGGTCCTTAACACCTTTCTTATATTACTCGTTATTACAGAGTACAAAAATAAAGACTTCTATACTATAAAAAATGGATGCTTCCTTATGCATAAATCGTTATTTGTCTTATTATTGTTTACCAAACTCATTTACATATTGGCAAGCTGCTACCAACGTAATATAATATTAATAAAAAATAGTCTGAATTAAATTTCATAAATTAATGTGTGTACTTTAATGCAGTTGTTAAAATGAATAAAATTAGGTAATTAATAAAATAATTGCTGCTTTATATAAATGATGATCCCATATAAACCGTGGGCGCAAAGAATTGGATGGTATACATTTAAAAAGTAATTGACTATGCATTTCGTACAAAACTGAGACAAAAAAACAAAACAAAATGTTTTCATTATGGGCATAGTCGGGCAATTATAGAATTGTTTTAAAGATATAATACTTTTTTTCTGTTCAGATTTCTGCAGTTGTCAAATTTATATTACCCTTACAAGGAGAAAAAAATAAATAAAAATCAGTCTTGATTTAATTGTCAGACACGTTTCTTGAAATTTCTGCAGTATCTCCACTTTCGTTACAATCAGTAATTTTGGCAGTGTTCTGATGATCATCAACTTCCATATTAGTATCCTCAGTTTGCAATTCATTATCTGATATCTTTTCAACTCCCGAAGTTTTCGTGGTATCAGGCGAATCACTTCTGGGCTCTTCAATAAGAGGCCTTGTGTCTGAATCGGAATCAGTCTCTGAATTCTTTTCAGAATCGGAAGATTCAATACGACTCGACATTTTTGCTGGACTCAGTGGAGAATCAAATGTTGGTCCTGTGGGCTTTTTTTTCCGAGCTGGATTAAAATGAGAACAGTAACAGCAACGAAATGAGAGATATTCAAATTCTTCTTTAAGAGCCATTCCTAAAAAGACAGTTCAATCAAATACCAAACTTTATACTGGGTAAGTCTTTTTAAATTTTATAGAATCCATGGTAATAATATGGATTCTAGGAGCGTTACCATTTACCAAATAGAATTTACCGAATGGGAATTAACCAAAATAAAAATTAATCAATAAACAAATTGTCCGAATTGATTCAAGTCAGTCAGTCCTGCATTGGTGCGCAGGATTTTATAACGCCCAAACTAGAAGATTTCTAGGCGGTTTATTAAAGTGTAGATGGTAATTAGGAATAAAATTTAATATTATTAACTCTTTTTAAATGCACAGGGTGCTACAAAAAATTATCGCCAAAGTTTTTAAATTTAAAACAATAAATGAAAAATGTTAAAATTTTAATTAAAAACTAATTTGGTATTATTTAGTCACCAATATAAGGTTTGCAAAAATATTGAGGGGGTATTCTAGTGTAGAGACATGAATTTTAGGTGATTTTTGAAGTGCCGTAAAAAAAAGGTAATTCATATTTTTACTATCCATTTTTTTTATTTATTAACGTTACAAAAATACCGAAAAGAAATAAGAAAAGTAGAAAATTAAAAAAATAAGTAGCTGATAGAGTGGCGGGGTCTCAAAAAATTGACCCGTGACCATGCCCACGATTTCTCAAGTTCTACTGGACCGATTTACTTGAATTTTTGAGAGTCTTCTTTATAGTCTTGTCTAAGTCCGGAACTATCCGAATCCCCAATTTTTCAATTTTTACTATTCTAAAAAAATTCGAACAAGTCAAAAAAAGTGGTACGGCCGCCATTTTGTGAAAAAAAAAATTCGACTTTTCCGTAGTTCCGGACACTGCGACATTATTTTACATTGATAATCTTTTTTGTTTTTTTTCAGATCGCTAGAAGGGTTGGAATCGTGGGCATGGTCACGGGCCAATTTTTTAAGACCCCCACTTTATCAACTGCTATTTTTTTGAATTTTCAACTTTTTTATTTTTATTTTTTTTCTGTATTTTTATAATGTTAATTAATTAATTCATAAAAAAATGAATAGTAAAAATATTAATTGCCTTTTTTTAGGGCACTTCAAAAATCACCTAAAATTCATGCCTCTACACTAGAATACCCCCTTAAGTCAAATAGTCGAGGCAATGAAGCACTAAAAAGGCCAAAAGTTCGGATTTTTTTGCACTAAGACGGATAGGAATGGGGTTTTTTGCATTCGGTTTCAAAAATTTTTTGTAAAAAATGTACCTACTTTGTGACTTATACAAAGGGCAAATTGCATTGCCGCAGCCAAAAATGCATTTTTTTAAGACGGCTTTTGGAAGATTTAAAAACTTTGTAAATATGGGTCAAGACTGGCCCAAATCGGGTTCTCATGGGTTTTTGAGGTCGCTGATCACGATTATGATGTTTAAATTGACCCACAGCCGACCTGGAGCTCAGGAACGCCGATAAACGTCATCTCTGTGGGACTCTCCCAAAATTCACGCGGGGAAGGAGAGGAACTCGACGTCCGGGAGTTTTTTGGATTGCTGAATTCAAGTATGGCATCGGCGAACACTCCCCGGACACCTGGTGCGCCGGAACCTGGACGCGGACCTCATCTCCGAGGGTTTTCCTTACACAATCGAAAAAGACGAATCGAAAATCGTTATGGGTTTTTTTGGGGTGCTGAATCCGAATTCCACGGCGAAAACGACCCTCCGAACACCTGGTGCACCGTAACCTGGCTCTGAACGTCATCTCCGTGGGACTCTCCCAAAATTTTCGCAGGGAAGGAGAAACACTTGGCGCTAAATTCAAATGTGGCATGGGCGAATACCCCCCGGACACCTGATGCTGCAGAACGTGGACGTCATCCCTGAGAATTTTCCTGACAAGATCGCCAAAAACGGCACGAAAATTATTGTAGGGGCGTTTTTGGGGCGCTTAATTCGAATTTCACGTCGAAAACGCCCCTAGAGTGATTATTTAGTTGTTTTTAGCGATCTTGTCGGGAAAATTTTCGGGAATGAAGTCCACGTCCAGGTTCCGCAGCACCAGGTGTCTGGGGGCGTCCCCCCATGCTACATTTGAATTCAGCGACCCAAAAAACCTCCAGACGCCAAGTTTCTCTCCTTCTTTACGTGAATTTTGGGAGAGTCCCATGGAGATGACGTTCATCGGCGTTCCTGAGCTTTAGGTCGGTTGTGGGTCAATTTAAACTTCATAATCGTGATCAGCGACCTCGAAAACCCCAGAGATCCCGATTTGGGCCAGTTATGACTCTTATTTACAAAGCCATCTCAAAAAAATGCATTTTTAAGTGCATTTTTGGCTGCAGCAATGCAATTTGCGGTTTGTATAAGCCACAAAGTAGGCACATTTTTTACAAAAAATTTTTGGAAGCGAATGCAAAAAATTGCATTCTGATCCGTCTTAGTGCAAAAAATTCCGAGGTTGTGTACTTCATTGTCTCGAATAAAAGTAAGTTCTTTCTTTCCTCAAATGGAATTTTTCAGGACGCTCATTTAAAGACAATTTAAGTAAGACATATGCGGCCGAGTGATGATCGCGTTGTTAAATTTAGAAGTTTGTTAAAAGTTAACAACGGTTTAGAATGTTTCAGAAAACGTCATTGTCAGTGTTATTCAATGATTTTAGTAGGCAACCTGTCAAAATCTGACATTCTGTTAAACATTCTAAACCGTTGTTAACTTTTAACAATTGCTAAGTCCATTGCTAAATTTAACAAGGCTATCATCACTCGGCCGATGGTGTCCTAGGTAAAACCTAACTCAAATTTTAAAGAAAACAAAAAATATATCTAATATGCAGGGTATTATTTTAAAAATATTTTACCTAATTTTCAAGCACTGTGCATTTTAAAACGTTTTCCTAAATTGGTCTTTATTCATAATTTTGGACCTGCATAAAACAACACTTACATTTGTTATAATCTAGGCGGTATATAAACTCGCCGGACTGTTACAGGGCCTTGTAGGAAGAATTTAGGAAGTAGTCAAGTTCAATGAAAATATCTGGCAAGTAGTAAGTATTTGCGACCTATCTTATTGTATCAGACTATTTCATCATTTTACACCTTTACAAAAGGCGTCATGCTTTGTCACAGAGGACAATAGAAATTTTAACATTTTATTTTTAAACTGAAGACAGTAAAGTTTAGTCAGAAAGATACCATAATTATGTTTTCTATTGGTTGTAACTAAAAGATGAAAATTGACCATACCCGTTTACAGTTCGGGGAAAGTCAGATGCGGAATAAGAATCCCAATGCAGCCGAAGGAAAAGTCAAAGTAACTGCGACTTGCTGAATTTAAAAAGTAAAGATATATAAAACATTTTTTTTATTTAATTACTTATTTTAATGCTGTGTAAATTAAGGGGATTTGCGATCAAGGTAAGGTTTCTTTTTCTATTATTAATCAACCCTAACTAAAAATGTCCTTGGATTTAAGAAATATACTAATCCATAAGTAAAAAAAGAGAGTAATTGTTAGTACTGTTAGTAGCATATTATAGTCTGCAGAAATTTGTTTGTTCGACATTAATTCAGAAAATAAATCATATGTCTGTGACTGTTATTTAAATGGTTTTAATTTTAGATTTGTAATGCAGCATTTTTTTGTTGTTACCGATCTGGCGGCTTTAAGTTAAAATGTATATTCTTATAAGCTACACTTAGTTCTTTAATGGCCGGTTGCACCAAAAGTATCTTAAGTAGATTTTTATTAAGAAGCTCTTAAAATTAGGGTAACTTAAATTGTTTTCGCTTTCACCATTATATTTTTATTGCAACTTAACTAAGAGTACTTAGAAAGGCGGCAACGTTGCATCGTTCTTCTTTTTTATGATTGGCCTTTACAATGCGAATAATCAAAATTAACTGATATTAGATCTTTTCTTTTCTAGCTTGTGTGTGATTAAATGATAGCAGTAATCTGACTTGTAAATAATTAAAACTTTAATTTTTTTTCATTTTATAGACATTACAATACAAAATCGGATGTTAGTGATTTTTTGTTGTAAAATTTAAAACAATATGGAAAAGAAAGATCAAGGGCACGTTTCTTTACGGCCATGGAAAGGGAACAATAATTGTCAATATGAGATATAGACACCTAATTGAAAAAAAAAACTTTAATTATTTTATGTGAACAAATTTAAATATTCCTAATTTACAAGTAAATACTTAAAATTAAAAGGCTAATACAAACTTGTCATATTTAAATTGAAGCTCATCTTCGATATACTCAAGTAAGCTGAGCACTGTGGGCTTCGTTAGTTTGAATCATTTGAAAAATGTAAGATTATCCATCTCGTCAAAACGGTTCCTTTTAAAAATAACAGAGCAATGTCCAGAAGAATAAAAAAAGGTAAATATACCTGAAAAATGCCATAAATAATAAAAATTCACTGTTTCTGCATTCTGCTTGGAAATCTATTAAACATTGCAGTTATAATATTACAATCCAAACCACCATTGTTTAAAAACTCCGTTTTTACATAATATTTACCAAATTAATTATTTGAAACTACAAACAAAAAATTAATAGACAATAAACAAAATATTTGTCAAATGTCAACTTCAAATTACTTAAGGGATCATTAAGTATAGAAAATCTTAAACTTAAAGTTAAGGGACCGTTAAGGATCAATTTCAGCTGGTGCAAGAAAAATTTAAAACATAAGGGGCAGTAAGTGCTTAAAAACAACTTAAGTGTCGCAAAAAGTGTTGGTGCAACCGGCCATGAGGCATATTATATCAACTTGCCCACTTGGTTTAAAATAAGATATAACAGTTGATTAGGTTTAGTACATTACAGTCAAACTGTTTTAAGGTATAAATAACCAACACTTACCATTATGGCTACTACATTTTTGACATATTAAGGCAAATCTATTTGATGGGCCATCCCCAACTAAATAATCAACCATTTTGTCTAACACAGAACGATCTCTTGGAAGAATACTGCGTGCTAAAGGAGTTGGTGCTGGCGTTATTGCTAGTTGGCCCGGTGTAGGTAACACGTTTATTGATCTATAAAATTAAAATGGTAAAATAATTTTATTTCATACTGTATCCTAATATACTACATTACATTGTCAGTTTGAGTCCGGGAAATGATACATTACATCACTAGGCCGGTAAAGTAACTTTACTGGACTGAAACTTAAATTTAGTATTTTTACTAACACAGGGTTAATTCTAAAAAAAAATTATTATGCAAATTACAATAAAATTACTTATAAACGTTAACGGTAAAACTGCGGTTTGAATTATTTGAAATATTTACAGGGGCAGGTACATCTTCTGATTTAATACTATTGGCTACCAAAGATGTTGAAGCTTGACTTTGAGAGCAAAGAACCTGCACAAACCATTCCCCACCTTGGACCACAGCATGAAATAAAACTTTGTACGATACACGGCCGTGAAATGTCATTAAAGTACTCATCTAGAAATTCCGGACTCGGCTCCTCCGTCGCGTCGCCTTGTCCGTAAACATCTAGACTTGTACTTTAATAGACCATTTCCCGGCCCTTTAACGTAAATTACTATTAAATAAGATACTTTTTTTAAAGGTTGTTAGTCCAAGTTCAAATAAAGAAAACCCAATACAAAAATGTAGTAAAATATACTTAGTGAAGTAATTTGAATCTAGTACTTACGAGCGGATTGTGGTAAGAATTATAGCCCAGAAAATGAAGCTGAAAAAAATACAAAACCTGACAATTTTTTAAAAATGCATAGATTTGCATAAAAATTTGTGATTAGGCTTAACTTACCCCCCTTTTCAAAATCTATATCATGCCGATGGGCGCTCTTTATTTTTTGGGGGTGAAAACTAGCCTTTATTGCTAAAACCTATAAAACTATATATAAAAGCTTAAGATGAGTAAAATTTGTCTCAAATAACTTAAAAAAGTAGTATTTTGTTTCTTTGAAACATTATTTGAAATATTTCAGCCCTTAAAAATCAACCCTATTATATTAAAAAATATATATATATTATATATATATTATTTATTTAATATTTTATAATTATTATTTTTATATATATTTAAAAATAAAATATAATATACTCCCGAATGAAAACTATATATATATATATATATATATATATATATATATATATATATATATATATATATATATATATATATATATATATATATATATATATATATATATATATATATATATATATCATATACATAAAATTTATATATTATTACAGTTTTTTGCATGAAAATTTGGGATTAGGCATAACTTACCCTCCTCTTCAAAATCTCCATTATGCTAAAGGTCGTTTTTTATTTTTTAAGAGTGCAAAAACATTCAGAACTTTCATATTAAAGCTTAAGTCACATAAAATTAGTCTACTATAAATTAAAAAATAAGTATTTAATTCTTTGAAACATTATTTAATATTTTACAACCCTTAAAAATCAACCCTTATTATGATTTAATAAAAACAAATGGTTTACCTAAGAGAAATTAACATGTTGTCACAGAGTTGTAATTAAAAAATGT
Source organism: Listronotus oregonensis (assembly GCA_019359885.1). Taxonomy (NCBI): domain Eukaryota; kingdom Metazoa; phylum Arthropoda; class Insecta; order Coleoptera; family Curculionidae; genus Listronotus; species Listronotus oregonensis. The sequence goes on from JAHBCN010000619.1 coordinate 90,115, forward strand.
GACTGCTCAAAAGTATTACTAATTTAATTTTGTAATTTTTTAATCCTCAAAGACCCATCCCTTACAATCTTACAATGCAAAGAATAGTTCAAAACCGCGGATTTTTTAAACTGTTTAAAACCCTTACTTTTTTAAAGGGGTGAGTTTAAAGGGCTGAAACAAGGTAGTGCTCGTCTATACACACAGGTTTTAAACGTTTATATCTCACTTACTTTCTGTCATGCAGTAAATTAATAAAAAAGCAAAATATTTGTAATTTAAAAACCTACAATTTGATACCTTAGTAATTTTTACGTATCTCCCTTAGTTTTCAAGAAAAGGTCATTTTTTATTAAAATTCTGAAATTTGATTTTCACTTGAAACTCCATTTTTTTCAAAATTAAGCAATTTAGAGCGGTTAAAATTTTAGAATGCATTTATAATACATACATAGATAAAGAGAATTAAAAAAGGGGGCTACGACTCATTTTAATTATGGTAGTAATTATGGGTTTGTTTTTAAAGATTTTTGCTCTGAAAAAATTATGGTGTAACCTTATTTTAATCATAACTCACTCAGCTTTTATGATACACACCTTAAAAAAAAGAAAGGTCTTTGCAAGTGCTTCAAAAAAGTTATTATTAGTTTTCCTCAAAAAATACGTAGATTTTGCGTTATTTGCCTTTGAAACTCTGAAATTTTGTGTTTGATAAATAACAGCTAACCTTTAACAAACCACAACTTGGTTTGTATCGGTCCCACAGCAATTGCAAAAAAACTATTTTATCCCTTTTTTTAAGCTACAGTTATGTTATTTACATTTTTTTTGATAAAATGCACACTTATTGAGTTATTTGCAAACAACCGATTAAAAACGTTGATTTTATCGACGAAAAACGCCGACTTTCCATCGAGAATAACTCAAAAAGTATGCATTTTACGAAAAAAATGCATGAAACATTTTTTGCTTAAAAATATTTTTTCTATAGATTTCTATAGACCCCGGGGTGGTTTGGCAACCACCCCCAAGGTAAAGGCGCCCTTTAGCATGATATAGATTTTGATCCTTGGACCATTCCCTACCTACTATCAAAATTTCAAGTCATTCCATGCATTTAGAAAAAAATTGCGAGGCAAAATGGTTCGTTTTCTGGACTATTCAGAAAAAATAGATTATTTTTGGTAAATTAGCTAAAACAGCTTTGATATTATGTAGCATAAAATGAAACCGAAAAAGTTATGTTCTCCTGACTTTAATTTTTAATGGAGTTAATATATTTAAATAAAATATGTGAATTTATATTATATATGTACATTATTTATATCGGGTATCAAAGAAAGTAACTAATACAAATTTAATCTGTAACTATTGTAAATCTTAAAGAATTTAAAGGAGGCGTATAAAAGCAAAATTCAGCATAAGTAGTTTTAAAATATTACTTCCAAAATAACTGCAAACGATGTCATCCTTTATATTTTGAATAACATCCCGTAGTAATATGTGGATATTTTTCTCTAATGTTATATAACAATCTCACATTTTCTTTAAAATTAACACCACAAAAGCCCATTTTTGACAAACTAACAGGGTTGATTTGTGACTGCATACACATTTATTGTGTCATATTAATTAATTAATTTTCAATAAAGGTTGTTAAACTAAAAATTGGATGCATTTTTGGAAAGTTTATAAAATTTCTTTCAAACTGTACCTTAATACAATGTGCATGGCATGTATTCAACATTGGGATCTCGAAAACTGATATGAAGAAGGTCAAGTTGAAGCAAAGTTGCGTATTTACTGTTTAGTAAAACGCAGTTTTATTTTTTTTTGTTGGCGTTATTTTAGCTTTTAGCTTCTCTATACAGAGAATTGTTCAAAAAAATCCATAAAAGGAACTTACATGTCAATTTATTATTACATTCACTATGTATTGTAGCAATACTAAAAAAATATATTTTTTAAACAAAATTACCTTTTGTTTCCAGGAGTGGGTAAGGCTAATTGTTGATGCTGAAAAGGACGTGGGGTCTCAGGTCCCGCACCAAATGAGATCCGTCCTCTCATATTACTTTGGGCAGCGATGGTCCTCTGCCTAAGAACTAAAAATCAATCCAGGATAAATGATAGTTACTAAAATATTTTCTCAGTTACTCCCCAGACGGGATCAAATTGGTCTAGTTCGCAGGGACTTGAATCCACCAGAACAATTTAAAACATATCTACAAGATTGTTTATAGGGATGTACACATAAATAGACAGTTGCAAAATATGTCCTGTATGTTGCAAGTTCATAAACTGCGACAGGTAAAAACTTAACAGATACATCTACGACTATCACAATTAATTTATTGATATCTTTATGTAATTTACGAGTATTTCCTTTCAAAGAATTATAGTTGATTTTCACGGACAAAAAAACAAAATAAAATACGTTCGTGTTTTTACGACAACTATATTCTAAACAACAAATATATTAAGTGAAAATATATCCCAAGTTTCACTTAAAACAGTAGACTTATAAGCTCTCAATATATTTAAAAGTAATGTATTTAACTTTAAATGCAAATAACGCCTCAAACGTAAATATATATTATTAGCCCTTTCTATGTTTACAAGATTTTTCAAAATTTATTGTTTATTTATTTATTTAATACTACAGCTTATGATTGAGAATACTTTTCTGGGGACTTGGCCTACAACAAAAAGCAAAAAAAAAATTTATTAAAAAAAAATTAAACTGCATTAAGAAATTATTTTCTGTTATTATTTTCTTTATTATTTTATTATATATATATATATATATATATATATATATATATATATATATATATATATATATATATATATATATATATTATATATATATATATATATTCTTTAGTAGACTTATTTAAGTAACAACCAAAATAATTTTATTAAATTAAATTTGTAATTTTACATTTTCTTCAACCAGGCTAGGTCTTGAAATGATATAGTTACCAGCATGATAAATTATTTTATTATCAATATTACTGATGTAAAAATAAAGTATGTTAAAACGTTATAAAGATATAAGTTGAAACAAAATAACTTGCACCAATCTTAGTTTGTTTATTCTTTTACCAAAAATAGTAACTTCTGATCTAACTGAAAGTTGAGAAATTTTCAGAACTAACCAGATCTATCTGATATTCGACATTGATTTAAGAAATTTAGAAAATAAATCATACCTATAAATACTTTTTAACTCCGAATATTGTAATATATGTATTATAGTAATGCATTATAGTAATTTTTACTATTATATTATACGCCACAGTGGTACCAGTTTAGTAGTTGAAGTAGATGAAAAACCTCAGTGTAGACCCTGGCTTAAAATATTTAAATATATAAATTTACCATTAGTGTTTATATTTTATTCTTTATTGTTTGTTAAAAAAAGCTTTTCTTTCACAGTTCAAATTGTTACAATTATAATACCAAAACCACACATCATTTAGTAAAACCATTTCATTGATTCTCTTGAACACAGCAGCTTGTTACTTTTCCTGCTATTAAACTATTTATTATCTTGTCAAATCATGTAAAGGACTTGGAATTACAGGGATTTAAGCACACAACCTTTTTTTTAATTGAGTGGGTTCAATACAAAGGAATACAAGTGACGTATTTCAAAAAGATGAATTAAGCAAAAAATATGAAGCCTAATAATTAACAAAAAACTTTTTGGCAAAAAGGTACCAGTGTGTGTCATTAAAAATGTTTTTTAAGAACTTACACTTGTATCTCCTTGCCATAATTTTTTTTATAACATTAAATTCCATATTTAAAAATTCAGTTTTTTGAAATAAATCCCGTGTACCCCTTTGCATCTAAACCACGTAATTAAGGAGGCATTTTGTAACTATTAAGAGTTTCTTGTTGCTGTAATGTCAGGTGGATTTGTGTATATTTTAGGATATTAGCCTTATTTAAAACTGTGTTCTGGGGTATTTCCTTTGGTAAATATAAATTGTATTTGGTAACAACTGCCGGTCGTTAGACATGTACTTAATAATTATTTTTTTATCAATTGCCACTTTGCGAACTTTTAAATTATATTTACATAAAGTTCCGTATATAATGTAGTGAGAGAAAATTAGAAAGCAAATGCTACCATTAAAGTAAAATTTTACAATTTTTATAATCTACAGACACAGTTTATGCTAACAAAATACTTCAATATTAAATTAAATTAAATTTCACTTATGAATCCAATCCTTATTAACATAACTTGATTTCAAGTACAGTATTAGATAATCCATATTAATAAAACGAGCGGGCGTAAATAATGAGTGTTATTTCACCTTTCAAATTATTTTTAGCCGAAGCCAATATTTCCTGCCTTTAAATAAGCGGACTTCCACATAATTGTGAATTATTTTAAAATTTAGTTCTGACCTATTAATTTAATAATTAACTAATTAGTAACTAAATAACTTTAAATTTAATAAATGATCATTATCAATTTATATAAATTAAAAAATACCAGCTGACAACACAAGAACTGTCTAATTACTGGGTAAAACTACATAAAATTTCGTTATAAAATGTGGGATAGTTTCACTATAAAGTTGCAATTATGTACATCAATCCATATAAAAATTTAAAATATAGCTTCCGGTTTAATCAAACATAATAAATTATTTAAAAAAAAAATTTTTTTTAATAATGTATAACCACAGTGATATGTTTTTAAATCAAATGTTTACTTTTAACTATTTAATAAAAATTACGATGATCTGCATGTTTTGTAAGTTAAATATCGTTAATTAAATATAAAAGAATGGTTTTTAACCAATAATTTAAAACCTAAAATGCACTGCTAATAGAAGCCCCTATATATCTTTAATAACAAACGTGTGCATGAGCAGTTCGCACAACACTAATTGTTTTAATAGTCAAAAAATCAAATATAGTGTTCGCAATACCAAAAAAAGTTGTCTGAGACTAAACAGGACCGGTCTGGTTTTAAGATTTAAATAAGTCGACAAAAAATAAAAATAGGTATGTTTGATTTTAAATTTTTGCTTTGAGTTTATTATACCATTAGGTTTATTTGAAGCTTGCATTTATTTGCAAGAAAAACGTGTTACTATTTGCTTATCGGGTCCATCACCGATTTTAATAATATTTGGCACCCAGGAGCTTTTTGTGGTACTAATCATAAATCTGATTTTAGTTTTTTACGGAAACACCTAATTTTAAAGTTACGAGGCTCCACTTTGCACTAACCTCAAAACTAAACAATATTTCCTGCCTAAAACTCCTTTTTAAAACTAGTTACACCAATATTAATTGGTTTTATAATAAAACACGCATTATTTTACTGAAAAAAAAACAAGTGTTCGTTGGATTACTCAGAAAGCTTCTAAAAAATGGGATCACTTCGGTCCTGGTATAGCGAACTGAGCCTGCTCAGTCCTATTGACCCCTATGAACTTGCAGATCGCCTTAAACAAAGAAGACAAAACCCCCAAATAACTCAAAAAAACCTATCCACGTTTCAGCGGCAAGTCGGCCACTGTGGTCAAGATGAACTTAAATGAAGAAAAAAAAAATAGAAACAAACCAAATTTTTAAGAAATTTTGGTTTAAAAATTTGGGAAATTCTCATAGGTTTTTTTTAATATTTATGATGTTTTGTTATAAATAACAATATGTCATTAAGTTTTTTTATTTTTTTGGTGGTTTTGTCTTTTTTGTTTTAGGCGTTCTGTAAGTTCAGATGGGTCAATAGAACTAAGAAGACTCAGTTCGCTATACCCTGGGACCAGGACCGACGTGGGCCCATTTTCTAGAAACTTTCCAGGTGAGTAACTCAACGAAAATGTATTGAGACATGAATCCGCCACAAAAATATAAAACATACCTGAAAAAGCTAATTTTTACGAGTGTTTACACATTCTTAAGAAAAGCACCATTAAAAATTCCTAAAATTTAAAAAATTAAATTGGCTCTTGTTTTTAATTGTTTTGCGCATCCTTCTTTTACCGATAATAAATTATAGGTAACTAGGTAATTTCAAAAACTTATTTTGAAAATAAATTGAGATATTTTAAAGGTGTTTTTATTAAAATTAATGACTAAATATTCATGATAATAAAGTTTATTCTATAAAAGTGCTTTATCATAAACCATCCAGTTTAGGTGTAACCGTTTTAAGAAGAAATAATTTAAAGCAGAAAATATTGTGTTGTTTTAAGGTTGGGTCGAAGAGAATGTGAGAAATTTCAACAAAAAAACTTACTTTAAATTTAAAATCAGCGCTCCAAAAGACACCCGTATGCCCAATAAATCCGGCGGGATAAGTAAAAAATTACCGAAAAACAGTACCCAATACCTAACCCTGTTTAGTTTGTAGGCAATTTTATAGAATACGAATATAAAATCAAAAAAGAATAAATTAAAAATGCAGTTTTAGTATTATTAATATAGCTCAGAACATTATATCCAACAAAAAAATACTTCTCATTTTTTCGTTATAAATATAATCGATACAAAATGTTAAAACCGCTCAAATTATTGGTTCAAAGATCTAAAAACACGGTTGATATGGTTCTTAGTTGAAACGTAGCTTCTAAAAAGCGGCGTTCGTAACGGAAATAAATTGTATTTTTGGTCAATAAAATATGCCGAATAATCAAGATATTTTTGGGACAAAATTTTTACCAACCGTATATCCACTCTTACTACTTTTTTTCACATTAAAAGAAATGGGTAGATAAACGGTATCAAACGTTATCTTTATTAAAAAAGGATTAATGTTAAAATTAAAATTATTTTATAAAGTCCAAAGAACACCAGGTTTATTTGCTGCATTACCATTATTAATATTTTGGCATTTTTTAATAAAGGCCAAAATGCGAATTTGCAGATCTAAAAGAATTTATATCTACTTTTCAGATAAATAAAATAATACTAGATATATTCTTAAAGAGAACGTTAACGGGTAATTTAAATGATACCGATTCCGTTTATCTAACATTGTATAACGTTTACGCAGAAAATTAAATTCGGAAACACTTATCTTTAATATTGCTCTATTTTTAATAACTTTTTTCAATTTTTTGAGGTATACCACTTTTCCCATACAGGCGTCAATTATTATTTGTTGTCTTTATATATCGCCGGTAAAAATATTTTGAATTGAAACGTCTTTCTCCGTTTAATTTATCTAACAAATGCTTATATTTCATAAAAAAAACAAGTTAAGTATTTTAATTGCAAACTTCTATGCCTGGCAGATTTTATTTCACAATATAAGCGCATTAATCAAAACTATCGTATGTTATACTGACATACTTTAAAATAAATGATGTAGGATTTGTCTAAAAGCTGTTTTACACATATAAAACTTACGATTTTAGTGAAATCAATGCAAAAAATATTTTTGTTAATAGTATGTTTGTATATATATGTTTGATACTTATAAAAAATGTACCACCACCGATTCAAATACCCTTTTTATATTTGTTCTGTAATTCTTGTTTTAAAAAAAAAATTAAAATGTATTAATCTAGTAACTTTTACAATAAGAATATGGGACCACTAAAACAGAAAAACTAAAAATTAAATTGTAATAAACCTATACCATAAAGAAATAGCCCAGGAGATGAGGCATTTTGGCTAGGAATTTTTTTGTCCTGCATGGATTTACCTGAAATTTTCACAGAGGGTAGGGAATAGCCCAAGTATCAAAGTTTATATCATGCCAAGGTGTGCTTTTATCCTGGGGGTGGTTGCCACCCCATCTTGGGGGTGGAAATTTTTTATTATATTTTAACTACAGAAATCGATGAAGAAAGTAATTTTAAGTAAAAAATGTTCCATACATTTTTTTCGTAAAACTAATATTTTTCGAGTTATTCGCGATTGAAAGTAAAAGTTTTTCGACGAAAAAATCGACGTTTTTAATGGGGTTTTCACGAATAACTCTAAAAATATGCATTTTATCAAAAAAACTGTTGAGAGCAAAATTGTAGCTTATAAAAAAAAACTAGAAAAAAATGTTATATTATAATTACTCTACAACCAATACAGACCGAGCTAAGGCTTGTTAATGGTTAGCTTTTGTTCGTCAAATGTTAAATTTAAAAAAAATTACGGCCGAGTGATGATCGCGTTGTTAAATTTAGCAGCGGACTTAGCAATTGTTAAAAGTTAACAACGGTTTAGAATGTTTAACAAAACGTCATTGTCAGTGTTATTCAATACTTTTAGTAGGCAACCTGTCAAAATCTGACATTTTGTTAAACATTCTAAACCATTGTTAACTTCAATTGCTAAGTCCATTGCTAAATTTAACAACGCGATCATCACTCGGCCGATAAAGTCAAATAGCGGGAAAAGTTTGCATTTTTCAAGGAAAACCTATAAGGTCTTTTTTAAAGTAAATAATAAGACCTTTCTTTTAAAAACAAATAAAGAGTTTTTAACATGAAAGCATAAAAATTGAGCGAGTTATAATAAAAATAAGGTCGGTCCCTACTTTTTTCTACGAAAAGATCATTAAAAACAACCCCCTAATTCCCCTCTTAATTAAAATAGATTTGTATCCTTCTGCGATTCTTTTTATATATGTATTATTAATACATTCTAAAAGTTTAACCAAATTCAAATGCTTAACTTTAGAAAAATTGGAGCTTAAAGTGAAAAACGATTTTCCGCAATTTCGTAAAAATAGCCATTTTATTCAAAATAACTGCAACAATACTGGAGAAACGAAAAAAATGCTAGGGTACCGAATTATAGCTTTTTTGATAACAAAGACATATATTTTTCTGTACAATAAATATTTGGCCAGGTATGACAGTTTAAAGCCTCTATTTACGAGGGAGCACCACCTTAATCTAGTCCTTTAAACTCATCCCATTTTCAAAGGATTAAATTTACATAGCCTTGTAGCTCTTAAAAAACCGTACAAAATTATTTTCAAACAAACTTTCTATCATTAAATCTAAAGGAGCTATGTTTAAAAAACCAACCAACTTTTTTTCGAAAAAATCGAATAGCCCACTTCGGAGCATAATATTTTTTTAAATATTTTCTTTTCCTATTTATATCTATTATATTGGTTACAATGTTGTAAGGGGTGGTTTTTAAGGACTGAAAATTGGCAAAAGAATGAAATTGGTAATATTTCAGGCAGTAATATTAATTATTAAATCTGTCAAGCTATTAATTTTTTGGGGATAATTTTTTTTAATGAAGCTATAATAAGGGTTGATTTATAAAGGTCGAAAAGTTGCGAAATGAAATTAGTACAAATTTTAAGCAACAGCATTCTAAAATAAATCACTATGGTAAATTAATCATTTTTTTAGGGTAAATATATTTTTTTGTAATTTAAGCTCTAACAAGGGTTGATTTTTAAGGGTTGAAATATTTTAAAATTGTATTCTAAAGAATAAAACAATCAAAAATCAACTAATCCAAACCAAATTTGACCCATCTTAAGGTTAAAAATGTTATTCCATAAGTTTTGACAATTAGGGGTAGTTTTCACCCTTAAAAAACAAACAGCGCACATCACCATGAAATAGAATTTAAAGTAGAGGGTTAGAAGCGCCTAATTGCAAATTTTTATACAAATCGATGCAGGACACAAAAATTGCGAGGTTTTGCAATTTTTTAGCTCCATTTCCGGGACTATAATTATTTATCATCAATTTTTTTTGTAAATCTTATGAGGGGGTGGTTATTTAAAGGTTGAGTTATGGTAGTTAAATATTTATTATACCGTAAACTGTTAAAATATTTTTTTCTGTAATAAAAGCGTTGTTAAATAATTTTAAAATAAAAAAAATATATTTTTGGAATATCGTTATTAAGGGTGATGTTTAATTAATAATAATATATAATATAATTATATATAATAATAATTATTATATTATATATTATATATTGTAAGATATAACTCACAACAAAAAAATAGATTCATTCTACATATTTAGCTATGATTTTAATTTACATAAAGTCTATTTTTATGGTTTTTTAATTTTTTAGCATAAGGGGTGGTTTTTACCCCCTAAAAATAAAAAGCACACCCTAAGCATATATAAACTTTGATCTAGAGGGTAAAAGCAACTTAATTCCAAATTTTAATAAAAATTAAAACTGTACAAAAAATCCGGAGGTCAAACAGCTTTTTTCTCCCCATCCACTGTACTAAAATGTTAATTCTAAAGTGTGCAAGATTATGATTTTTAGGTTTATTCCTGTATACAGGTTCCGACAAACTTCTTGTATCTGGAAAATCAATAATATTTTTAACATTTTATTTTGATGTAAACTAAGTAACTTTTTAACTTTTTACCGTTTCCGCATTATTCCTTTTCTTAGAAGGAAATTCAGATCCTATTCTTAAGAATTTAAGGCATTGGCCATGAATATCTTAGTTGTTATGAAAAAAATACATTTGAAAGTATTTTTAAAAACCCTGCATAATATTTTTAACAAATTTTACTAAAATTATTTAGCCAACTCTATTTAAAAACGAAAAGTTAACAAGGCGCCACATTGCCTTAATATAAGTAGGTATTTGCTCTGAATTTAAGATTTAAATTTTTACAAAGTTTCTTGTTTGGGCATTATTTGTGTCCTTTATTTAGTTCTTATTAAGTATATTCACAGTTTGGTTTTTTTGTTTATTATTTAGTTTTGTTTGTGTTGAAAGTCGTAAAACTAATGCATTTTTCGAGTAAGTGGACATTATGTGATATTTGTGAAATTACAGTAGCCAAGGTTCAGAGGTGCGAAAATATTTTTTAAACGATTTTAACATTCTTTAATATTTATTTTATCGTGCTTCCAGTATTAGTAGGGGTATATTGTGCATCCTCTTTAATTTTTAGGAATAAATAAATAAAAAAAAAATAAAAATAAAAAGGAAAACAAAAATTTAAAAAAAAAACCTGTATATTAGTAATACAATATAAAATTTTATATTACCTGAGTCAAAGGTTTTTGGATTAGTGCTAAGTACTGGAGTATATTTTTGTACAGTAGGAGTTGCAACAATGTTTTTCTTAGGCTCACTTCCAAATTTATCCAATATTTGTTTTGCTACTTTATATGTTTCCGTTTCCATAACATTTTCAAGCATCTTTTTCTTTTTTTCTTTTAACGTAACTAACTTTTTCTCGTTTTTTCTAATTTTTCTGTTGTAATACCATGTAAGAATTTTTTTTATAAGCCATATTCTAAAACAATTGTAAGATATTTTTACAATATTAAAATCAATGAGAAACACTTAGGTTTAGAAAAAAAAAACAAATAAAAAGGAAACATTAGGGAAATATTTACTGTAGCAATAAAAATGTTTATTGCTAATGTAAATATGTGGCAGTAAGTATACAAAAAGAAAACACATTTTTTATTGTATCTGGTGTAAAATGAAAACATACTAAAACACTGAATACAGAGTTTTTTTTTATAAATAGAGACAGATCAGTAAAAAAAAAATCTTTTTAGTACTTTACTACTGCTTACATTTTAAATTTTAAGACAATTATGACCTCAGAAACTGAGGTTTAATCAAATTGCAAACTTTTAAAATAGCCTCTAAACATACGATATTACCGCCCGTTTCATGACGTTCCGAGTAAAAATATGCATGTTTTTAGAATTTTCCCTTTACTTACAACCTACTTACATACCAAATTTTAAAATTTTACTTTCTTGGAAAGTGCCCAATAATTTTAAGGAGTCACTAGTAAAACGGGCAAATTTCAAAATCGAATATCTCATTTGACATACCCCCTAATTTTTTTACAGGAAATTAGAATACTTATGTGAATTTACATACCAAATCTCATACCTTTACGTGGAACGATAACGAAGTTATGATGGTGGAAAATACTCTGAAACCTTTCGTCTAATATAACACAGCATGCGTCAGGTCGGAATTTGGCCTGGGGCACTGCCGTGCGTCTAGATATACATAAGAAAAAAACAGAAAGAGCCGAGGAGTAAACCGCGGTGTACAGCAAACTTAGTCTGGGAGGAATCGGCGCATGAGTACCGAAAACTATTCCACCTCAATTTTGTTATACGATCCTCTTTAAATTGCCCTACTGATGATATAAATCCATGTTGCATGGTGCCATCTGGTGCTCTATTGTTTAAACCGAAACTGTTTAAACAATTGCCAGGAATTGTTATTTTTTAACCAGACAATTTTTTTATATCCTCTATTGAAATACAAATAAAAAAGGTCCTATGACTTGAAGAATCGGCGCATGAGTACCGAAAACTATTCCACCTCAATTTTGTTATACGATCCTCTTTAAATTGCCCTACTGATGATATAAATCCATGTTGCATGGTGCCACCTGGTGCTCTATTGTTTAAACCGAAACTGTTTAAACAATTGCCAGGAATTGTTATTTTTAACCAGACAATTTTTTTATATCCTCTATTGAAATACAAAAAAAAAAGGTCCTATGACTTGATAGAATCGCTATGAGTATGAAAAGTTCAAATCTCAAATTTTTTATACCATGAATCTATATTAAATACCAACAAATATATATATAAATCCATCTTTCATGGTCAATGCCATTGGTGCATTTTCGATTTAAAATAATCCAAAAACTTTTAAACAATTGCCAGGAATGTTATTTTTTAACCAGACAATTTTTTTATATCCTCTATTGAAATACAAATAAAAAGGTCCTATGACTTGAAGAATCGGCGCATGACGAAAACTTCCACCTCAATTTTGTTATACGATCCTCTTAAATTGCCCTACTGATGATATAAATCCATGTTGCATGGTGCCACCTGGTGCTCTATTGTTTAAACCGAAACTGTTTAAACAATTGCCAGGAATTGTTATTTTTCAACCAGACATTTTTTTTTATATCCTCTATTGAAATACAAATAAAAAAGGTCCTATGACTTTTTACGATAAAGTAAATATCTTTGGAGATATGAATTTTTAAAAGTTCAAAAAATCTCAAATTTGGGTACTTTTGACCCATGAAAAATATATATTAAAAAAACAACAAAAAATATATCATAAATATATCTTTCATGGGTCAAAAATGCCCAAATTTGTGATTTTTCGAACTTTTAAAATTTATATCTCCAAAAATATTAACTTTATCGTAAAAAGTCATAGTACCTTTCATATTTGTATTTCAATAAAGAATATGAAAAAAATCGGTTAAAAAATAACAATTCCTTGCAATTGTTTAAACAATTTCGGTTTAAACAATATGGCACCAGGTGGCGCCATGGCAACATGCATTAACATAATCAGTAGGGCAATTTAAAGAGGATCGCATAAAAAATTGGGGTGGAATAGTTTTCGGTACTCATGCGCCGATTCCTCCTAGGCTGGAATATGTGGAATTAGTGGTATTAGTAGAATTATTGGAATTAGTGGTATTAGTAGTGAAATTATTGCCGGAATTATTGATATTACCAAGGGGATTATTGGTAGTAGAAACTTTTATTGCCTAATATGATAACCATGTTTTTTGACTATTGAATAGCTGACAAGGCAGGTGTGTCATTTATTCTCAATCGCAATATGTACTGGGTCGGAAATTTTTAAACCTTTATGAATTGTGTTTATTAAACAAGTGTCAAAATAATATATTTATTTAAGTAAATTAAATAGCCACTTGTAAGAGCTTGCCCAAAAAGTATACACCTCCTATGGGTCTGTGCAATTCATAAAGCATTTTAACTCATTATATTTATGTAAATAAAACACGTGAGTGCAAAATTTGTTCCATGACTTCTGACTGCCGGCCGAACAGAAAAAAAATCGTGAGTCAGTTTGCACGAAATTAAAGGATCGTCTTGTAGCTGATCCGGATTTATGGAAAAAAAAATATAATAACTAGAGATAAAGTTCAGTGTATGGATATGACCCTCATACCAAAATGCAGACTTTGCAATGGAAAACGAATGCGATTAAAGTTAAAGAGGAAAAACAATAAACTCTGATTATTACAAGCGCACACTGCAACGTTTGCAAAATGATGTATGTAGCAAAAGAGCAGAATAATGGGCCAGTAATTTTTTTCTCTATCACGACAACGCGCTATGCCTCACCTCGCTTCTAATACGCGATATTCTGGCCGAAAAAAAATCCTGCCTCTCCACATCCGCCTTACTACCCTGATTACGCACCATGCGACTTCTGGATCTTCCTAAAAATAAAAACCGTGCAACGTATGGACCCCATTCCCGGCTTTGAGAAAGCCACAGAAATGCTTTTAATTATGAAATTCGGTGAGTTTATTGCTAGCCAAAGAGACTACCTTAAAGAAGATTAAGTCAAATTCTTATTTTGTTTGTAATAAAATACATGACACAAATTTCCGTATTTTTGAACACACCTCGTAAGTAACAGTCGTCTTGGAAGGTTTACTACTAGTAATTCAATTTATTCTAAAATAAATTTGAAACAAAATCGAGTTCAACACCATTTAAAATCTTGAGTTAAAAGCAAACCTGCCTGAAACTAAATAACAGGACTTGTGAGCTAATAAAAATATATCAAATATTTGAAATCAGAATTAGAGGAATTTATGTGTCCAAGCCAGATAATATGGATGTTGTTGATATTTGAAATCAGAATTAGAGATATTTGTGTTGGCAAGACTAGATGACATGGATGTTGTTGATAGAAACATATATTTTTGGTCTCTGAAAATTTATTGGGACTAAACCTTTTAAGCTCAAACGACACCTGCACCTTAATATTGTTAAAAGAATACGCTATCCGGAAAAACACATTTTTTTAAATAGAATTAGAAAGTGTTTAACTGTATATAGGTCGTAGTACCGTTCCTAAACATTGAAGTGCTTTTTTGTGTAAAAATCTCTTTTTAGATGCATTGTTTTTTCAAACTTCTTGTTTAGTAAGTTAGGATTTCTTCCTGCAATACTGATATGATTTTTTATTATCTTAAGCTAGGTTATTACCTAATGGTTTTCCTTTATAATCATAGAATTTTACATTTTTGGGATATATAAATATGTTAGACCTAACCACAACTAACATATTTATATATGTTAGAAAGCCTTCGTTTGATGTAAGGGCAGTACTTAACAGTTTTAATGAAATACGAAATGAGAAAAACAAACGCTTTTATTAAATTCCTGTTTTAATACTGATAGTTTTGTATAACTTTCAGTTTCGCATTGTCCCAGAGCTAAGTATTAATATAGAACACATAAAAAACAAATTATTTTCGTATGAGCAGTATAGGAACGTACCTTCTTTCGATTTGAGGCCGTTTTTCAGAGTTTCAATTTTCTCCAATGACAGACATAAAAAGGACAATTTAGGTAACTTATCTATTTACAATGACAATAAAGAAGTTTTATAAGTTGCATACAGGCACTAAAAACCTAGTTTATCAAAAAAACGGAAATTTTACTGTAAATTTTTGCACCAAAACCCACTTTTGAATTAAATGAAGCGGCATCCAAAACCTTATTCGACCAATGGTATAAAAATATCGATTTGAACTTACAAACAGCTAAAATTACCATGTTATGTGATCACAGGAATTAGTTGAATTATTGGTGAAATTGGTCACATTATTGGAATCAGTGGCATTCAGGGTGGTTGATTTTTAAAAAAAAATTACCATCTTTTACAATTAATATTATTTTTAAATGTTTCTAACTGCTTATATATTTTTTTGTTAAGTAAACAAATATTTTTAGGCAGGAATAATACAAATACGAAGCAAAACTGAAGAAGTTTAGACATGCAAATTTCGTGCGCGTAGTTTTTGCAAGTTAGCGCCTTTGTCGAAACTTGTGTTAACGTGAAAATTTCGTCCGCGCAGTATTGCAAGTTTGCCGCTTGTAACTACCAGAAACCCCTGGCTATATAAACGATACGCACTTATTTTAGTTATCAGTAATATTTTTGCTTCAGGAGTTAATCTATCAAAAAATTTGGACTTATGAAAAGCCGAGACAGAAAGGAATTCAGTATTTGGCAGCATTTTATAAAAAAGAAAGTGGTGGGCAAACTAGGTTGTAAAGCAGTATGTAAAAAGTGTGGTAAAGAATTGTAAGGTCTAGTGGACAGACTGAAAAGTCATTGGAAAACCTGCAAAAGTAAAACTAGTGATATCAGCAGTGGTTTTAAAACTCTTCATGGTGTTTGCCAGTCACAGCCTGGAAATAGCCAGAGTGAAATTATTCAGTTGGCAAAGAAACAAAGAAGCGATAACTGTAAAAAGGGAAGTGTAGGGGGACGTGAAAATAGTGGAAGTAGCGGTCATTTGGATTCTTTTGTTGTGCGAACTGAACAAGATAAAGAATTGGACAGACCAATCGCCAAAGCCGTTTACGCAACAAATTGCAGTTTTAGAGCTATAGAAAATAAGGAGGTTTAAAAGGCCATAGAAAGGCTAAGACCTAGTTACCTTCCACCATCTAGATTTCGGTTATCATCAAAGCTCTTGAATGAAATATTTGAAGAAAAATATAAGAAAAATCTAATGGGTTTAACAAGTTATCTGGACAATCTGTTTGCCAGTCCTTAGAAGGATGGTCCAATATACATAATAAGCCGATAATCTGTGTCGTTTTGACTGCAGAGGATGGACAGTGTTCTTTTAGAAAGCATAGATACATCTGGTCATCCCAATACAGCTGACTATCTTGCTGAATTGGCTATTAGCTCAATAAATAGGTGCAAAAATAAATATAACTGTAAACCAGTATTGTTACAGATAATGCGAGCAACATGGTCAGTATGAAGAAAAAAATTACCGAGTCGTCCAATTACCCTATAATTACATATGGTTGTTCGGCACACTTACTTAGTTTGCTCTCCAAAGATTTAGAAGCATCCCAGATAAAAGAACATATTGTAAAATACTTCAGAAATACCCATTTGCCAAATGCTTGGTACAACGAAAAAGGAGGCAAAAAATTGGTCTTACTTCAGGATGTTTGATGGAAAGCACTTTCAGATTGTCTATGTAAATAAGTGGCCAATATTGTTATTAATATGTGAAGAGCATAAAGATCAAATTTATCCAGTGATTGTTTAAAAAAGTATCAGATATCTGGATTAAAAGGATGACTAAAGATTTTCTACAGTTGCTAAAACCAATTTCAATTTATATTTTTTATTATAATTTGAATTTTTAGAAAAATAAAAAATAAATTAAATGCATATTTGCCAAAGAGTCACAATTAATCTAACAAAGAATTTAAGCTCACAACTTTAATATAAAATATAATATATTTGTGGAACTTATTTTATTAATGATAAAATTAAAGTTAAGGGTAATTAAATTCTGAGGTCAATACACATTATTTTTTTAAACCTTAAGAACATATAGACATTATTATTATTAGGTGCATTGTATGTTAAATTGAATACCTTTTAAATTTATTTAATTAAACTTTTTTTTAATTACCCTGAAACAAGTATACAATCATCATGTTAAATCACATTAAAAATTAAGAATAATCAACAAACTAAAACTTGTGGGTTTGCTGAAGGACTTTGGTCAAAGGCCATTTGGGAAACCAATAAATATCATAAAATAATAATAATAAAATTGTCAGCACAATTTAATAATTACAAATCTTAAGGTGAAAATATGTACCAATAATAAAGACACAGTGTACCAAATACCATCCAAAAAAGCTTGTGGAATCGTCTTTTTTGTGAGGTCCTAAATGAAATATTGGTAATTGTTTAGAATCGTGGCCCTATCTATTTTTGGCCATAAAAAATCGCCAAATATAGATTTTGACGTTTTTGTTTCTATTTTGTTCTATTTTACGGCGGATTTACGAATATTTTAAGAAAAATAAAAAAGAAATTCGATGTTAATTTTTATTTAAAAATTTTTAAAAAAATTGTTTTTTTTTTCAAGTTTTTCGTCAATAAAATGCATCTATTTAAGTCTAGTGATTCGTTTCATATTCTATATGAAAAGACAAAATGAAATTTTAATTTACATTTTGAAAAATAAATAAACCATACATAGAAAAAAGTGTACCCCTCCTTTTACCTAAAAATGAGTTATAATAATTGGTTAAAAATAAGAGAACTAAAAAACTACAAGCACTCGTTTTACTGACCATATAATGGAGTTTCTGCCTGTTCTAATTAACATTTGGACAATTTTAACTGTGTTGTTCTAAATATGCAAATGAATTTTTTATTGTATTTTGAATCTTTTTTCCATTTCTTACATTTTATAAGAAAATTTAAAAAAATAAACCAGCTAAAGATCTTCAGAAAATTAACAGAACAAATCCAGTTTCATACTTAAGAACATTAAGTTTATGACTCATTTTATAATGAAAAAGATTATAAAAAATGTACAATAGGAGAAAAATTAATCCCCCTTAACATATATATTAAAAGCAGTTTTTATTTATAGTTAGTTAAGCAGCAAAATGGGCAACTTTGGCCTTATTAACCACCTTACAATAATCTCAATGTAAGGCCCTGCACCCCTAATAAAACAAAATTTTTCAAAAATAAATTTATTTTTTCTAATCAAAAATTTTTTTGTAAAACATTATTTTTTACTGAAAGTCAGTGGGAAATATATTAAAAACTTAGAAATGTTATATCTCAATTTTCTTTGCAAGCAAATAATAACTAGGGCTCGACCGATATTGATATGGGTATCGGTGTATCGGCCTTCTGGGCCGATATCGGAATCACCCGATATTTAAAGTGCAATATCGGCTTATATCGGTATCAGCCTCGGTATCAGCTTAATAAAAATATCAATAGTAAGTATCTTAAATGAAAAAAATTTCTTAAAGATATTAATACAAAATTACTAAACAAGAAACGACTTAGGTATATTTTTAATTCAAAAACGCAAAAAAACAATTAATATGGAAAAACCTTAAATTAAGAAAAAAACAGTTATACTTAATATTTAAATTTGAGTTTTGGTAACTTATAATGCAACAAAATCAAATTTTCTGCCCTTTCTGGGCTTAGACAATTTCAAATATATTCCCAGCTGAAGAGAATAGCTATTCACTAGCCACACTACTTGGTGGGGGTACTAAGTACATTATTGCAAATTTAAATAAGAGTGAAAAAATGTCTATTTTATTTGCCCACTAAGTCAAAGGATCTTTATTTTTTGACATTTTGGCTAATTCAATGCACATTTTACATTTCTCTTCAATTTTATTTATTAAATTCATTGGCTTTTCTATTTAATAATGATTTACTTGTCGGCATACTGGTAAATTCCACAAAGGGATTCCAAAACAAACTATGAGGAATAAAATCAGAAACATTGTCTTGGTTTACTTCTTTTAATTTCTTAGCAAGTTTTGCTAGAAGAGCAATATCATTGTCACTCACATCGGGGCTATTATCTCTACCAGGTCTGTTGTATTGGGATATTATACATATAAATACATATTTTTTTTTAAATCTGTATAGGTTTTTTGCGATGAAGCATTGTCGAAAAAACATGTTTTGAACCTTGGGTCTAATAAAGTGACCCAAAGACGATTTGTATCAGTTAACTAGTCTGTTCACCTTTTATTTAAAAAATTTTAAGCTCATTTTTAGTAGTTTGTGTGTCTTAAGTAATAGTATTACTTCTAATATTGAAGCACTGTTCTTACTAAACATCTTGATAATCTCCAAAGACTTTTAATAGATTTGGTAAGTTTTTTGGGGATTCACCGAGCATCGAGTTCGTGTTGTGTTGTTTTAAGCAGTGTTGAACAGTAACGCTATATATTTATTGTTTTTTTTTTAACATTTCTTAAAAATCAATTAATTTTAACTAATTATGCAGAAAAATGTCTGTAATTAAAAAATAGGCTTGATATATTGATATCGGCCACAAAAAAAAAAATTCAGTTGTTCCCTAATATTAACTACTTTTAGATTTCTAAATCTTAAACTAATTTTGTAATTTGTTAAGTTTTTTTTTAACAATTATAAAAATTATTGGGTAATGTGTTTTAATTAAAAAATGTGTTTATTTAATATTTTTATGGAGAGCAAAACACAATAATATAATAGAGATAAATTGAATTTTATTTAAATAAATTACTTTATAAACTTTGCTGACAAAATTTAAATTCAGAAACAGGGTTTGAAATAAAATAATAAAAAAAGATATTTAAAATATATCATAACTACACTAAAATATATATTTGGAAATAGAATTTAAAAAGTAGTAAAAATCTAGGCCCCAAATTCAAGGTACATTGATCCAACAAAAATATTTTAAAATAAAGATACTTATTTCAAAATTTTACTTACACTAGCGGAAATGCAATAAGTGGTATGCTCCAAATAAGCCTTTGATTTTGCGATATCTGGGAAGAATAAAAATAAATAAGAAATGCTAAGGCGACATAGATTAGCACTGCTAGAAGAACAAATCTAAAGACTATCTTTCTTTGGGCTTGCTGGGTTCTTGTTTGAAATTCTTCAATGGAAACAATTTCATTTTCTAAGTTTGTTAATATATCATATGTACTTGGTTTTTTCTATAAGAAA
Organism: Listronotus oregonensis; assembly: GCA_019359885.1. Lineage (NCBI taxonomy): Eukaryota > Metazoa > Arthropoda > Insecta > Coleoptera > Curculionidae > Listronotus > Listronotus oregonensis. The sequence continues at coordinate 110,621 of JAHBCN010000619.1, forward strand.
AATCAGTATTATTCTTTTTTTCTAGATAATTGTAATTACTTTAAACTTACCCTAAATTTGCCGATAATAATTCCCATATTTTACAAATTTATGCACTTTTCAACAAGTTAACCTTACTTTCCAACATAAGTTATTCATTTTTTTTGGCTACATGCGTAATATTTCCTAAAAATTTAAATACATTTACATTGCTATTTTTTAAGAATCAGAACGAATAATCACACTTACATATAAATAACTTTACAATTCAACGAATTTACTGATTTTAAAAATTTGCGGCTACGCGTATACTTTCCTTTTTGCACCGACTCATTAATTGTCAAAAATCACAAAAACCAAAAACTGCAAAACGTCAAAAGCAATGTCAAGTTCGTGTATTTCGTTGGCCGCAGTGTGGAAATGTGGCAACGTAAGATCTCGGTTGGGCCGATAATCGCATCCTATTTTATCGACAGGGTTTTGTGATTCAATATGGTTGCCCTTTGTTTACTTATTAAAGTTATCATTTTATTTACATTTTCTAATATTTTATTAAACAAGTAATCTGAACTGCTGGAAGAAAATTATTTAAAATTTTTGTTTAATATTGAATAAAAGAAAAAAATGTGTTGTTTTTTTCACTCTGGTTTTTTTAGTAAGGGTGAAAATAGGTTATTAGTGTTTGTCTTTTAAAGGAAAAGTGCAGTTAAATTTCAGATTACCTACAAATAAAAAAGATATTAGAAAATGTACAATTAGGTGATTTTTAGTTAATAAAAATACATATTTTAAAAAAGCAAGAGTATTTTATTTATCTGGAAAAAAAAATTAAATACAATATACAATAAAACTACACTACATAAAAGTTTACACTGCAAAATAAAAATTTAAAATAATTTAATATCTTTAATTAACAACATTTATAATATATTCAAAAAAAGTTATTTCCAGTCAAGATGCCAAAAACCACGACCTATTATGTATTCGTAAGGAATCTAAAAAAAATGTTTATTAATTTACTTAATAAGTTACCAAATTTACATTTTGCCCTTGAATATGAAAAAAAATATATTAACTTACTTAATAACTAGTCAAACTCATATTCTGCTCTATAATTTAAACATAGCAGGATCTTTTTTTTATTCTTTATTAATGCCAATAAATTATACAATTCAATTACATAAGTCAATATAAAATAGAATAAAATGAATAAATACAACATACAACTTAAAACTAGCAAAAGTAAAAATAAAATACAAAATACATAGTACATGGATTGTCAGACGTAGAAACAAGGACAAACAATAGTAAACTTTTGTTCGTAATTAAATACTTCAAAAAGGGGGAGGCGGCAACTGTTTAAATTTATTAAATTTAATGAAATAATATAAGTTAAACATATATTAATTTTTCAAGATTATTTAATGTAATCCAAAAAGCATATGCCACACATTAAAATAATATTTTAAATTGATACACGTGTGTGAAACCTCCATATAACAGAAGGATACAATTTTAATAGGCTAGATAATATGTCATTTGAAATAGTAATATTTGGAGAATGCAATAATATTTTGCCAAATAAAAAAATAATTATTGGTCAGTTTTACCATTTAGATAAAAAAATATACACAATTAAGCAAAATCCTTACACAGATATATGAAATGAGAAACAGAGCTGAGATTCTGTAAAAATAAAAGGAAAGAGAATGTCAAAATAGGGATCACATGTTCTTGTTGCCCTTAAAGGTAACTCATAAGTTTGTCACTGAAGAGATAGAGAAAAGGAGTGTCAAAAAATTTGCTTACACAATCGGGCCTCTGGTACATGTTTGTGCAACCACCATATAACCAAGAATACACAATATTTTATAGGCTGGGTAATATGCATTTTGTCATAGTGTTTATATAAAATGAAAAATTTTTCTGCCAGATATCAAAGAAACTATTAAACAATTTCACTATTTACATAACTGGAAAATATACAAAAAAATGCCAAATACTTACAGATATATGAAATTAGAAATATACAGCCCAAAAGTGTTATGATAAACAGTGCTTTACCTAGAAGAAAAAAACAGATATTAAAAATAAGTACCTATATGCACTAGTAATATGCCTAAATAAAGTCTAAAATTTACAAAATGTACAATGAACATTTAATCACTTATAGTGATCTTATATTTATACAAGAGTTAAAGCCTTAATACATTTTGAATAATTTGCAACCAACTCTTTCATAAGAACAATGTGAACAATATATTCTCGGTCGTTCACCATATTTTTAAGGGGATGCTTTAAGCATAACATTTTAAACTACTTAAATTAAATCTGTCAAACCTCACATTGGTAAAATCGTCTTGAAGAGTGAAGAGGGTTGTAATTTTTGCATTTAGATATAGGGTTCCCATTAAAAAGTACATAATTTAAATCCACTTTACCTACTTAAATCATGAAAAAAAAGGCTTTTTCTTTTCATTTTTAAAACACTCAAGGAATAACAAGTTAAAATTATGAATATTATTTGGGATAATTTGTTAACTTTATTTTAAATTTTAAAATTTGCAAAGCATAAAATGACCTTAAGACATGCTTAATCCCCTTTTCGAAGCTACCTACTAACATTTAAACCGTCACCTTAACTTATACAATAACACTTCTACATTTAGAACTATTAAAAAATTTTCCCAAGATTTTAAAAAAACCATATTATATGATACTTTGCAAACAGAATAACATGCAGTCTGGGGAGTATCCAAAAGTTTTTCAAGCATGGAAAAAAAATTTCCCGATTAATAGCAAATAAAAAAGATAAAGCCTCTGTTTTGTGGATAGGGGTTATATATATATATATATATATATATATATATATATATATATATATATATATATATATATATATATATATATATATATATATATTTTTTTATTTATTTAAAAAAAGGTTTTTTTAAAATTTTAAAATTTTAAAATATATATATTAATCATTACATAGTTACAGTTTTTTTAAAAATTTATTCGAACATCGGTATTTATTGTTTTATTAATGTTACCCTCGAAATAACACCCAAATTTTTAAAAAAACTTAACTGCTGTCGAAAAAATATCATTAATTTAATCGCGCGTCGCATCCTAGAAGCCGATGCCGATGCTTTTGGGTTGCAATCAAAATGCAAACCCAATTGGATTCATTACGAAAAAGGAAAAGTAAGGCCCCCAAATGCCTATCTTGGCATTGGGCGCTGTTTAATCTAAGGGTTTGGGGTTTGCAGTTCCACTGCAAACCTTTATTTATCTCGGCTTTTTTTCGTTTATTGAAGTAAATTTTTGTTATTTTGGTTATATGTGTAAAATATGTAGCTAATTGTATTTTTTTTATTACAGTTTTTGTATGTCTTTTTTTTTACTTAAAATTTTTGGGTTTTTATTTTTTTTTAAAAGGGAACCGGGGTTGAACCCCCCTTTTTTTTTTTAACCCACGAGCCGCATGATATATATATATATATATATATATATATATATATATATATATATATATATATATTATTATATATAATATAATATAATATATTAATATAAATAATTATAAATAAAAATATAAATTAAAAATAATATTATTATTATATATATTATTAATATATTATATTATTAAATTATTATAATTATTATTAAAATTATTTTTATTATATTATTTAATTTTATTTTAATATATATATATATATAGGTTTTCTTTATTTTTGGATTATATGGTATAATTTTTATATAGTCATATTCCAGTGTCCTTAGGGATTCCAAATATACTACCGAGAAGAGAAATTATGTGTTTTAATATTTTTATTTTAATTTGAAAATTTAAAATTACCATTGATTTTCTCCATATAATGCGAAAACTCCCCATTATGACAAGGAACGTCAGCGTGCAGTGTTGCCAAATCAGGGTCTTTTCGAATACGTTCCCGCATTTTCACGTCTGAAAATAATTGGGAAAAATAAAAAGCCGCTTTAACTAACCAAAATTAACCATGACCAACTGTTTAGACAAATTCAAGAGCCCCTAGTCGGTCATGGTTAGTTTTGGTAACAAAGCAGCTTTTATTTATCCAATTATATTTTAGACAGAACCAGAATATCAAAATTTGATGGCCGAAAATTATTAAGTCCAGCAACACTGTTGATACTTATTTTGAATTTGACAATGTAGAAAGAATGTGTTATCAGATATTAGATTTATTTTAACCTATATTTTTTAAAATTTAAATTAAAAAGTTGTTTTTCCCGATTTTCTGGTATTTTTAATGATTTCGTTTCTGTGTGTTATGTTTAACTAAATAATTATCAATTTATACGTTTTTCCCCGCCCAGCACTCAAATTCACTCCAAGATCCAGTAAGTTTATTTGGTTGAAAAACAAAATTAAACACAATTTCTCTTCTCCGGTAGTATATTTGCTATCCCAAAGGATACTTAAATGTAATTTTATTAAAAAAAAATCATAAAATCCAAAAATAGCAGAAAACCGTATATGCAATTGTTACCGAAAAAATATTGTTTTACGGATTTTAAAACAAACCTGCTCGAACAGCATTTTTTCCTAGAATTTTCTGTCCTGAAAAATAAGTGTGGTTAGAAAAAGTTTATCCATCAACATTTATTAATTATACCGCGTAAAAAGTGTTAAGATTTATAAAGCTAATTACAAATTATAATACTTACTAAAATTTAGACAAAATATATGAAAATTTTCAGTTTAAATCAAGTTTTTAATCAACCAACATGTGCGAACAACCAATAATGAAATAATACTAGTGCGCATACGCAATGGCCGGAATAAATATTTACTTTTAGAAAATAAGAATTAATGGTTGTTTGTATATACAAACCTGAAATTATATACTGTTATGACCTTACATAAACATATTTAAAAAATACTAATTTTAGAATGAGCTATTTACATTTTAAATTAAAAATATAAATTTCCATAATTCAATTTTCGCGCCCAACCGAGATCTTATGTTGCCAAATGTTGTCTGTGGCCAATTTTGCTATTTCACTGGCACCCCCAAAAAAACGTCAAAATCAAAAGCGGCTACTTCTTAATACTGATAAAGGTGTCGATATGAAATTTTTCGATACTAATTTGAATTACAATCAGCTTAAACCTTCGAGCATATATCTTCTAGAGATAGGCCTACCGCTCGGCAGTACGACACGCGTGCAAGAGAGAATAGGTCTATAACTTTTCTCTTAAATTCGGACGCTTGTACTGAGAATTTTTATCTCTCACTTTACGTGCTGATTGGTCGGTGGAAAGGGTATATACACCGCTCTGCGTTCTGATTGGTCGACGGATTATTTACCCTTTCCCACCTACTAATCAGTACATAGAACGAAATAAAAAGAGGTTATACACCTATTCTTTTTCCTGTCTATCACGCTTGTTCGGCAAGGCTGTCTCTAGATGGTATATGCTCGAGGGTTATAATGCTCCTTCCGCTGACCAATCAGCACGTAGGCTTATTGGCGTTTGTCCGTTACTTTCATCAAATTTTGGCGACATACCGCGTTGAACATTGTTAGGACAGTTAACATACCGGTTTATTTTCGCGAGAAGCGGTAACGTAGGGGAAGGTGTTCTGTCGTCACTATCTACGTCATTACTTTGTACCCAGTATCTACCGCTATCGCCACTGGTCAGGAGGAGCGTTAATAATGGTTATGTCAAATTTAAATTTAAAATAATGGAGGATTCGCGGCTTTTCATTGTTTTGGTTCGTGATGTTTTTTTGCTATTGTTTAACAACTATTTGGATTGCAGATTTTGGTTTATTATTTAAATTCCCAAATGGATGAATTAATAAGTTATATTACAATCATAAAGGAAAAAATTACTTATTATAGTTGACTTGGAAACAGCTAATATCTTATTAAATGAAAAATTTGGTTTATATATTATCTGTTGACTTATTTCTTAACTCTCCAAGACCTTACATTAAATTTAAACTTAAAATTAAAACCAATACCTCTTAAAATAAGAGGTATTGATTAAACTCTCCAAAGACTTACAAAATTTAAACCTTAGTATTAGTATTACATACGTAAACCTTTCTTTAAGAGGATAGGCTGGTTAAAACGTTGAATGGTGGGGAAAAACTGCTATCAACCAGTAGTTAAAAACGGTAAGTCGCGAAAATATCCATTTATTATCTCGTACACTAAACCATCTTCTTGATTGTTAAAGCAATGGTTTACATAGTTGCACTGCTCTTCTCGCTGATAGGGTTTTGGAGTAACACTTTAGATGCACAAACTTTGGGTATACTTTGTTTTTAAGGGCACTTTGGACCCTCATTGAGAACAAACCACCGACAATAAACCTTTTATTCGTGCTATAAACGTTAAACAACGGTTATAGTTCTCAACGATTGACAGACTAGTGAATAAAAACGTAAACAAAACACAACACATCAAATATACCCACTCATAAAAACAAAACAAGATAAAAAATACACTACATTAACATATTTTGGAACAATTTCAGATAAAATAGCCCATATATTAACAAGAAACAAATTCAAGTTGCCTTTAGACCATCATATAAACTATCACAATTATTTTTAATGTAAAAGAAAAAACCCCTCCGCTTAAAAAATCAGGAGTTTATAGATTAAATTGATGAATGTAATAGCCTATATATTGGACAAACTGGCAGAAACTTTATAACTAGATATAAGGAACATAGGTCATCATTTTTATTAAAGAAACATAATTCAAATTTTGCAAACCATTTTATAAAATCAGACACTCTTTTCCAGATGAAAGTAAATTAAAAATATTACATTACGCGCCAAAAAGCAAAAAACTCAATATTTTAGAATCGATTGAAATATTTAAGTACCATAAAATCCTTCAATAAACTTATTAAATGATCATACCGATCTTCGGAATTCCCCACTCTATGCCGCTTTATTATAGTAATTTAAGATATATAAGTTGGGTTTGTTTAGATTGTAGTTTAAAGCTTTCAGTTTGATAATGTAGTAGTACTACGAAACTGCAGTCACTGTTTTATAAATTAATTAATATAGTGATAGTAAACAAAGTAAAAACTGTGTTCTCATTTACCAGTTATTGGCGTTTTTCTTTCGCGCGTTTAATTGCACAGCCTAGTGGCAAAGCTGCTTCTAGGTAGGTATGTACTCGACGTATATCTGTGATGACGATATTTGCTTAACATCGACACCTACGGCATATATTTTTTATTTTTCTGTTTTACAGCTGCCCTAACCCCTTTTTTATTCTGTGCAGCTGCCAAGAAGTTTGTCTAACAGCTGACGTCATTAAAATGTAAATCCATAAAAATAAAAGTAATTACCGCCAAAGACAAATAACTATAAAAAGAAAAATATCACCGGTTTCTCACACGCTTTATTTTTATTAATATCCAGATTAGAATTTGTGTGGTTTTTAACCTCAAATTCGGCTATATTTTCTTTTTTTTTTTTTTTGTTTTTCCAACCTGTTAGACATCTCCCGAGGCCGCTAACAATCGCTGCGAGCCGGTGTTAAGACGACGTCACACATTTAATTACAAAAATGAAACCTAGGGCAAGTTCTTTATTCCATCGATAAAAGTACGCTGAATTTATGCGCTGAACGTCAAATGACGTCATGAGAAGTTCTGACGGAAAGAATTAAAACGAAATTTTTAAAAACGCTTGGCTATTTGTTCTGCAACTGTCAATGCTTCGCTGATTGTTGTGTTTCTCTTCCGTATTTATTTATATTTTTTTGCTCAAGTATTTTATAAAAACGCTTTGGTGGAATCCATTAGACTCTCTAGTGGTAGTTTAAAAACGGTTTGATGAATTAGCGCTTAAAGCTGCATTTACAATGCAATTCGAACTCCAAGTATATGGTGGCAGCACGTTAGCATTTACAATGGGAAAAATTTGAATTGTAAATGCTAACGTGCTGCCACCATATGACAAGCAAGCCAATTCCACCTCAACTTGGAGTTCGAATTGCATTGTAAATGCAGCTTAATGCGCTGGCTCCATCGATGCAATTAAAAACTTGCCCCTACCTTCTATTACTCGCGTCTAGAGACACCCCGGATATCCCGGATGAAGTTTACTACCCTTGATCTCGGATAATAAAAGCTGGCGTACTTCTTGACAGTGTTGACACATCAAACCTGCTTTATTATGCAGAGACTCGGCTAAAAAATTGCGTCCCGTATTGGAAGTTGTAATCTTGCATTGCATTATTTAATAAAATTGTCCCGCAATTTTTCTTTTGGGTCCCGCATGTACTTTTATGATATACTTAACAAAAACCCTAATCTAGTTAAAAAAAGTCATTTAACGGAAAAATACAATTTTAAATAATAAAACTTTGATTTAGTATTACCCATTTTTTAAAATTTTACTCCTTTTATCTCAACCCCGACCTCCCCCGTCGTCGTATGTCACGCATTGACTTTTTATAAAGTTGGCCGCCTTACAATAATTTTTTAATTCGTCCCCTCATTTTCACGTTTGAAATATAATTGTGGATAATAAAAAAGCCGCTTTGCTAACCAGAACTAACCATGACCGACTAGAACTTAAAGCTTTGTGCCGCATAATGCGCTCTTGTACCGTAATTGCAAAGCACCCTTAAAAGAAAAATATACCTCTCGAAAGCCTGTTTTTCACGTACCCAATTTATCGAGAAATAAATTCTGCAATTTATGTTTAATAGGCCTTTTCATCATGTGAAAAGCGCAAGCGCAGTCGCCATGTTGAAATAGCGGCAATTCAAAAGATTCGTACTGTTTTGATCAACAATGGCTGGGAATGCAGTATTATCTCCCCAATTAAATCATTTACTGGAAAAAATCGATGATTGTGCTTCACTGATTTATAATTCAGTTGAAGCCCATAATTGTACGCAATTAAAAAGGTAGCTTAAATGTCATGGACGTCTTTAAAAAGGAAAAAGAAGTGAGCTGATTGAGAGGTTAGGCATCATTACTTCTTTACTATACAAAAATTATCTATAATTTTATTCTAATTAGGCCTACCACATATATACAATTGTTATATTGATTAAATTGTATTGTATTTAAATGATTTATAGCGGGTATCACTCTTACATACTTCATAATAACACCGCTTCTTCGTTCCTTTTCGTACTGATATCATTATAATAATCGATTAAAAAAACTATTTGCTAATTAGGGCACTTTTTTCTTTATTTTCGTATTTCTTTTCTTCAATAACTATACTTTCTTTAGTATTTTTTTATTTTAATTATGTGTTTACAGGCCCTTTAACATGCTTGTTTACAAAAAACAGTACGAAAAAAATGGCTGATACTGACGCATGCGCACAAAAAAAATTGTGATGAAAAGGCCTATTTATTTTGACGTGCAATCACCTTCTAACGGCGGTTTGCACCACTGTGGTTTAAGCAGTTTTAAGCCCTTCTTAACCTAAGTTGCATTGAGACGGTGTCAAATATTATGACAATAGTCACATTCAAAATGTCCCTTAGTTAAGAAAACAGAAAACCACAACGGTGCACAGCTACGCGACAACTCGCCAGCTCTTCCCTTTTCAGACACAGCCTTCCAGGGCTTCGTCGGTGAAAAATCTTTTCACAAAATTAATCTTTTTAAATGTTCCTTTATCGATAAAAGGCACAATTATCGATGATCAAACTAAGGACTGCTACTGGTATTGCGTACAACCAGCTTGCTGTCAGTCTGACGTCCACGCAACAGAAACTCGTACAATTACCTTTTTTTTGAGACAATTTTGTACTTTAATTTATTGACAATAAATTTGAACTTGCTCCAATTTATTGTCCAAGTTTATGGAAATTTTAATGATATTTGTTTTTTTCCTAAGTTATCAACATAGGTAATTGTGGGGTTAGAAATTTTATTTCCGAAAAATATGTTTGTGGTGCATTTTTTATATTAGAAAAAGAAAAACTTAAAATACACGACAAGAATAAACAACAAATAAATACAATCACATAAAAGGATTCCAGGCAGGTTAACTTTACTATCAGCCATTAAAAAAAAGGGCTGATCGGCAGTGATTGGTAAGGTAACACTGTATAAACAAAGACATTGTCAAGAAAATAAAAACGGGAAAAGCACAATTATTTAAAAAAAATGATCAATTTTTCAGAAGAAATTGGGTGTGTAAAACAGGCTTAATGTCTATCTGTCATGTTGCCGAAAAAGTTAGGCGAAGTTAGGTTAACTGTTAAACCTTTCGTATTTTGTGCTGTTAAATTTGACTGATCTTCGTATCAGTTTGTTCGTCTTAAAGAAATGTAATATTTATATTTAATTAAATTATATTTTATTCTACTATTTATATGTTTTTAGAGAAGATCGCAACCATGGCAATAAATCCAAGTAAAATACTGTTGAAACCATTTTGTGGATCGTGCAACCCTTTTAAAGTTTTGGTAGCCTCGTATCACCCCAAAGTAATCGATCATTACGAAAATCCACGCAATGTTGGATCATTAAATAAAGACGATAAAAATGTAGGCACTGGCTTGGTTGGAGCACCTGCTTGTGGTGATGTTATGAAATTACAAATAAAAGTTGATGAAAATGGCAAAATTATTGACGCAAAATTCAAAACATTTGGATGTGGTTCAGCTATTGCTAGTAGCTCTTATACTACTGAATGGGTTAAAGGAAAATCAGTTGATGAAGCCTTAAAACTAAAAAATACTGAAATTGCGAAGGAATTATCTCTACCACCTGTTAAATTGCATTGCTCTATGCTTGCTGAAGATGCTATTAAAGCTGCCCTTTCGGACTATAAAATTAAGCAAAAAGAGGGCAAATCCAAAGTATAAAAGACCGTTTACTAACTTATTAAGATATGACTATGGTAGATTTATAACCATCTAGGGTCAACTACTTTGATACTACTATTCTGAATAATTTTTGACACATTTGAAAATATTTAAATTACAATTTTTTTAAACTTACATTCTTTTTAACCTCAGAAAATAGGTTACTTCTTAATATTAAAAATTCTACTTTTTTAACTGGTTACATTCTTACTCAATTTTTTTTAAATAGTTTTCTCTTGAAATACCTAGATGTGTATAAATTTAATATAATGGATGTGATATTTTGGGATATACTTAGTTGGATTAACTTAGTTTTATAAATAAATCGTTTTATTGTGTAAATATATTTTATTTTTTACATTTTACAATTTCCTTACTTTATCACTGTACAAAATAAAAAGTTATTTAAAAAATCATGAAGAAATTCTTCAGATGAATATATAAATTATCTGTGAATTTTTCCTTGTTTCTGTGCTGTTCTTATTGTTATGCATTTTTTATCCAAGAAAGTAAGCAAATCCTGAAAAGAAAAAACAAAAAATGTTTAAAAAAATTAGAATCTGTTTAAAATGCAGAAATTAGCTATGAATCAAAGATTAAGACTACCATTTAGAGGCTAATACAGCAAGTCTGCACTTGAGATCAGGAACTAATATACAGATAATATAGTACATCCTCTTTAATCTGAACAATTAAATGTCCAGGTTACTGAAGAGCAGAGCTGTCAAAACTTGAAGTAAAATTTTACTTCAAGTACTTTACTATACTTGAAGTATTTGACTTAAAGTACTTTTATTAGGAAGTACTTGTACTTGATTAATTTATATCAAAATACTTGAACTTTTACTTGATTTGACCAAGTAAATTACTTAACGGCGGTTTGCACCACTGTGGTTTAAGCAGTTTTAAGCCCTTCTTAACCTAAGTTGGATTGAGACGGTGTCAAATATTATGACAATAGTCACATTCAAAACGTCCCTTAGTTAAGAAAACAGAAAACCACAACGGTGCAATTGGCCATTAAAGTATTTTTCTAAGTACTTGAAGTAAAAAGAGTACTTCAAGTACATAAGAAGTACTTTAAGTAAAAAGAAATCAATTAAGTATGCCAATTTATTTACGTTAGATAATCGCGCAAACAGGTTAAAACAAGAAGATCGCCCGACCTATGCTGACTTTAATACATTATGGCTCTCAATTCAATTGTTAACGGCACCAAGAATGGTAGAATTACAATTATTTTTAAATACCTTTGATATTATAGGTAATTTTAATAAACATCAAAATATTGTATTCAATTAATTCATATTGTATCACAGTAAAAATACTAGTTTAAACATTTTTGGAAATTGTTTTTATTTGTTTCTAACACCACTTAAAGATACCTGTATTTAAAATTTTATTTCACAATCTTTATGTTGCCACTTTCTTCGTTCCAAGCTCTTCTACCAGCTTTATTATTATTCTTTTAATACGGAGTCTTTTTGTCTTAATAAGTTTTAGTACTTGAGGGTTTGTGACTTTAGGGTTCGAGCATTAGTTTAACATATGTTTGTTGTTAGAGAAAAATGAAAAATGATGATTTATTAAAAGGGTAAAACTACAGAACATATTGGGTTAATCACTAGTTTTGGGAGGTCATAAGGTTTCAAAATATAAAATAAAAAATGCATTCCGATCAAATTAAAAAATTATAATAGACCTCCAAACCAATTACTGCTGAAAATCTCAATACATACCTCACAATAACAGACTTTACAATCATTAAACTATCAAAGTAAAAATTTTCTTTTGCGCTAATACATCTTAGGCTATCATTTAACTTGATTGTATTAAAAAAAAACTGCTAGTCAAGTAAAACTACTTTTACTTCCAGCACTTTTATTTACTTCAAGTAAAATACTTGGATAGTACTTCAAGTACTTTTTGAACTTAATTGAAAAAGCAAGTACATTTTAAGGAGTACTTTTACTCGTACCTGAAGTACTTTTTAAAAAAATTATAAACTTCGTACTTGTACTTCAAGTACTATTTAGTAGTACTTTGACAGCTCTGCTGAAGTGTAGGCTAAAAATGCAAGAGTGCATTAAACACCTAAAATATATGGGATATATGTGTGTGTGTGTATATATGTATTATATCTATATCTAACACTTGCTCCTTCTTTAATTCAGTTTATTACTTTAGACTTGCAAACATAAAGTTATGTGCTCTTTTTTAGATATTGTTTTGCACTCTGCTACACACATACACAGGTCGAATTAAACCCGATGTCTTTTCATTGTTCATTGTATTTTTGGTTGGATCGATTCCGGCCCTGCATTCGGGAAATACCCAAACATTAACCATAGGCAAATGGCGCAAATTGCATATTAGCAATCGCATTCGTGAAGGCCTAAACACTAAACAGCTGAGATTTTAAAAACTATATTTTCTGATCTGCTTATCGGCACATGGTGGATTATGAACGTCAAATTTACAATATTAATAATACACATGATGGTAAAAATAGAAATATAATAAGGCTACAGAGAGAATCATCTTCCCGTAATACAGGTGGCAGAAACCTTGAAGATTACGCGTTTAACAAAAGGGCGGGCAATGGCAAAAACCAAAGACATACAAATACAGATGTGTTTACTTTACATAAATTCTTTGACCACGACAATATCAGTACAATTGTTTTTCCGATAAAGATATTATTTAACATAGGTAAGGGTTAGACACTGGTAATAGCGCTATGGCCGCATGACTTTTTAAGACCGACTAAATCGAGGCGTCGTTGGAACAACGAATGTACACTGTGTAGCATATGTAGCCCTTCAAAAAGAAAATAACGGCGGCAGACTTAATTCGCAGCATAATTAAATTTTGATCGCTTTAACAATACGGAATTTAGAATATAAATCAAGGTTTTTCTAAATAAAAAACGGTTAACTTATTAATTACATAAACAATTGGACAAATCCACAGATTTAAAACTGTGTTTTTTTAATGTGAATAAAAAATAATGCGTGATTTGTTTTCGTTAAGCTGCTTTAAATCAAAAATAGTAAAATGACAAAGGATCTTGAGGATAATTTGGCAATAAAGTTTACATATCCTTCCTTAAGAGTTAAGGTGCTCTCCCACTAGGGCGACGCGAGGCTATTAAATGCATCAGGGATACTTAACATGTAATCAAACTGAAGCCCACCCATCTCGAGACAAGTCGGGAGAGCAAGCAAGCGACGTCGCGTGGCATTCGAGTCTTATCGACCTCCTTCGGGTATCATCGTGAAGAATCTCACATGTTGCTCTGTTCTGTTATCACTGCATTTGTTCATTTGTTGTTATTTTTGTGACATTTGTATTTAATTATTATTATATTTTTCTTAAATTAATCTAAATAAAAAAGTTGTATGGTGGATTCTGATTTCAAGGTACATATGTGGAAGAAACTTTTTTTTTTTGTATTCTAGGAAGTTTAAAAAACTTTTCTTCCGACATGCGAAAGTATTTTTAAAATTTTCTTGCATTTCCCTTTGATTAATTTCATAAACCCAAACTCTCCTTTTCTTTTTCTTTTCTTCCTCCGTAGCAGCAATTACTTCAAACACAAAAATATCCTCGTTCGATGAGCTCTCCATAACAACTCGCAACCGACTACTACAATTTGGAAGATTTTGCGCCGCATCGCGCTAGTGGGCGAGCACCTTTACTATAAAATAAAAAGTAGAACATACCTTGGTATAATAAAATAAACGAAACATTGTAAAAATAATTAGGAAATTATTGGTTTTCAGAATTATTTTTATGAGCACATAATTAATAATTATAATAGTATAGGGCAGGGGTGGGCAAGTAATTTTAGGTGGGGTCTGGATACTATGGGAAAATGTTAACGGCGTCCAGAAAAAAAAAACCTGATAATATTTCCAAATATGATTTCAATTAATAAAGGTATACTTTATCTAAGTATTAATTTATACTTGGTATACAATACATTACAAACTTTGGCGGTCCAAGGTTTGACTTTTCGCGGTTGTTGCCATAGGGTGTCCTATTACGACATATTTTATAGGGGATCTCCTTAATTGTTAGTGCTATCTAAAAAGTAATATATGCGTCCTGTGCTTTTTTTTGGGTCAACTTAACCAAAATCAAAATTTGAAAATTTAGCTTGCTTAAGAGGTATTGGGGAAAATGAAAAAATTGTCAATTTTAGAATGATCCCATGTTTTCGTAGTTAAAAGAGATTCAGAAAAATGTTTTATACAAAAGTAACTTTGTATCGATTTTTGAATAAGCTGCCGTTTTCAAAATAAGTATATGAAGTCAGGTAAAAAAGTTATCAGAGCTAACATCATTTTTTAAAATCAAACACCCTGTATATTTTAACCTAAAATTCTAGCACATTAAATTATCTTTTCAAAAACATGACAGACCATGGATGATATTGGTTTTCTGTGCAACTAAGTTAAACTTTATTACTTTAAACCACAGCTGGCTATGAAACAAAAGCTAATATCCTAGAAACGAAACTTTGTTGACATTGTAGCTCCAAAGTCATCACACAATATATTTTCACATACAAATATTAAAAGAAATCGTTGGCACAAGAAAATAAATTTTTCTATAGAAACTAAATAAAAGATTCAGATTAAGGGAAAAATAACGGGTATCATCGCAAACGTTTAAAAGCCTCTTCGTTGTTTTCAATGCAATCCTGAAATCTTTTTCAAATGGATTTTTAAGGCATTCTTTATGTGTAATGGTTTTATTTTTGCAATGGCCTCATGAATACTGTGATCAAGTTGTTGTCGGGTTTCTTCTTTATACATTTTATTTCCAACACTTCCCAAAGAAAAAAAAATCTGGAGGTAATAGATCCGGAAATCGTGGTGGCCACCTTATAGCTCCATGTGTTCCTATCCAACGGTTTCTAAACTGAGTATTTAAATACTCTCTTATTCAAAAAGCGTTATGGGTAGAGGCGCCATCTTGTGAAAGTAAATCACTAATACGACATTTAAAGGATATCGAAAAGGTTTGATTAGAGTATGTCCAGATATCTATGTGCATTTAAATTTTCTTTAAAAAGCAATACACCTTTTATTTTGAAATAAAAAAAGCATTTACATTTACACCAAATCGGCCTAGTTGATGAACCGGTCGTACCATGTGGGGATTTCTGGAGTTCCAATGCCTTTCATTATGTAGGTTAATAATACCGCAACTTGTTATTCGACATTAATATGACTAATTTTTTTTTGTGAAAAAGATTCTTGTGAGATTTATTTAACAACCAGTGATACAATTACAATCTTCTAAAATCATCACCCTGGTGCAAATATTGGGTAATATTAACATAGAAATAATATTTATTAGACGTCGAAAATCTTTGCGAATTAGATTTTGAAATTCCAGTTTCAGTTTCTATTTTTGACGAAGGTAGATTTTTGTTCCTAAAATTTCAAAGTTATTTTAGAGAATAAAATTAGGCTGTGTGCTTAAGACTACACTTCACCAAGACAATCCAACATCCGCAAATCTCAAATTCAAGACGATAGAAAAATCGACCCATAAAAAGCAAATACACTCTGCATTTGGTCATATTTTAGTATCAGGCCTTTGTTTCCCGATTGCATCATAGGCGTTGCATAACCGAGTCTGAGAGTTCAGTCGTATTCAATACCCAAAAAAAGTGCTAAAGGCGCCTAAAGGAGTTTTTACTTCAATAAAAGTTGAGCAACTGCTATTCAAAGCTATCACAGGATACACCATTCTTACCTGATTATGAGCCTCGCCAAATTCTAATACGCTTATTTCTTCATTTTTCTCGTTTTTTTTTTATTACAAGTTTTCAATCTCGGCTTTTTAAAATAGCCGTAGGTTTTTAAATGATGTTACAGTCGCCAGAATGTAATTGCCGTCTTTTCGGATAGCCAACAAAATATAGCTGATCATATAAAATTTTTCAAAATGTTAAGTCATTTTCACAAATTAATTGTAATCATGAAATTAACGATAAATGTAAATAACAACTAGAATGGCAACATAGTTTCGTGTCTGGAATATTAGTTTTTGTTTTATAGCCTACTGTGGTCTAAAGTAATTAAGTTTAAACAAATCGCATAGAAAACCAATATCATCCATCCTGTATTATATTTTTAAAAAGAGAATTTAATATGTTATCTTTTTTTAAAGAGTTTAGGTCCGATAACTTTCTAACATATACTTATTCTGAAAGCGGCAGATTATTAAACAATTACTCTAAAGAAATTTTTCTAAAAAAAAAAAAATTCTGAATGTCTTTTAACTAAGAAAATATAGGGTCATTCTGAAGTTGATTTCCCCCCGTATCCCTTAAGTAAGTGAAAATTTTCAAATTTTGCTTTACCATTTTAAGTTTAACCCAAAAAGTGCAAATTATTACTTTTTTGATAGCGCTAACAATTACGGAGTTACCCCATAAAAGTGTCGAAAATGGGACTCTTTACATATCTCAAGTACGTTTTAAAACCAATTATAAAGTAAAATGCAATTTTACTTTGTATAAAACATCTAAAAGCAGAGTTATAATCTCGATTTTTTTAAAGGCTTTTATTATATATATATATTTTTTTATTTAGATTTTTATGTCACATGATCTTGCAGCAGATGATCTGCTAATAGAATACGTGACATATGATGGATGGATAAAAGAACGTTTTTAAGCAAAATGAGCACAAAATGTCATTAAAGTACTTTACCTATACAGTGTGTATCAGCCAAATGGAATAAATTCAATAATGAATAAATGGGGACTTATTCTAAAAAATTCACATGTCGATTGGTATTTTTAATTGCGCATTTTTTCAACCAAAAATATTCATACAGGGTGTGTCATGTAACGGTGACCAATATCAACTTTCTTAATTTAAAGGCAACACCCTGTATATGATTTTATTTTTGTTTTTTTTTACATTCTAGACATATTTTATGTACAATGTCCTATACCTATCTTCAACTGTTTCGGAAATATTAAGCGTTTCCAGATTTATTGCATTTATTACCTTTGCATGCTTGCCACTTTCTTGAGGGTTACTTTTCGTGCATGTGCCTACTAGAGGCACCTTGCCGCTCAGATGTGCGAACAAGCGTGCGAGAGAGAACGAAGAATAGATGTATAATATTTTTCTCTCGCTCCGCGTGCTGATTGATTGGCAGGGATGGTATATACACCGCCGACAAATCAAGAGAGGGGGAGAGGTAATACACCTATTCTTCTTTCTCTCTCGCATGCTTGTTTACTAGTATATAGGTATATTTCCGCACAGTAACCCTTAGGTAAGTAGCAAGCATGCAAAGACAATAAATCTAAAAGCACCTAATATTTCCAAAATAGTTGAGGATAGGTAAAGGACATTAAATTTAATAATATACAGGGCATTGCATTTTAATTGGGAAAGTTAGAATTGGCCACTGTTACATGACACACCCTGTATAACAAGTTTTTACTGGAAAAAATGCGCAACTAAAAATACTAATTGACGTGTCCGAGTGTTTTTTCGAACACGCCTCCTCTTATTTATTATCGAATTTATTCCATTTGGCTGATACTGTATGGGATAACATTTTTTTTACTTCCATACCCCCATCGATTTTTCTGATATATACATTAATTTGCCATATCATATTTCAAATTGTTTACCTGAATATGAAACTTAAATCCTTCCTCTTTTAACATCATATGAATTGACTCGAGTTGAAGAGGTTCATACAAAAGAATATTTTCTTTAATTGATGGGTGAGAAACAATAAAATTATGCCACACGATCTGCAAAGGTACTTTACAGGAAGGTATTTTCACTGATTGTTTCCTTTCAAATATTAGATCTTCTAGTTTCTCACTACAACACAGTTTAAAATGATTTAAGAAAATAACGCAGAGTATTTATATTTAAGTAGATACCCTTTTAAGGAATTAATGGTAAATTAAGAATAGTAATAAAGCGTGGTAATTTAAGTTATAAAGACAGAAATCTATTTTAACATAATTTATAATTATTTTTGGATAACGGTTAGGTTATTAAAAATATACGTGATAAAAAGTTTTAGAAAGTTTAAAAACAAAAAGGTTAATAGCCTATTTCAAATTCGAAATTTTACCATTGCAAGCAGGGAAAAAATTACACTAATATACGTTTTTTGTATAGTAAAAACGAATATGAAGTTAGAATTTACCCATAACCCTTAAATTTAACCCTAGCATCAATATCTGACAGTACGTTTTTTGGTATGCTAAAAATGAACATAAAGTCAGAATTTACCCATTACCCTTACATTTTGCCCCAGAAACCCCCTAGCACCCCCATCCCAAAGGGTCAAAATTTTATTCATTTGAAAAGATATAATAAATATCTGACAATACGTTTTTTGGCGTGCTAAAAACGAATATAAAGTCTGAATTTACCCATCACCCTTACTTTTTTCCCCAGAAACCCCCCAGCACCCCCCATCCCAAAGGGTCAAAATTTATTTCATTTGGAAAAGATATAATAAATATCTGACAATGCGTTTTTTGGCGTGCTAAAAACAAATATAAAGTCTGAATTTACCCATCACCCTTACTTTTTTCCCCAGAAACCCCCTAGCACCCCCCATCCCAAAGGGTCAAAATTTTATTCATTTGAAAAGATATAATAAATATCTGACAATACGTTTTTTGGCGTGCTAAAAACGAATATAAAGTCTGAATTTACCCATCACCCTTACTTTTTTCCCCAAAAACCCCCTAGCACCCCCCATCCCAAAAGGTCAAAATTTTATTCATTTGAAAAGATATAATAAATATCCGACAATACGTTTTTTGGCGTGCTAAAAACGAATATAAAGTCTGAATTTACCCATCACCCTTACTTTTTTCCCCAGAAACCCCCCAGCACCCCCCATCCCAAAGGGTCAAAATTTAATTAATTTGGAAAAGATATAATAAATATCTGACAATGCGTTTTTTGGCGTGCTAAAAACAAATATGAAGTTAGAATTTACCAATCACCCTTAGATTTTGCCCCAGAAACCCCCATCCCAAAGGGTCAAAATTTTATTCATTTGGAAAAGATATAATAAGGTTAATAGCCTATTTCAAATTCGAAATTTTACCATTGCAAGCAGGGAAAAAATTACACTAATATGCTTATTTAACCGATTTTACAGCTTAAAAACGGTAAGCTATAGTGTGCACTTAACTGCATATATTATCTATTTATTAAAAAAAAATAATAATAAAGAAATGAATCAATTGAAAAAATCTTTACAATTAGGTGCTTATTTGTATGAGGCTTTCTGAATATAAAAAGTCTGCAACGAATTTTTGATAATAAAACCAATAGTCATCCTGTGTATTTTAACCCTAAAATCCCAAAAAACAGTTACCTATAATTTTATGCAAAACAAAAGAAAAACTAAGCGTCTCATTTTTCTTAATACAATTCAATAAAAAGGATTTAGTATTTATTTTTAGTAACCCCATGATTAGTTTAATATATCTGCAATTTAATTAATAAACGAAAAAGGGGAAATAATAAATACTTAAAATACCAAAAGAATCAATATTCTGAGAACTCTAGCAGCGTTTATGACTAATACATCAACGTGAAAGATATAATATGTTGTTAATATAAATAAATACAAAATACCTTTTTACTAGACAAATTGAAAAAAATAAAACTCTTTTAAAAACAAAAATAATAAATAAGGCGTTCCATTACGAAAATGTTAATTTAATATAGTATCTTCTTCGTTTCAATTCAAATGATTTTCCTAAGTATTTATTTAGATTATACGGCAAAAAAATACTTGAGACGGCTATCTCAAAGGAAATGCATTTCTTGCTGAAGTAACAAAAAACTAATTTTGAAATATAACAGTAGTTTTGTTTAAGGCAATACGCACTTATGGCCTTTTGCACCAACGATTTTAAGGAACCCTTAACATTAAGTTATTCCTTAAATTTTCAATGTAGCCAATTACATTTCCCGTTTGGTTATTTTAAGGATTACCTCTGGCTAAGGGCTTCTTAAAGTTGTTGGTGCAAATGGCCACATTGTTATTAGAAGTTATAAATTTATCACTTTTTACCACAGAAATTTTTTATCGTCACTTAGGATGAAAAATGACATTAGCTAAATTTTTGAGTTATATGCAAAAAATCGAATGACAGAAAAAACCCTCCAAAAGTTACACAACTTAAATACCTTAAATCCGCCACATGAAGAGTCATATTTTTATTTAAGACAAAATCTGACCAGTTAGGACAAGATTTGACAGTATTTATATAAGGACTTCCATAAGAAAGTGACGCTTTTTTTGTTGTGACTGTTTTTTGTGTTAATATGTAACATGTGAGCAAAACGACATAACTCCAAAAGTGACCCTATTTTTGTTAAGTTATTATCAGGAAAAGTGCCACAAAGAAAAAAAAAACATACAAATTTGTTTTTTGGTTTAAAATCAAAGTAATCAAAAAATCATAATCTGCTACCAATAGGGTCAACCATTGTTTGTTTGGTGCAAAAACTATTTGATGAATATTTAATTATTACTTACATAGTATATACCTTGAAAACCACAGAGTTTTTTTGTTGGCCAAAACTTAATTTTTTGAGTTATCACTTTTCTTCCTGAGTGACAATATATCTGACAGGAATATTTTTCTAGTTTTTAATATAATAAAAGCAATTCTATCATTAACACAGCACACAAAAAAAAGTTCTGAACCAGATATGTGAAGTACCTTCCGGTATGTTTTTCGGTGCGCTAAAAACGAATTCAAAGTCAGAATTTACCCATCACCCTTAGATTTTGTCCCAGCAACCCCCCGAAGGATCAAAATTTTATTCTTTCGGAAAAGATATAATAAATATCTGACAATACGTTTTTTGGCGAGTTAAAAACGAATATGAAGTTAGAAGTTACCCATCACCCTTAGATTTTGCCCCAGCAACCCAACAAGACCACCCCGAAGGGACAAAATTTCATTCATTTGGAAAAGATATAACAAAAATATCTTACAGTACGTTTTTTGTATAGTAAAAACGAATATGAAGTTAGAATTTACCCATAACCCTTAAATTTAACCCTAGCATCAATATCTGACAGTACGTTTTTTGGTATGCTAAAAATGAACATAAAGTCAGAATTTACCCATTACCCTTACATTTTGCCCCAGAAACCCCCTAGCACCCCCATCCCAAAGGGTCAAAATTTTATTCATTTGAAAAGATATAATAAATATCTGACAATACGTTTTTTGGCGTGCTAAAAACGAATATAAAGTCTGAATTTACCCATCACCCTTACTTTTTTCCCCAGAAACCCCCCAGCACCCCCCATCCCAAAGGGTCAAAATTTAATTCATTTGGAAAAGATATAATAAATATCTGACAATGCGTTTTTTGGCGTGCTAAAAACAAATATAAAGTCTGAATTTACCCATCACCCTTACTTTTTCCCCAGAAACCCCCTAGCACCCCCCATCCCAAAGGGTCAAAATTTTATTCATTTGAAAAGATATAATAAATATCTGACAATACGTTTTTTGGCGTGCTAAAAACGAATATAAAGTCTGAATTTACCCATCACCCTTACTTTTTCCCCAAAAACCCCTAGCACCCCCATCCCAAAGGGTCACAATTTTATTCATTTGAAAAGATATAATAAATATCTGACAATACGTTTTTTGGCGTGCTAAAAACGAATATAAAGTCTGAATTTACCCATCACCCTTAATTTTTTCCCCAGAAACCCCCCAGCACCCCCCATCCCGAAGGGTCAAAATTTAATTAATTTGGAAAAGATATAATAAATATCTGACAATGCGTTTTTTGGCGTGCTAAAAACAAATATGAAGTTAGAATTTACCAATCACCCTTAGATTTTGCCCCAGAAACCCCCATCCCAAAGGGTCAAAATTTTATTCATTTGGAAAAGATATAATAAATATCTGACAATACGTTTTTTGGCGTGCTAAAAACGAATATGAATTTGGAATTTACCCATAACCCTTGAATTTAACCCTAGCAATCTTCAGCAACCCCCAGCATCACCCAGCAACCATCCAAAAGGCTAAAATTTTATTTTATTTAAAGAATTAAAATAAATATCTAACGATTTCAGTACACCAAACAACGTATGTGAATAAAGTTTTACCCATTAAGGAGGGGGAGTTGCTGGAGAAAACTGTAATGGTGATTGGTAAATTCATACTTTATGTTCATTTTCAGCACACCAAAAAACGTATTGTCAGATATTTATTTTAATTCTTCTAATATATTTTTTTTGCCCTTAGGGTGGTTTCTGGGTGACTAGGGAGTTGCTAGGGTTAAATTTAAGGGTAATGAGTTCATATTCGTTTTTACAACATCAAAAAACGTATTGTCAGGTATTTATTATATCTTTTCCAAAGGAATAAAATTTTGACCTTTCGGGGAGGTGCTGGGGGTTGCTGGGGCAAAATCTAAGGGTGATGGGTAAATTCTAACTTCGGATTCGTTTTTAGCGCACCGAAAAACATACCGAAAGGTACTTCACATATCTGGTTCAGAACTTTTTTTTTTATGTCTGTGTAATACATCTCGAAGTATACTTACTTTTCGATAACTCCGTCACCAACAATATTTATTAATTTTTCTTTTCCCAAATCACAAACTGATGAATGCGTTGAATTAGAATATTTAGATGTTAAAATACTAACGTTGTCATTTGACTTTTTTCTTCTTTTAATAATTCTTGTATTTTCATCAGGATCCGGATTATCAGACACAAAACTCTCACTAGGACCTACAAGTGGATGAGTTGATTCATAAATATACTTTAATAACTTTGCGCCTCTAGTACGCTTTAGAGGTTTCACTCCAACTTTTTGCAGTTCCTTTTTTATTAAAGGTGTTGTCATCTTATCATAATCTGGCATAGGAGTAACATTTTTAAGTTTTATAATAAGACTGTCTGGTGTAGACATTTTTTTATTATGTGTTATTTTTGATGATGTCTCAAGAGTTTGAAAAGAAACGAGTTTTGGTAATGGTTCTTCAACATACATTTGCTCCTGCATTCCTAAAAAAAAAATAAAATAAAATATATATTTACCGTGTAGCTACTTAAAACTTACCAGGTGATTGTGGCAAAACATTTTCTAAATCATCAATCTGTTCCTGATCTGAATATGTTTCTTCATTGCCTGCTTTATCTTTAACTCTTAATGGGGTAGCAAAATGACTTGAATAATTTATTTCTTCATCTAAAGCAATGCTACCTTGCGAACACTGTTCTAATGATTCTTCATTATCTTCACCAACATTGGTAGTTTCTGCATTATTATAACTGTAATGTTCTTGACTTAACATATTATTGATATAATCAGTAACATTGAGATCAGCCGAATCATACAAGTTTTGTTCATCAAAATAAGGCGACTTTATAGTCTTATTTTCAGAACCCTTTTTTGGTGTTTCCTGCAAACTTAAGTTTAAATAATTGCTATTATTTACGTCGAGCCTTTGCTTTTGTACAAATTTGGGACTGATATCGCATGTGTCTTTTGGATTATCATAAAATAAAGATTTAATGCTACAACTTCTGGTTGGAGTATCTTCTAACCTGCTGTTCCGTTTTTGTATAACATCTTTATCACAAAAAATATCCAAATGATTGTAGGGAGACTCAGAGGATGTTTCATTTTTAGTTTTTTCATTAAGATTTTCAATCACAGCGTTTTTACTGACTTGTGATTTATTAGAAGCTTTGCTATTAGCTTGATTTACAAAGTGAGGATCTACTGTATCATTATTTATATCATTAATATGTGTAAAAGAACAATTATTATCTTCTGTCACACAACCTTCGAAAAGATTACCTATTCCCGAACTATTTTTTACATGGCAATCTTCAGAAGAGAAGTTATCGTTAGCAGAATCACTATTTTCACATTGCATGGTTTGAATATTTAAATTCTGTACATTTTCACCTTTAGTGGTATTTTTAAAATGTTCGTTATCATAAGGGCTCAATGTAATCTTGTCGCTACTATCTTCTTCAAAATCGTCTAAATTATAGATATCAGCAGTGCATTTGTCAGCACTTTTATAAATGGTACTGGTTGTAGGAGGACTAATACAATCCGTATTAATAATTTCTGTTTTACATCCCATATTTGTCTCTTTGCTTATATTCGCATCATTATCATCATCTGTTAAATCAATTATCTCATTTGTTGATACATTTTTAACGTTACAGTCTTGCAAACAACTATAATCATTACTTATTTTTATTTTCCTCCTTTCTAAACAATCTTCCAATTTTTCAGTTGTACATTTAGGGGAAATACCATTATTTTGTATATTTTCTTTGATAGAAAAGGGTTGACTTACTCTTTCTCTAATATTTTTAGGCGACAAAGAATTATTAGTTACTTTATGTTTGGTAATTTCTAAAACCTCATTATTTTTTTCTTCGTCTGAATCAAACAATTCTGGAGACATGCTTCTACATGAACTAAAAGAATGGAATGTCGATGTCGCAGAACTGACGAATGATGTTGTTACTGCACTATCTTTGGAATCGGAATCAAGTGATATCAAAGTTTTTTTAATTTTATTTGAGCTGCTAAATGAATATCTAGCTTCAAGACTAAATGTTTCGTTCAGATGATTTCCTGGCATTTTTTTGGAAGGTGATTTTTCCTTGCTAACAAGATTAGTTTCGGAAGTAACTTCAGAAAAGGTAGTGTCAGAAGTTACCTTTTTAGGAGTTTCCATAGACGCGGTACAGTTTTTAAGAGGAGATAACCTATTATTTTCTACTTGGTAACATAAAGGCCTTTCTTTATTTGTAATATATTCCAGTGTTTTACACGGCGACTTTTCTCTACCAGGAATTGAATCCCAATCTTTTAACAAAACACCGCATTTATATGTACTTTGTGATATTTCTAGACTTTTAACATAAAATAAGTTTCTTTCATAAACATCATTTAAATCAAAAATAAATCGGTCTTTCGAAATAAATTTATCTAACATTTTACTATTAACTGAATATTCGAAATGTTTTTTAGATGCTTGGTTCTCTTGGGACAATATTAATGTAATTTTGGAGTCTATAAGTGAATTTCTTTCTTCTTTACTCCGTATATTTAGTATCGGGGTGATGTATTTAAAACGGTTCCTAGCTGGTTTGGTTCCCTGCAAAATAGAAAAAAGAATGCGGCTATAGAAGATTTTAAACTTAATAAAAAAAACATAAAAGCCCATAAGTTATTACTTTATTTTTGTTTTTTTTTCCTTCAAAATATAAGTAAAAAACTTAAAATAGCAATAAGGCTTAACATAGACAAAAATATATCCCTAAATAAGAAGTAAAATCTACAGGGAAAACAAAACATGTAAAAATAAGGAGCCGAAAATCAAAAATAAAACATTAATTATCTTATGCAATAAAACCAACGTTGCTGTATTTGTATTTAACATCTACTGTAAAATTTAACTCTGTTTATTTTTTTATGCTCCTTTTAGGTTTTAATTTAAATTTTACGCCGCACCATAGATTCATTTTTCTTTATGTGCCAATTTTCATGACAAATAATAAAACTTATTAAATTAAAATTTAAAATGTTTGTATAGCTCATGTACTTTTTGGCAAATACTGTATACCTCCATTGAACCAATAATTGGTATATTTTGTCAAATTATTAACGAAAAAATATTATGGTATGCACATTTTCTGGAGCATTAAGCCTTGGTCTAAACTACGAATGAACACGAAATTGTACAAGCGGCTCTAATTCAAAAATTCTTAACCTTAAAAATTATCATAAACTAACAGTAACAGAAATGATTCATATTAAAAAAGGACAACATTGCCTAAATAATAAGAGACATTAACAGTTTAAGCTAAGTATACTTTAATTTATTTAAATAAAATTGTGGATTCCTGATTAAACCAAAAATACTGTTATAAGGGTCTCGACTAGGGTTCATTCCCGGGAATTCTCGGCTCGAGAATTCCCGGGAAATCGTTGGGCTTTGTTCCCGGGAAATCAAGCTCGAGAAAACTCGAGAACTCGAGAAATCATATTTAAGTCTATGAAATTATAAAATAAAACTATTTGCGTTTGCCGTTTGTTTTAAACGCGCGGCGGCGGGGCGGCACGGGCCAAAGTGCAGTGGTACCCTTTGATCTCGCCGATCGCGCGCGGCAAGCGCTCTGGCGGCGTCGTTTTATACATAATACAATACAGTAGGTAATACACCAGTAATGCCAACCTAGGAAATTATTCCCTAGTTCTAGGGATTTTTTCCTACAATAGGGAAAAAGGGAATTTTATCTAATATCTAGGGAATTTTCAACTTTGAATTTTTTTCAGTTCAGTTGATAGAATTTCAGTCAATTTATCAATTTTAATATTAAATGGACTACTAATGACAAGTACCTATTAAATCCTTATACCCTGGGTTATGGTTTGACAATTGTATCTTTTTAAAAATTGCTTCTTGTTGCACTGATTAATCTAATACGGGTTAATTCGTGGTATCGGGTTTCGGGGAATTACAGATCAACTGCTACTTAGCATCTCTTTGCATGTTGTTGCCCTTTCGTATTTTGTGGTTGTTGCCCACAAAATACTAAGGGAAAAAAGAAATGTCAAGTTCGTGTATTTGTTGCCCCACAGTAATGCCGAGACTGAGCGAGTATTTTCAGTCGTTATCGACGTTAAAAATAAAAAGCGAAATTAATTATCCAGTGAGGCATTAAATAAATGGTGTGTTTTTAATTCGTCTTTCTAGTGAAAACTGCTGCCAAAATTATTCATTAAATGAAAAGCATTTGAGGTTTATGAAAAAGGAAAACCTTTATAAAAAAAATATTGATTTTAAGAATTTTTAGAATTGTTTTTTTTTGTTTAGAAACTTTTATTTTTGTTAATTCATTTTTCTATCTATGTCCATTGTTAGCATGAGATTTTATTTTTTTGTATTTTTTGAACTTTTCTGACAATAAAGTCATCTCGTAAATTATTTTTCTATTTAATTTTGATCTAGGGAATTCTAGGGATTTTTTCACAGAAAAATTGGGAATTTTCAGCGAGCTTGGTTGGCAACACTGTAATACACACACGTTCATTAGTGTTTCGACTCTAGATGAGTTCAGACGGTTTACAAAGTGTAGGACACGCAATTTGTAAATTTCTCAACAACCCGAGAAATTAGCCTCGAGAATTCTCGAGACCCGAGAAATTGATAAGCTCGAGAAATCATGAACCCTAGTCTCGACGCTATACCTTTATCCTTTTTTTACAATAGCAAAGTCAAAAACCCATATTTACTAAAATAGTATGGCTCTTCAACTCATAAATATTAAAATAGTTGTTAAGGTATGTATATGTATTTTAAAATAGTTGTTAAGGTATGTAAATTTTATTAAAATTATTTTAGACTTATTTTATTGTTTTATTACATGCCAGTTGCACGATTATTTTTATCATTTTAATTTTTAATTGTTAATGTTTATTTACGGTAAATTAAATTATTTTATACTAATGGTTTTTTATATTTTGCATTGTAAACTTGGAAACAAAAAGTTGAAACAAAACTTTAAAAAAGCTATACAACGCCACGAGGAGGCGAAAAGTAAGGAGAATTAAGGTTTTGTTTTAATTTAACGTATGAATCTAAAAAATCGAGAAATATTAAAGAAAAAGTTGCAATGTGCAGTCCTAAAATCTCATAGAAAACATGTATCTCATTAGCCGTGCGGTTCAATATTCCAGGGCCCAAGCTCTCTATAGCAACTTACCTCTAAAGAAACTGTAGTTCCTCTTTTATTCTCGACAGATATTTTGCTATTACAAGACTTGAACCCAAATCTTTCTAAGAAAGTAGGCTTACTACTCCGGAATATTTCACTGATATTAGGTGTTTCATCCTTGGACGGAGACTGAGAGTTGGAACCAAATTCAGCTTCATACGTAGATCTTGATAAAGCTAAAGCCATTTGCAAATGTTCAGGATTTTCGTCAGAATATTTAAAGTTGTCTTTTATGATCTGTATCGTAGAAATATTGCTTGCTTTTTTTTTACTGGTACATTTTTTGTTCTGAACTTTTTTAACACACATTTTGCGTTTTTGAATAGGTGCGGGGCCTAATTTAAATTTGGAGTTGTTTGTATTGCGCGGAAGAACAGGGGATTTAAAATCTTTGCCTTCATTATCGGAAACGTTTAAACTTATTTTTGTATCAGGATTTCTAAAAATATTGTACGGAGAGTCAGAGTTTGCTAATTTAAAATTTGTTTCCTCTACATGATCTTCTTCCATGTTTATTAGACTTTTAACTGATTTTGGAGACTTTTCTTTTTGTACAGGCTGGTTTTTAAAATAAGATGATATAGTCTGGACCTTTAGTGCTGATTTTTTCGATTTGCTAAAATAAAAATATTCATTAATGTACTATAAAATCATATCAACAAAATTAACAAATGAACATATTAAAATATATTTTAACACTATTTTTTTATTTACCCAACAAAAATGATATTATTTCACTTATTTTAATAAGGCTTTACTTATGAGTTTTTATTTACGTCTCACACACAAGTAAGCATTTCCTAACACTTCCTAACACAGTGTTAGCATCGTTACTAAAATAAATCACCACTTATAGTCATGGTTTCAAATAATTTAATATGTAAATTATTACATGTTTCGCCCATCCAAAGGCATCAGCGGCAACGGGGTGTTCGATTGTATATAAACGCACTTATCTCATATTAATAAAGTAGTACAAATAAATTTAAAATTATGATGTATCCACTAAAAACAATGAAAATTTAGAAAGCCTTGATTTTTTAAGAAACTTTCAACACCTTTCGATTTCTTTTTAAGCAGCCTGTATATTTTACAGACTTTATAAATGTGTTTTCACTTTACAAAATTAAGGGATATAATAATTATTTAATTTTGTTTTATAGTTTATTCAAATAACTTCACCTTAGATTTACCTAGTGTCCGAACGAAGGTCAATTTTTGGCGGAAGCCGAATGTTCGATTTTTGCCACAAACGTCGGCCGAAACCGTCTGAAATCATAACATTTCTAAAATTACGAATGCAAAATCTGTTTTACTCCATTTTATATGTTTAAGAGTGTTAATGATAACTGGAAGTAAGTTATTAATATAAATGCATTGAATTACATTACTGTTAAAATAGACCCGTCATTACGATATGGCTCATATCATCATAATGATTAAGACTTTTTTTTTAATGTAGAATCGTTCCCTAGACAAGGCTAACCAACCTTTTCCCTCGCGCGAATGAATCATTATAATTATATTCGTTTCTATTTTCGGCGCTTGGATACAAGACTTCGTCTTCAGTCAAATCTTCGGCTTTTTTGGTCCAATGTAAGCGAAGTCGAACCTTTGGTCGGACACTAGTTGACCTGAATGAACTGAAGTTTCTGTAGTTGTCACTTAGCTTATTTTTTATATTCTGTACTCTAAAAAAAACTTTTCGTTAATTCTAGACTCCAGCCATCCTTTTCCAAATGTCTATAAAAGGCGACGAAGAAACTTTTCGCAAAGAACAGTAGTATTTTGAACGTGTTATTGTTACGTTGAAGACATACACAAGTCAGCAGTAATAATCAAATTTTATGAGCTAGAAGTGTGTTTCAGTCAAATATTTAAAGTGGCACGTAAGGGTAGGAACTTCTTGGTTGCCTTCTCGTTCTTAATTTTATTTTGTTATAGTTTGGTTATAATGTTGCAAGTTTTTTTTAATAATATTTTAATATCTAGTTGGCAATGCGCTCAGTCAGGATTTTTATTAATTTTACCCCGTTCGGTAAACCCTTTTCGGTCCGCGACCTCTAGTTTTTGACAGTCACGTGACAATTACTTTACATATTGCCGACGGTGTCACCTATATTGCGTATGCGTCAAAAGCTAGTGTGGACTTTAAAGCGTCCCACAGCGAGCAATCGCTATCCTTGTCTGACGAGTGATATTGCGCGCTAATTTTCTTTTACTCTGCCATTAATATTTCGCATCTTTAACAGCCAACAACCCCCTGATTTGCGGCCAGATTTAGTTAGGCAAACGATAATAAACAGAAAAAAATTAATATATATCATAAATGTACGTCATAACCGCATAAATGTATCAAACATATACCTGTTTACACCTGGCTGCGAAGAGGTGTGGCCCAGTGCGCAACGACAATTGTGATTTTTTAAAGTCTTTATAAACAGGGTGTAAAAAGTATGATGCTAACGATTTTAATGGGCGACAGTGGAGCCCAAATCAAGTCAAACAAGCCAAGAACATATCGGTAAAAAGTTCATTGTTTTCGAAATATGGCCCTTTAAAGTTTAAAAAAGTTAGCAACACCGCGCCCATTTCATCGCAGCGAGTCGAACGCCGAACGTTTTTTGCGAGGTTTTGCACATTTACACTTTTTTTAAGGAGATGTTTATTTACATACAAATAAGTAAAATTACTTTTTGCAATTTATTTTGATATTTAATTTGAAATTAAATTTAAGTAAAAAACAATACATAATTGTCTGGTTTTTATTTGTAATTAAAAAATAATTGCACTTACCAGAAGGTAAATATCCATCAAAAACACAAATTATTATGCTTTAAAACAGCACTTTTTTTATTTTGCTTAAAGAATAAGATTTCTTGGTTGGATACATTCCGTTTTCATAACTCTTTGGTACACTTGAACTACGGCTCTCTTAAATTTAAACATATCGGCATATTTCCCCCATTAAAAAAAATATCGCGGCCGGGCTGGTGAGCACAACGTACAACTGACTTAACTTCACGCACAAGGCTTCTGGATAGCTCTGTCGCCAATTGTTTTTAAAATTTTTAACTGGGAGAAAAAAAAATGAATATTTTTTTTTAATTGTAGACTGAAACATTTAAAACTTAGTTTATTTTGTAAGCAAAAATGAATCTGCTAATAAACGATTAAGACAACAGTTTTCAGTTGTTAAGGTTTTCAGAAATAACTGCTTTCAAAGGTCGTAACGTTGACATCGTTTAGACAAAAATCTGTCAAGTTTTGACACATTTGTCATATAAACTTTTCGACTTGTTTTGAGCTCCACTATCGATTATTAAAATCGTGAGCATCATACTTTTTTACCCTATATATTGCTTTGAAGTGAATGATTTTAAAAACAAGTTAAAAAAAATGGTGAGAAAATAACCCAAAACCGAAGATTAATAATAGTTTGTCCTTTTCGACGTCGTCGTCGGCGACGTATTAAAAGTACAAGTGCTACTTCCTCGAGATTCATAGTCACACTCACTCAAAAGTTTATTTTAAATTGCGGCAACCGTAAACTGAGCCTACAACCAACAAAAGTTGAAGTTGCTCCGTGTGTAAAAGGCCTAACTGACTCCACCAGCAATGCTGCCCGCAGTTTCCAATTCAGGAAACTACATTTCGTTTAGTCGAAATATTAGCACCATACACAAGATCGGCCTTCACCCATTGTACAAGGTAATCACGTCCTGTCAATGAATCTACACTGCTAACGAAATCGTTACTGCAATCCAGCAAAAGGGTGGGTTATGAGTACAATGGGACGTTAAGAGCAACTTATCATTGACTCTGTTATCATCAATCAGCATACTCCAAAAATAAAATTATCTTTACAGAAAATAATAATGATATATCTTTTGCGCACCTTCGAAACTAGGCCACTGTAATTGGACAAATGAAAAAGCGCGAAAAAGTGATTTTCAATAAAAATATGAGTTAAAACATTTTTACCTACATATAACCTTCAGCTATTACAGCTACTTGACGAATCCAATTATGACGCACTAAACTTATTGTTTCTTATCATAAACTCTAATGATTAGTCAATTTTGCTCTCTTTATAATGTCCACTTTAGTGGGGTAAATCTTATTTTTTAAATCCCCTCAAAAGTTATATGCTAAGATGTATGTATATTATATAAATTTGGGATGATTCTTAGATCTTTTTTTTTTGTATTTGATTCGAAAAATAAAGATTTTGTAAAGTTGATTTATTTTCAAGCCGAAGAATGTCTTACAAACACTTAAGTCGAATTAAATCAGAAAAAATTAGTTGCTGTTATGATGTGTTAATTCCAACGAATTCTTAGATAGAAATAAAGTAAACAAACCTTGTTTGGCATTAATATATTCAGGGGGCAAGGCGGGATAGTTCTTGTAAAAACACACTGCACCGGCAACATTGATTAACCACACTGAATAACATCACTCCAGAAATAATAACTTTTTCAATGTTCATGGCATTGCACCATAAATCACATTTTTATAAATCAATGATTCTTTATTGTTAAAAAATATTTTTAAAGCCATAAAACTATTTTTGTTTATTATCTGAAGTGACAGACAGATATGTCATTCACTTTAGATGCTCAATTCGATTGCTGTTGATCAAGTCAGTTTATAAAATGTGTTATTAAATAATACAATCTACTTGAAAGAAATAAAATGATATCGAAGTGCCGTACAATTATTTTTTATTAAACGAATACAGCAGCTGTCCAAATCAACCTTGTTGCCGGTGCAATAGGATCTTAGAACTGTCATTTCAATAAATGTTTATATTTAAATCGATGTTGCCTATATTAACACAAAAATCAATATTTCTAAATAATCTTATTACATTTTCAAACTAATTTCCTGATTTTGATTTTTGAGATCTGGCAAATTTGTTTACGTTTTTCCAAAACAAAAACAAACAGATCACTATACCAAAAACCCTGCCTACAAACTGGCGTTGCCTTAATTCTAGTCCTTGAGTTCGTTGGTCAATTCATATTAATTTGAAATTATACTTCTAAAACCTTTTGTTTGCAGATAAGCTAATTTTAAATCCTTATATTTTGAATTTTTAAAACGTTAATAAATGCTAATACCTTACAAAATCTTAATGTTTCCAGATCAAATACTTATCCATTTTTTTCCAATTCGTCAATGATGCCCAAGTACCGAAATACGCAGATATTGTATTTCACACTACCTTTTAGACAATGCGGCAGTGCCACCACAGACGTTATACAAATAACTACTACCTTCTAACTACCCCCATTACCGTCTAGGTAATATCATTAATACGGGATCTGCAGTTACACGTGGAATCCGAACCATATAAAACAGCATGTGGCCTTCACCCAAAGGTCACCCATCAGACAACTATCCTCGCTTAATTTAAATATAGTTTTATTATTAATTTAACAACTTGTTTTTTTTAAGTGTTATAGTGGCTCTAGTATCATTTTGAGTATCCCTTGAAAAAAATTAGGGATAAATTCTGAATGACCCTGTATAGTCATGAATTTTAATTCCGACACAGCAATAAAATGTCCGAAAAAATGACTAAATGTATTATGCAAACATTTTGATGCACAATATTTAATTCTTGTAACATATATTTAGTAGTTTTCTTAACATAACCCTACCTAACTTTATGTGAAATTCGGCTTAAGGGTATGAAATCAACGAGCCACACGCAGGTGGGCACATGTTACAAAGTCGGGGGTTAAAGCTACCTTTATGAAGATAATCCACAAGTAGAGATAGCGGCCCGGAGAGCGGCGTTCTGTCCCCTCATTTAGGGAACCGTGTTGTCAATAATACAGAATTTAATACCCATGGGTATGCTAACGATATGGTAATACCCTAGTTATGGAAACTTTTTGAAAATATTTCCATATACAACACTATAATACCCATAAGCACATTCTACCACAATAGCAGAACTTCTGCAAGGAGCTTTAATAAATGTGCAGCGCTGGTGAGTGGGTGTCAGATCTAAAAATTAATGTAAAAAAAACTTATTACTTTAATTTACTAAACAAAAAAATAGAGTAAACTACAGAAAGCTAAATAGTTTGTTAAGCAGAAAAAAAAACTTTAAGGACACAATCTTTCAGGGATCCATTTAACTGGAACCTATAGAAACCAAAGAGTATGAAAAAAGGAATAATATCTTAATATAACGCAGAGGTATGTTTGGAAAAAACCTGAAGGTAGACCAAGAATGATAATATGTTTGGTATATTTTATGTTACTGTTATCACTCTTGAAATAAGCTATAGTATTAGTTCAAGTTTATTTGACCCTTTTGAGAAACTTAACCTCTTCTATTGCATGCTTAGATAGGAGCAATATGGAGTGAAAATCCTGTTTCATATTGAATGAAAGCTATTATACCTGACGTCTTCTCTATAAAGAAAGGGAGAGTAAGCTTCTAAGCTGCAATGTAAAATATGAGCAAACAAATATCCCCTCTTAAAGAAAACAATCAATAATGTCTAATAACATTAGACAAATGGCATTGGAAAACAAAACCAATATAAAAATTAAAGAGTCACCGAATTTGGACCCAATACCGCTGGCGAGCTTCTGGACAGTTTATAACCAAAAAAATTAAATTTTAATGTGTAAAGTGATAATTTGGGGTCTTTTCTAATACGTCCCCGCATTTTTACGTCTGAAATATAATTGGGAAAAATGAAAAGCTGCTTTGCTAACCAGAAATAACCATGACCGACTACAACTTAGGGCTTTTGAATTTGTCTAAATTATTTGTAGAAGTTATAAACAAAATTTTAACAACGTATTAGAAAAAACCCGGGGAATATATAATTACACTTTTAAGAAAATTTATAACTTCTACCATATCAAAAATTATAAAAATTTTGTTAATAACTTCTATGTAGGGATAATTTAGACAAATTCAAAAGCCCTAAGTTCTAGTCGCTCATGGTTAGTTCTGGTTAGCAAAGCGGTTTTTTATTTTCCCCAATTATATATCAGACGTAAAATGCGGAGACGTATTAGAAAAGACCCATGATTTGCCTTTTTTTACATTAAATGCATTATTTAGAAAAAGCCTACTTTTCGCGCCGAGTCCCTGCATAACAAAGAATGTTTCCATGTGTCAACTTTGTCAAGAAGCTCGCCAGCGGCAGCGGGGGTGTCGCTAGACGCGAGTCATTTTGAAAGGATATTCAGATACCGAATTTGTTAAAGAACTTATCAGATTAACTAACGAAATTGTAATCGAATTCCTTACAGTTAACATTCGCGAAGACATAAAAGTAATTACAAAGAAACAATGCCAAAACCCTACTAAAGAAAACTAGATATTAGAAACACAACCAATGGTCGCCAAATGGTTTCTAAAAAAGGACAGCGTAAACTTTGACTGATGAAAGTGTATGTTCAGGAACACCTAATTTTAGCTCTGTGCTATAGCTGTGCTGGTTTTGGACATGTGGCAAAAAACTGTAAGGACAAAATATGTTGTTACAAATGTGGAGGGAATGACCAATGTGAAAAAGAGTATAATGAAAATGTGCTGAAATGTCCAAACTGTATAAAAATAAAATATAAACCTGAAAATAGACAACATTCCGCACGTGACATTAATTGTCCGATATACAAAAAACGGCTAAAAAATTATAGAAGCCAAATAAATTGCTCGAACGGAACTTTAAAAAAAATCAGGACAACGGCGAGAATTTCCAAGATGCTACGAACCTAAACGCCCCTAAACACAACACCAACTATATGAAAAAGGTAGTAATAAGCATAATACAACAAAATATGCAGTCACGTAGAAATTCTATTCATAAAAATAATTACATGCTTCTAAAGCATCCGGAGTGTGAAATTCTTTGTATTTCAGAACACTGAAATGCAGGTTAAACAGCTGGGTATTAAAATTTATTTAAAAGTATTATTAGTATTAAAAATTAAAAAATAAGTTAGTGTCAATGTTTTGTTGTGATGAAGGACAACATGGTGGTTCAGCAATATATTTAAGATAAAAAGTATCAGCTAAACCCACACCAAATTTAATTTAACTAGACTGTCAAAATGTGGCATATTTAAGTTTGCAGCTATTGAATGTCGGGTCGGAGAAGATGATGTGATAGTTAATTCGGTGTGTACACCTCCTTCAGATGACATTAAAGTTTTTTTAGAAAGAACTAAACAATTATTGTCAAAACTACAAAACGAAAAAAAAAACTATTTTCTTAGCAGGTGACTTTAAAATAGAGCTAATCAAAGCAAATAAAACAAGATTCGAGTTTGTAACAATGATCTTTTTTTTAAATTTAAATCAGACTGTAAAAAACACAAGAATAACAGCAAATTTTTCCAGTTGAATAGATAACATTTTTACAGATTCGGATTATGTTAATACAGATGTACTAGAAAATTTGTTTTGGATGACACAGCACAAAAAATAATTTTTGAAACACAAATAAAGAAACCACAAAGGTTACAGCGTAAGAGAATTTTTTCTCAAGAAAATATAAATATTTTTTTGCTCTCTAAGGGAACAGGATTGGGTAGATGTTTATTTTTATAATAAAAATAAAATAAATAACCAATGGAACAATTTCATAAACACATATACAAGTCAGTTTTATCAGAGTTTTCCTCTAAGAGTAGTTCATAATAATCAGAAAAATAAAAATATTAATCTAGAACTTGTTAAATGTAAAAAAACTAGATGTTTTTAATGTAAAAAATATATAATTGAATTCTTAAAAAAGAACGTATTAAAACCTATGAAAATAGAATTAAATACTCGGACAATAAAATTAAATGTATGTGGGCTATCAACAAAGAAATCACTGATAAAATGTTACACAATAATGAAATACAGTTGGAGGAAAGAGCTGATATAATAGCCAACAAATATAATTAATTTATAGTCTTTGTAATACCAAATATTTTGAAAAATGTAAACTCTTCACCTTATATATGTTAAATTTCAAGCAACAATCAATGTATTTAGCACCTGTCTATGTTGGGAAATTTGTAAATTAGCTGGGCAGATCAAGAATAAAGATAGCCGCGGCATAGATGAAATACCGACAAGTACTATAAAAAGTTCTATTATTGTTTAAAAAAATCCTATGTTATTTAATTAATGGTTCATTTAAAAATTGTATTTGTTCAACAAACTTAAAGTTAACCTTTATAAAACCCTTATATAAAAAAGTGACATCCTCAAAAGATGGACAGTAATAGGCTTATAAGCCTTTTGCCTGGATTTTCTAAAATATTTGAGCTGGCTATGTCTGAAAGGTTGATCATGAGCAACTGTAATTTGTTTAATAGTAGCCGGCACAGCTTCCTAAAAGGAAGATCCACGCAAACTGCTATTTTTCAAGTTGTTAAGGCAGTTTTAAAACATGTTGAGAACGGTGAAGTCGCACTTGGGATGTTTCTTGATCTGTCTAAAGCATATGACTGTCTGAACAGGGAAATATTGGTAAAAAAATTGGAAATATATGGGATAAAAGGGAATGCACTAAAATAGCTAAAATCTTATCTTCATGAGTGAACTCAAATAGTGGGTATAAATAAGACCGGCGAACTACATAAATCGCAAATATTATATAATAACAATGAAAGAGCCCAAGCTAGTATACTTGAACCTATTTTGTTTGTAATATTTGTTAACGACCTTTATTGTGCAGCAGATAGACCAACTATAGTTAGCTACGCTGATGATACAAATCTACTAAGAGGAAATAAAACTTTGTCTCAGCTTCAGATAGTAAATATATTTTTAATTCAGTTTTAAAATGGTTCACGGAAAATAAATTAATTCTGAACTCTTATAAAGCAAACATACTTTTTAAAACAAGACAGTCAAAAATGCAGAATACTGGCCACTTAGATTTAACAGGCAATAAAATATGTGTCTGAAAACACAAAGTTTTAAGGTTTACATATTAATGAAAACTTAAATTGTTTAGTCCATACAAGTCAGTTACTGGAAAAACTTTAATCTGTTTGCTATGGAATCCGGGTAATGACAAAGTATATGAATGAGAAAACTTTTAAAATAATGTATTTTGCCAACTTCGATTCAATTTTAAAATAGGGGATTATTTTTTGGGGTCGTGATGGGAACATTCAATCCACTTTTGTTGCACAAAAACGTCTTAGGCGAATTATAAAGAAACTCGAGTTTAATCCGTCATATAGAACTGTATTCAGACAAATGGGAATAATGACAGTGTATGCATTGTACATTTTTGAATGTCTGATGTTTTTTTTATAGAAATAGAATTTTATTCGAACCACTCAGTAACCACAGTTACAATACCAGAGCTGAGTATTTGTTTTATTCTATACATCGCCTTCAACTAAGTAAGAAAAGCCCAGAATATATGTGTGTTAAATGTTATAATAGGTTATCAATACAAATAAAAAAGATGACAAGCCAGAGGACATTTAAAATTGAAATTAAAAAAATGTTAATCAACATAGACCTTACTGCATGGATGATTATTTTAATATGGAAGGATAGACTATTACGTAACGAATTTATTGTTTTTCGTGACGTCATTTCATTTTGTTTTATGCCAAACAAATAATAAAATAAAGCTTATTATTATTATTATTATTATTAAATGCAATAATAAAAAAAAATAAGATGCTGTTTTAAAGAAAACAAAAACTGAATGTGAGTTATAATAAAATAATGTTTGTCAATTTTTTACATTTTCCCTAATACATAATATCTTAGGAAGATTAATTTTACAACACACATCGATATACACATGACCCATAAAAATATGTTTTCTCCAATTTAATTAAAGATATCAGCAGTTGTCAATAAAATAATTGTCATCCTATGTAACTTTCGGTAAAAGAAATATCTTTGTAAAGTATACTATTTTTATTTAACTAAAAAATCTAATAACATTATATTTTGGACAGTAAGTAAAAATGGTAAGCTACACTTAGGAATATAAAATATGTTTCAAACCTATTTTTTCTAGACTTCGGGGCCCCCACTGATAAGTTTTGCGAACCATCCTTGAGGTGTTGGCTCATCTTTGTAAGCAGCCCTTTCTCTTGCTTTAACTAATAATTCGTTGAGAGCTGGGTTTGTCTTTGAAATTTCCCGGTGCTCTTGGAGTAATATAAAGTCATCTGGATCCTTTCGAAGATGTTCCAACTGATATTTTTTTATTGCTTTAAAACCAGGTGTAAGCCTAAAAAATAAAAATAACAAGGATTCGCAAAAAAACTAAACATTTTGTTATTCAAATAAATAAATATTGTATTTAATTATGTTAAACGGATATTAACAATATACACTACTTTGATTTACTTGACAAGAAGTAGAAAGTAAAGGAATAAGGAGTGTGGCAAATAAACTAATAGGGTCTTATTTGGTTAATAGATCTCAATGTGTTGTGGATAATGATGAGCAGGGTAATCTTGTATTGTCAGATTTTTTGTCTGTAAATAAAGTGTCCCCCAGGGCTCTATACTGCTATATACAAATAATCTGCCTGAAGTAATGAGAAAGAAAATGTTTCTTTATGCAGATAACACTTCCTTAATTCCTAGTGAGGACAATAGAGATGTTTAATCCAATAAATTAAACATATTAGAACCACCCGGAATTGGAACCCAGCAAACGTCGCGAGCCATTAAGTAGGTCACTAGACTACATGCGATTCAGCAGATCGACAGCATGCGGGCCAGAAATGGGATTTGATTATTTTTGTATTATTGTTATAGAAATTGGTTTTGTATATAAGCGTGTAAATATGTCAATAAAATCAGTATTCACCTATCAATGGTAGTACTCACTTCATCGTAACCACTAGCCAGTTACAGGTGGAACACGAACCTGAACATTGATCCAGTTCGAAGGACCGTGTTTAATTAATTGGATTAAACAGAAAAGAAACATGTTAAAAACTAAAAATGGCTCTCCAGACTCTTCGAGGGTGGTTTTCTGCGAATAACCTAACATTGAATATCAAAAAAACACAAATGCCTCAGTTTGGAGTTCGAGGAAGTGCTCCTTTTAAGGTAAAGTTGGATTAAGCTACAGTAAGAACAACGGACTCAGTGTATCATTTCTGGGTGTGCAGGTAGATCACCACCTGGACTGGAAAGCCCATGTTGATG
This sequence comes from Listronotus oregonensis, assembly GCA_019359885.1. Taxonomy (NCBI): domain Eukaryota; kingdom Metazoa; phylum Arthropoda; class Insecta; order Coleoptera; family Curculionidae; genus Listronotus; species Listronotus oregonensis. Next base: position 151,469 of record JAHBCN010000619.1, read on the forward strand.
ACGTGTGTATGAACTTGATAAAATGCTGTTACACATTGAGAATGATTGTTGAAAGGGTAAGTCTCGAAGTTGCGCTAAGTTTTTATCATTCGTGCATTTTATCAAGAATAAGGTATGGTATTATTTTTTGGGGTAATTCTGTTCAGGGGCAAAGTGCACATACTGCAAGCAAAAGAGATGACTGAGGGTGCTTTTTAAATTGGAGTGGAGGGAAATTTGTAGGCCGATATTTGAAAAACAAACATCTCTTAACCATAATTGGAATTTATGTTGTCGGAGCAATAAAATTCATGGCTGATCATAAAAACTTATTTAAAAACAATGAGAGGCAACATAGTTACAGTACAAGAAATAAACAGAATCTTTTGGCGAATTCTACCAAACGCAGTTTTGTTTAGAAAAATTTCTATTCTAGTTTGATTTGCATGTGTAATACACTTCCTTTAAAAGCGAGAATTCTTTCAAAAATAAATCTGCTTTAAAAAACAAAGCATTATCTTTGCAATAACCCCTGCTATACTTTGGAAGAATTCTTAAATAATTTCAATAATTTTTTTTTCGCCTGAGCATGTGTTCTAATTTTAATTTCTAAATTATAAGTTAAATATTATGATATGTTTTATGTATTTTGTCTATTTCCTGTTTGTTTTATTTTAGTAACTTTAGTAATTTTTTTCTCATTTGTGATATTAGTTTTTAGGATTTACTATAAATTGACAGAGTTAAAAAGTTTAGCCACATTATATGAAAAGCTACTTTCAAATATTACGGTTCGATGATATGGTGGTGCTATTTTTCCTCGAAATTTGATATTAATATTATGTCGATAGGTCCTAAAGACAATACGCTTATAAAGATATGATAGACGTTTGGAGCAGTTAATTTTATAAAAGAAGCATGCTTGATGCAACTCTCTCCTCTCTTCCATGTTCAACCAATTGGAGTGTACCACCGTATGCGAGATATGCTGATACTTTTTTACACCATGAATGAGCCTTAAGCAAGAGTTTTGTACAAGTTGAATTCTACGTTTATCCACAGCCGTAAGGAAATTTCCGTAAACTACATCCCCATGGTTAAACAAGGAGAGTACAAGAGTTACATAACAACGTTTTGATATGTCCTGATAAGATATGACGATTTTGATATAGTATGTTTAATCTAATAAATACTCGCTGAATACAACTTGACACATGCGCAGTAAATCTGAGGGAACTGTCAAAAATCACATCCAAATTGCGAACATTATCTTTTACATATTAGGAAAAAATATATGAAAAATAAACTCATTTGCGCCAAATTTGGTTTATGGGTGTTTTAAGTGTCGCTGATTACGAATTCCAGGTCAGATTCGCAAAATTTGGGATGGCGGCTCCAATATAGCGGACCAAATCTCTTTCGATTTAGGCAAATTTTTTTACATAGGGTTTTAAAGGTCGCTGATTACAAATTTGGGGTCAGATTCTCAAAATTCAAAATAACGGATCCAATATAGCGGACAAAATTATCAAAAAATCATTTCGCCATCTTGGATCCGCCATTTTGAATTTAAAAAATCTGGCTCCAAATTCATAATCAGCGACCCTTTAAATCCCTATGTACCAAATCTGGCGTAAATCCGAAAAGTTTTGAAATTTGATTTACCATATTGGACCTGCAATCTTAAATTTTGTCACTCTAACATAGGACTGGTAATCAGCGACCTCTAAAACACCCATAAACTAAATTTGGCGCAAGTTAGATGATTTTAAGAAAATAATGGTTTCTTTGAGGTTATAAAAAACGTCACGTGACATCAATTCTGAGAGTGGCTTTTTATATATATATATTTTTTTTAATTGCTTTTTTGCATATATTTTGCAAACAAAGAGGTTTTTTAACCTTGCGTTGTGTCACTCCAATAGGAAATTTTATTTTCTACAAAAAAGCTCTTTAGACGCCTTTGCTAAAAATGTATAGATTTCAAAATAATTTGAAATTTTTAAAAATTCTGAAAAATTTACCTCATTCTAGGAAACGCAAACCTGAATTTAATAGCACTTAGTAGTTTTTTCATATTTAGGCACCCAAGAATCATAATCAATTATAAAGTTGCTCTTAAGAATTTGTTCCTTATTCAAAGTGATAGTCAATAGAACATTCGAAGAGTGCGGTACTGTCTAAACAGCTCATGGACTTAGTCGTGTGTATTTCAAAAGTCCAAATCAGTGTTTTTTAAGTTTTTTTAATTTTTTTTTTATTTTAAGACAGTACATAAAGGCTGAGGCCTAAATACTAATGTACCGTATCTTATAAAATCTAAATGATGGTCACCAAATTGTTTACTAACATATTTACTTATAACTTATGGTTATGGCAGTGTTTTATTAAACCCTGTGCCATGTGAAAAAAATGATTTACTTATTCCACTGTGTGTTTATCCACTTGATAATTATCAATTATAAATCACCCTTAAATAAAAAACGTGTTTGTGTGATAAACTTCATTCCTTTAAACCAGGCGCCAAAAATCATATTCTTAAAAAGAAAAATTGAATCATTCTGACTAGTTCTGTTGTTTCAATGGTTTTTGGGCTGTTAGGCCGGCGTCGATTGTCTAATTGACTTGACGTTTCGCCAACACGAGCGGTTGGCATCCTCAGAAGTTGCTTCCTGGTTGACAGTATGCGAACTACTGGGCTTTGCGCGGTCGTAGCTCGTATTTATACGTTCGGGAGGCAGTGGGCGGGGCTTCGTTTACTTTCGGTTTTGTTCGTAAAGGGTGCGATCCTAGCACTCTTAATTATGGGGATCCATGTTTTGTTGATCTTAACTGCTTCCTCTTTCTTATTAAAGTTGTTGTTATGCTTTTCTATCTCTATGGCTTCTCTGTAGAGTTTGGAGTGGTATGCCGATGTGGTCGCGAGTACTTGGTTCTCCTCAAACTTTATACGTTGTAAGGGTATCTTCTGCCACGGCGGATTTGTCTGTCTGCCCCAAACGACAGTTGGCTTTATGCTCTTTAATTCTGGTGTTGATCGAGCGTTTTGTAGTTTCTATGTACACGCTTCCACATGTGCACGGAATACGATAAATTCCTGAAGACGAAAGTGGATTTCTTTTGTCTTTGGCCGATCGAAGGCATTCTTTGATTTTCCTCGTTGGTTTGAATATTGTTTTTACATTTTTCTTTCGTAGCAATCGACCAATTCTGTCCGTAACCCCCGGAATAAAGGGCAGAAATGCTTTTGCCACTGGCTGGAGTTGTTCGTTCTCTACGGGTCTGGTATTTGTTGGTTCCATTGATCTTTTGATTTCTCGCTCTGAATAACCATTGGCCCTTAAAGCATTATGAATATGTGTAAGTTCTGCGTTTAGCGCCTCGGGTTCGCAAATTCTTCTTGCCCTTTCTGTAAGGGTTTTTATGACTCCATATTTCTGACAAGGGTGGTGGTTGGAATCCCTATGTAGATAGCGATCTGTATGTGTGGGTTTTCTGTATAACGTGTGGCCTAATGATCTGCCTTTACGCGTTAATAATACATCAAGGAACGCTAGTTTGTTGTTGTCCTCGATTTCCATCGTAAACTGTATATTTTCATGGATGCTGTTAATGTGTGACAGAAATTCTTGCAGTTTATCTTGTCCATGGCTCCATATTGCAAAAGTGTCATCCACATATCTATACCAAACTTTTGGCTTGTAAGGGGCACTGTCTAAAGCTAAAGCCAGTTGTTCGAACTTTTCCATGAAGAAATTTGCTACTACCGGGCTGAGAGGGCTGCCCATTGCTACTCCTTCAGTCTGTTCATATATCTTGTTGTCCCATGTAAAAAAGGTGGTTGTCAAGCAATGTTTGAACAAATTGGAGATATCTTCTGGGAAGTTGTCATATATATGCTCCATTGCATCCTTTAGGGGCACTCTTGTAAAGAGGGATACCACATCGAAACTTACTAATATATCATTGTCTTCAAGAACTAAGTCTTTAATTTTCGAAATAAAATGGGTCGAATCCTTGACAAAGGAATCAGTCAGTCCGATGTGTGGTTGCAGAAGTGATGATAGGTGTTTAGCTAGATCATATATGGGTGAACCGATAGCGCTTACAATGGGACGTAGCGGAATGTTGGCTTTGTGTATTTTTGGCAATCCATAGAGTCTTGGTATTGCAGCCTCACTTTTACAAACTAATTTTTTTGTTTGTTCTTCTAGATTTGACTTCCGAACTAAGGTCATTGTTGTTCTTATTACGCGTTGTGTTGGATCATTGCGTAATTCTTTATAACTGTTTGGATCCAGTAAATCATTTATCTTTGCCTTGTAATCTGCGGTGTTTATTACGACAGTGGCGTTTCCTTATCTGCTGGCAAAACTAGGATACTGTCATCTTTGTTCAGATCTTGAATAGCTCTTAACTCCTTATGCTTCAGGTTACTCTTGGGTGGTTTGGCCTTTTGTAAAATTCTTGCCGATTCAGTGCGTAGTTCCTGAGCTGTTTCTTCTGGCAGAGATCTTAGTGCGGATTCAAGATTTGCGATAATGTCTTCCTTTGGCACATCTTTTGGAGTTATGGCAAAGTTTCCGCCTTTAGCAAGTACAGAGATCTCATCCGGAGACAAGTTCCGATTGCTTATATTAATAACTGTTCTTTGAGTGTCTAGCGGTTGCTTTGGTCCAGTGTTTTTTGTTAATCTTTCAAATTTACTTTTTTGGCGGTCAGTGCTTCTTTGCATTTCATTTTCCATGCTTCTTAATGATATTGCATCAATTTTATCCCAGTCTGTTTGGTGGAGTCTGTTGCTTAGCTGATAAAAGATTCCCAATAGTTTTGTGTCGACTTCTGCTAAATTTCTTCTGGTGGTTTGTATTCTCTCTCTGAGCAGAGCTTTTTCCGTCCGATTATAAATCCTTCGGGCTTGGACAGATCTTATTACCTGTTTCGCTCTCAAGAACTTAGGCATGACATCCTGTTCTCTACACCGAGACAGAAAAGCCAATGAAGCTAATAACTGTGCTTTCTTTTTCCTTAATTGTTCCAGTTGTCGGTGCAACGCTGATATCTCTAAAAAGTAAATTTGAAAGATTAACAAAAAACACTGGACCAAAGCAAACGCTAGACACTCAAAGAACAGTTATTAATATAAGCAATCGGAACTTGTCTCCGGATGAGATCTCTGTACTTGCTAAAGGCGGAAACTTTGCCATAACTCCAAAAGATGTGCCAAAGGAAGACATTATCGCAAATCTTGAATCCGCACTAAGATCTCTGCCAGAAGAAACAGCTCAGGAACTACGCACTGAATCGGCAAGAATTTTACAAAAGGCCAAACCATCCAAGAGTAACCTGAAGCATAAGGAGTTAAGAGCTATTCAAGATCTGAACAAAGATGACAGTATCCTAGGGAAACGCCACTGTCGTAATAAACACCGCAGATTACAAGGCAAAGATAAATGATTTACTGGATCCAGACAGTTATAATGAATTACGCAATGATCCAACACAACGCGTAATAAGAACAACAAAGACCTTAGTTCGGAAGTCAAGTCTAGAAGAAAAAACAAAGAAATTAGTTTGTAAAAGTGAGGCTGCAATACCAAGATTCTATGGATTGCCAAAAATACACAAAGCCAACATTCCGCTACGTCCCATTGTAAGCGCTATGGGTTCACCCACATATGATCTAGCTAAACACCTATCATCACTTCTGCAACCACACATCGGACTGACTGATTCCTTTGTCAAGGATTCGACCCATTTTATTTCGAAAATTAAAGACTTAGTTCTTGAAGACAATGATATATTAGTAAGTTTCGATGTGGTATCCCTTTTTACAAGAGTGCCCCTAAAGGATGCAATGGAGCATATATATGACAACTTTCCAGAAGATATCTCCAATTTGTTCAAACATTGCTTGACAACCACCTTTTTTACATGGGACAACAAGATATATGAACAGACTGAAGGAGTAGCAGTGGGAAGCCCTCTCAGCCCGGTAGTAGCAAATTTCTTCATGGAAAAGTTCAAACAACTGGCTTTAGACAGTGCCCCTTACAAGCCAAAAGTTTGGTATAGATATGTGGATGACACTTTTGCAATATGGAGCCATGGACAAGATAAACGGCAAGAATTTCTGTCACACATTAACAGCATCCATGAAAATATACAGTTTACGATGGAAATCGAGGACAACAACAAACTAGCGTTCCTTAGGTCACACGTTATACAGAAAACCCACACATACAGATCGCTGTCTACATAGGGACTCCAACCACCACCCTTGTCAGAAATATGGAGTCATAAAAACCCTTACAGAAAGGGCAAGAAGAATTTGCGAACCCGAGGCGCTAAACGCAGAACTTACACATATTCATAATGCTTTAAGGGCCAATGGTTATTCAGAGCGAGAAATCAAAAGATCAATGGAATCAACAAATACCAGACCCGTAGAGAACGAACAACTCCAGCCAGTGGCAAAAGCATTTCTGCCCTTTATTCCGGGGGTTACGGACAGAATTGGTCGATTGCTACGAAGGAAAAATGTAAAAACAATATTCAAACCAACGAGGAAAATCAAAGAATGCCTTCGATCGGCCAAAGACAAAAGAAATCCACTTTCGTCTTCAGGAATTTATCGCATTCCGTGCACATGTGGAAGCGTGTACATAGGAACTACAAAACGCTCGATCAACACCAGAATTAAAGAGCATAAAGCCAACTATCGTTTGGGGCAGACAGACAAATCCGCCGTGGCAGAAGATACCCTTACAACGTATAAAGTTTGAGGAGACCCAAGTACACGCGACCACATCGGCATACCACTCCAGACTCTACAGAGAAGCCATAGAGATAGAAAAGCATAGCAACAACTTTAATAAGAAAGAGGAAGCACTTAAGATCATCAAACAGGATCCCCATAATTAAGAGTGCTAGGATTGCACCCTTTAAGAACAAAACCGATCGGAGCCGATTGGAACCGAAAGTAACCGAAGCCCCGCCCACAGCCTCCCGAACGTATAAATACGAGCTACGACCGCGCAAAGCCCAGTAGTTCGCATACTGTCAACCAGGAAGCAACTTCTGAAGATGCCAACCGCTCGTGTCGGCGAAACGTCAAGTCAATTAGACAATCGACGCCGGCCTAAAAGCCCAAAAACCATTGAAACATTAGACAATGGCCGCGAAAGCCTTTCACAGTTTATCTGACTAGTTCTTTTAAAACTATTTATGTTACAGACCATTTTTTCGATTTCCTATTACATTATGGGCTCCCACTATACTTAAAATTATTCTTTTAAATCAAGAAATAATCGAGATAAAAATAACATAGCAGTGTATGGCAAGTTATAATTTATGCCTTAATTTTTTGCGTGATTATACATTACACAATGGTTATATAATTTACTAATATCTTTTTAAGTTTAAATAACATTTTCCTGCGAATTTAAAAATATTTTTCTAGCAAACCGATTCTTTTCATACTAATAGCATTTAAAATTAACAGAGGCAACTCTCTCGGTGACGTCAACGCCTGTGTATCATTCCTTGCGTTGATTTGGCCATGATCTAGAACAGCTCGAAACGACACCATAAGTCTTTCTTTTATATTGGAGTAGGGTGACCAGATTACCCTGATTTTCAGGGACAGCCTTTAATTTACACATTCTGTCCCCGATTACCCCTACTGAAATATCCCCAATTTCCTGCCTCGCCTTATTATTTGAATTTAAAATATTAAAATATAAGTTAACAAAATAAAAATGTATATAATTTACCTTGCGAATTCATAGTAATTAGAATTATTGCTATCGCCGTGTAAAAATCGTTATATTTGCATATAAAAAGAAATAATCCATGCATGTGTTGTTATTTTAAATAAGGAAAAAAATGATACGCCACTGGATTTTTGCATGGGGTATTTTTTTAAAGCCTACTCACTTTTACATGAAAATTACCCCACTTGTGTTTTTCTCTCTTCATATGTCTGATGTACAATTTTGTATTGAAGACAGTGGTACATGTCTTCAACAGGAGAAACATACAAGCCAATGTATTAGTTATTATTATTATTATCTATTAATATTAATATACTTATTAAACGCTGATCCTTAAGATACTTTTATAAAAGATATAACGCCCTCAATTTATTATTTTTTATTAATAACGCCAATAAAATAACTACAAAATTTTTAAGAAGTGGCCACCTTGACTTAACAGGCACTTCCACCGGTCTTCGCTTTGAATGCTGCATGCGTTCGAATATTCCCGGCGTAATCCATATAATTTTGAACATGGCAACTATTCGCGCTTGCAACTCTTCTAATTTGTTATGGAAAATCCCTGTGAAGTAATGCCTGTACTCTTTGACTATGATATCAATACCACAAAAACTCAACCAATATTTGCTAAACAATTTGTTGACAAATAACAGCGCTGGCAATCTTCCTTGTACTTGTCTCAGGATGTGCATCGATTTCTTTGGGTGTTCTGACAGTGTGAGGTCTACCCTCCGAAGTGCGTTTTTTAAAACTATTAGTTTCGTCTGCGAGACCATATGTTTTATGTAATGCATTGCCGCCATTTCCGCATTCATATAATTCAAATTCACCTTATTTACTGAGATAAGTATTCCAAAGAAAAACGAAAAAAATAAATAAACGTTTAGAACAGCAACAAGCATTATTTTGACACTGAAGATTTAAAAACAATTTATTTCAGGGTACCTAGATTTTTGCCGTTTTTAAACAATTTATCCAGGCCAACTAGATTTCCTGAAAAATTAATAGGTACTGCTACGAAATTAATCACTTTAAATTTAATTGTTGTAAGAAGGTAATTTTTATGTAAAAGTGGCCAGGTTATCCAAAAAAATACCCCCATAAAATAACACATTTTTTTTTAACTTTATCACCCTGCAGTTCAAAACTTAAGACTTTTAGGACATATGTTTATATGGAATTTATTTCTTAAAATGAGTTTAGGAATCACCCCCTTAAATATTAGCATACAATTAAGAAACAAACTGTATATTAAAATATGTTTGGAAGATGGTTCTTTAATAGGCAAAGGAAGATATTTGCTGAGATGCTTTTAGATCAAAATAAATTTAATGCAAAAAGCCCATCGTTAGAAATCAAAGTATTTTTTTGTATTCCAATTTCTAAAGAAAAATATAAGTCAAAAGTATGTTACCTACATTTAGGTTATTTCCATTACTACCACATTCTTCTGGTGCATTTAAAATTTGCTCACCCTATATTGAAGACATTCTACAGTTAAAAGGAATATACTATTTGTATGTGTAGGGCATAAAACTAGGGATAGAACGATACCGATATTGGTATCGGTATATCGGCAATTGTTGCCGATTATCGGTATCGTATCGTATCGGCAAGCTAATTGCCGATATATCGGCAAAAAAAATGCCTTTTCAGTGCATAAATATAATGAAAATAAATAATAAATAAAATACTTTATTAAACAAAATAAAAGTTTCTATTCTAAAGGTCACATTTTTACTAAAAAAGTAAAACAAATCCTCACACTACTAACAAATATACCTAATGTAGCAGGTAGAAGGTACTAAATACAGTATATACCTAATACTTAAAATTTAATTTTTTGATATTACAATGCAAAAACACATTTAACCACAACATTTTAGCCCTATCTGCATTTAATCTGTTTCTTTTAGCTCGTAAATATTACCTAATTCACTAAAAAGTTATTCACTTGACACACTGGCAGCAGGTGCTAAAAGGTAGACTGAGGCTGCGTTGTACAAACTGGGAAATTTCTTTTTTTCTGCCTCCCACAACTCGAAAGAAGATTTGGCTCTAAATAGAGTTGAACATGCCAAATATAATATTATTTTATTTTCCCATCCTTGCTCCATGTATTTTGTAGTACTGGTCTGGTAAGCCGACGTAGAGGTAATGCTGTCAAAAGTTTCCCAAATGTATTTTGCTTATTGTGTAAATCGCTTAAGGACATATTATCTTCATCATCCAAAGATTCTGGATCCACTTCAGATACTGTATATTTCCTTTTTGTTATATTTTTAATACAAGATAATGTTTGTTCTTTAGTATCTTTTGGGAAAAAATCATTTTAAATCTAGGGTCTAAGAATGTGGCAACATACAGATTTTCTCGTTGAAATAACATATCACCAAGTCTTCTCTCTAAACTTGTTAAAAGTTCGTTCTTTAATGTACCTACACCAGCAAAGTTTGGGGCTTCCCCGAAATCCGAAATGTCACTCACTACCAATTACAAACTATTCCTTGCAACGGAATTATAAAACGGAACTTTCCCGGTTTTTCCTTGGATCGTGTATAAATAAATAGATGGCTCAAACACAAACGTTTTCTCGCACCGAAAGTATTATTAAACGACACTTTCCCGGTTTTGGCTTCGGTCGAGTATAAATAAGTGGCATGTTTGCTGATACGATAAATCGATATATCGGCACGTAAATATCGGTATCGGCCGATATCTCGTATCGGCAACAAAAAGTGATATCGTTCTATCCCTACATAAAATGATACTTTTTTGACAAGTTTACGAAGCAAAAAAGAAACTGTTTTGGTAAATAAAATTCAACAGCAAACCACTAGTACCATCTTTTAAATAAAGGTGCAAAGAATCTAAAAAACTAAAATACATACAAAAGTTAGCTTTTAACTGAGTTTTATATAAAGAAAACTGTCATTTTTTTTTTTTCTTAGAGTGATAAATTTTAATTTGATTGTAATTTAATCACAGTGCTGTCAATAGGACTTGGGTAAAGAATCAATAAACAAACAAATTGGTTTTTTGCTAATACTAATTGGTGAATTTTTCGCAAAGAAATGTAGGAAAAACAGCTAAAATTAACAACTTTTAAAAAAATTTATAGCTTTGACCTTTTTAAAGTTGAAAAGCTGATCTTCGGGAGAATAATTATTTTTAACATGTTGTTTAGAATAAGAAGGAAAACTAGTATTTTCATGCAAACCATATAACAATGAATATGCAGAAACATGAAGTTTATATTATATACTTATCTTTTTATTACATAAAAGTGTTGCTATTTATTTACCTTTGATTTTTATGAAAATATTTATATCATAATATTATAATGTTGGATTATTAGTTGAATTTGGCAAATATAAAAATAAAATGAATAAAATAACAAGATTATTATATGGAAATTTATTCATTGAACAAAGAACACCTTAAAATATACTCATTACTACCACACTCATGCTAGAATAAATGAATTAATTATTCCAATCAAATATACCTAATAATATTAATTTAAAGAATATGGTTCGTCTAGGACCTAAGATATAAAATTTTACATATTCTAGGCTTTGGTGAACTTTAGCTCCATTTTTAAACAGCAATATTTTGATTAAATTGATTTTTTTTTTCACTTATTTGTTACACCATAATAAAACACTTAGGGTCTAAAAAAATATTTTTTTACTCACATTATCACAAAATAAAATAATTTCTTCTAGGATTTTCTTCTTGAATAAGCAATATTGTAAAGGTTGTTTTTTCCATTTATCAGAAATGATTTTTTTTATATAAAAAACTAACCAAAACTAACAAACAACAACTTCCAAACTATTACCTAGTACTGGTTAGTTTTTGGTTAGTAGTAGTTAGGTTTTCCTCATTAAATTGTAAAATTTCTTTATCATAAATGCGCCGTCGAACAAAATAAAAAAAAGGCTGATATCTTAATTTTTTTATAGGCAAAAATAGGGTTTGTTTCACTTTTGTAATTTGTGTATTTTTATTTAATCCATTATGCTTTAAAGCTAAATTTAAATCCTTTTAACCAGCCTAACAACTACATTGAGAACACTAGATATGAAATTACAGAGGAAGACTACATGGACATAGTAACTCGTGGCAAAAGCACTTCTCCAGGACATGACAACATAACTAAAGTCTTTATCCGCCATTTAAACCCCGAATACATAGGCATATTGCCAAAATGTACGAATACTGCCTAAACAACCTTACTTTCCTACTGAGTGGAAGACAGGAACAATGATAACACTACCAAAACCTAACACAGACCACACAAAACCTATAAACTACCGTCCAATAACTCTGCTGTGTGTACTAGGAAAAAACTCAAATCTTTATAAAGGTTAACACAGAAAAAGCTCTTGATCCAAAAATTCCAATATATCAATTTGGATTTAAAGAAAAATGCTCAACACAACACCCTACAACCATACTAACTTCCAATGTCCAAACCGCTAGGCTACTCAAACACCATTCTGCAGCAATATTTCTAGATATTAACAAAGCTTTCCATAGTGTGTGGCACAAAGGTCTTCTTTATAAGTTACACCAACTTAAATGCTCTTCTAAACTGATTTTTATCATAAAGGAGTTTTATAACAACAAAATGAAATATGGGTAAAATTTTACTTTACGGACACCACGCCGATTTTCATGAATTTTTGCATACGGGGGTTTTTTGGGGCGCTGATCACGAATCTAAAATTAGTTCTTTCCGGCAACCTCTGGTTTTTGAGTTATGAGGCCTCCAAGTGGACTAACCTCAAAATGAACATTTTTCCAAAATTCCTCCTTCTTGAAACTGATTACCACCAAAATGGAACATACACTGATTGGGCACTTATATATTAAACGAATACACTAAAGTTTACAAAAGTTTATTGCTTATTTTTAGTAAAAAACACCTCAAATAAACCAGTTTTTTTTATCTTGACAACTTAATTATTTAAACAGGCAACCAGTTATACATCACATATCTTCTTACAAGGTACAGAAAAGTGGATTTATTTAAGATAATTTTTACTTAAAATAGAGAATAAATTATTGTAAATTTCAGTGTATTTGTTTAATATATAAGTGTCTAATTAGTGTATGTTCCCATTTGTTGGTAATCAGCAAGGGTAGTAAACTTAACAAGGAGTGCTCGATTTTTACTATTTGTCCGCAGATATAGGTTATGTTTGGACGCACCGTTTGCCCATTTTCCCAGAAGGCAGATTTATTTTATTAATTTTTGTTAAATATTCAACTTTTAAAAATATTT
>JAHBCN010000620.1:0-165002 GCA_019359885.1 Listronotus oregonensis
TTATGTCAGTTTTTAAAATTTTTTTTTGAAACTTTAATATTTTCAAAAAAACCAAAAAAACCCAATAGAAACTGTAATTTTGTATTCTTTTCTATAAGGGCCTTATGTCGTAAATTTTGTAAGGTTTAAATACTTTTAATATTTTCTAAAAAAGGGAATGTATTTATATATATATATATATATATATATATATATATATATATATATATATATATATATATATATATATATATATATATATATATATATATATATATATATATATATATATATATATATATATATATATATATACTACTTTTTAAAAGGAATATTGCATGTATTTTGTAAAATGAATTTTTTCAGTAGTTTACCGTTTTTACCCGCAATATCTAAACATATATAATTTAATATAATCTATTTTTTACTATAACGTTCGACTTAACTAATTTCTAAGAAAATAATAATTTTTCCTTATGATAAGTTGCCATTTTCTTTAATATTTAAACTAAAACTTTTCAAATGGGTAAGGTTTGGGAAGTACTTAAGAGAATAGAAACGTCCAAAATAAATAGTGGTTAAAGTGGTGAAACTATCGCTTAGTTGAATGATACTTTAGAACTTAATGTTTAAACCATTACAATTGCATTTATTAATAAAATATTAAAAACTACTACCAGACATTAAATGACAAATACACGAAACCATAAATGTAATCCCTAAAATAATAATAGTAATATAAATAAATACAGGGTGATTCCTAAGTTGACGCTTTTTTTTAACTGTGTATAGAACTCATTAAAATAAACAACTTTTTCAAATAACTTTTTTCAAACTACTTAAAAATAAGATACTTACATTTATTTCGCGTGTTAAATACGGTCCGGTCGAAAATTTTGTAATTGTATTTCAAGTGACTATTGCCTCGTCCATGGCTAGAATTTTCGGGAAAAAATGTTGATCATTTTCATGCTGGTGTAAAAACCACTCACAAAACCAAACTCAACGGGGGAAGTCTTCTGGCTGTAGTGCTTGGAGACGTTAAACAAGAAAGGGATACAACTGATTTTACCGCAATGTTGTCCACACTTTTTTTTTTGGACTTAAACCGACCTGACTTGCAATAGGCCGAGTACTTGTTGTTGGATGAGCCCGCAACGGAAACCTTCACGCGTACAATCTCGAAGCAGCGGCCGCAGATTGACTACACTCTCCATGCAAAATGAGCAAAATATCCACGAATTCATTGTTTTCGTATTGTGCCATTTTCGCAATTTAACAATGATTTAAAATAAACCCTCACCTTTTTCTGTAAAGCGACTAATTTTTAATCCACGATTAACAAGGCAAAAAACAAACGTAAATAATAAATAAACTATCTTTTTACCCAGGCCCGCACTAGACACATTTTTAAATACATTTTATATGTGGCTTTGTTATTTTTAAGTTTTTTTAAAAAAAGTTATTTAAAAAAGTTGTCTATTTTAATGACTTTTATGCACAGTTAAAATAATCGCCAACTTAGGAATCACCCTGTATAAATATATAATAATAAATAATAATATAAATATTTCAGGCAGCGGAGAACTTTGGTCTCAGATTTGCAATAGATCCAAATGACGATAAATCACTTATAAGACTTGAGTCTAAAGCTGTAAAAATTGCAGTCAAAAAAGCAGAACAGCAGATGCTCGTTAAAGATCACATTAATAAGCCGCAGTACGGAGTATTTTAAAAAACATAAAAGGACTCGATCTATTTCGAAACTTTAAATTTGGGTTTTTAAAAACTGCTGAGTTTAAGTCTGAGACCGTGGGATCATTGACCAAGCGGACGCAAGGAGTGGTCTTCGATACGGATGGCCTTCCGCATGACACCCTATGGGATTGAAACCAACGGATACATCATAATAATATTAATAATAATAATGTTAAAAACTTTAAAGCAAACAGCATTGAAGGCTTAAAGCTTTTTTAACCTTAAGATTTGCCTGAAAATGCTGACACTTTTTTAGACAACTAGATGCTATTAATATACCTACTTTAATAAGGGTTCTAGGATGAAAGGCAATAATGATATACATAATTGTCGACAATTGGCCAAAGTGGTTCCACAGGACCTGTTTTGTCGTCCGGAACCTTTTTGGGGCATAGCCATTCTAATGGATGAACTTAAAAAATAGAAAAAAAGGTCTACGCACTTATTTTTTATTAAAGACATGCAAAGTAATGTATCTCCTCTCTGAGGTGTTGGCGCAAATAGATGGTAAAAGCTGACCATATACACGGTAACTAGTTTTGCGATCTGGGGATAAACTTAGTAAAGTAGATCATCCACTAAATATTCTGACATCTGTCCAAGATATCAATCTTTTTTTACTAAAATAAATAAAGCAAGTGATTCAAGCTCTACTTCTTGTTTTGGTATTTAATTAATAAATTCAATAAAAGGGGAATTTATTCTTGTTCTTATTCAGAAACTACTACAAGAAAAAAATTACTCTATTTTACTTCATACTTGTTTGTAATCTGCAGCCACTAAGAATCCTATATTACATTATATTATTTTATTTTCTCATCCCAGTTTTTTTTATAGTAAAGTCGCTAGAAAAAAATTAAATTAGTTCTCTTGTTTAGTAATATAGATTGGAGGAAATTAGGTTTAGCTGTCTACACGAACCCGCGTTTAAAATCGTGAAAACTATTCTAATTTTGATCCGAAATTTAGCTTTCTTTCTCGAACTTCCAGTCGCTGCCTATAATTGGCATAAATTTTTTTTTAAGTTTTTCAAAAGTCTGATTTAAATTTTAAATCCGCATATTCAAAAAAAAAAAAAAATAAAACAAAAGTTTGTTTTGTTTAACTGTTTTTACTGAACAATTGAAATTCAGTACAAAAGAGTTTAATTTAAAATTGTTTCCAGAAACTTTTGGTTTTTCTGCTTCAATCGCGTAAGATGAATAAGTATGGGCATCTTAAAAATATTACCCACGATATTTTTTCGGATCTTTATATCATTGTTTTAAACAATTAAATTTAAAAATTGTTTAAATAAAAAGTTTTAAGTTAAAACCTTTACTGATTTATGAGGTCACGAATTCTGCTCACGGTAATTTAAAAAAAAATGACCAAAAAATGTTGCAAAGTATTGAATAACTGCAAAATATTTACGCAATTAAAACAGTTGTGTGTTCTTTTGGTGTAAGCGAAATCCGCAATCTATATGCCCTTAATATACCTTGGCAGATCAATCAACGCAAAATCAATTACTATATAAACACGAACTATACATGACTTCTATTTTGCATCTTAAATCTAGCTAGTAATTTTAGTTATGGGAAAGTCTCAAAGCATTATTTAATCTGTAAAACTAAGCTAAGAGCATTTAAAGAAAAATTTGGTTTATTAAATGCATGTGATAAAAAAATATAGATAATAATATTATAAAAAAATATTTAAGCAGTAGGAAACGTTATCCTAATTACTGTTTTAAATGTCAGGGTTAGCGGTTCGGGACCTCCTACTGGTCCCCTGAAATTTAGTTGAAATAGGTCTACAACACTAAAGGTCAGGTTTAAACCTCATTAAAGCAAAAATACTTCTTTTTTTTGCCGCTATTTTTTTTTACTTATAAGTTCAAATTACCGGCTAAAACATGATATTTAAATTTACTATGTCTAAATAAGTGTAAAATATACCATTATTAATTGCTTAAATTATTATTATTATAATTTATATTCTTTGCAATTTTAATTTTTATAATCTTAAAACTAAAACGTCATGATTTTTTTTTAATTTGAAATTAGCTGCTCTGACTCGAATATAAGAAATATTTTGCCAGCTGTACTAATTACGAAAAAACTATATAGAGATATATAGAGATAAGCGGGTTTGTCATTTATTTTAAAATGGGGATTATAAAGACGTTTTCGGTTATATTATTTACTTAATGTTTTTTTTTTAACTTGATTTAATTTTTGGTTAAAAGTCACGTAAAAAATGACCGCCTAGATTCTACATTAGTTTTTTTCTACCAAAACAAGCCTTATATGGTGGCATACCAGCAATCGTCTGAAAACAATTTTCCCGAGAGTTGGAAAGCTGCACTTGTGCAACCTGTCCCCGAAAAAGGATGTAAAACTGTCCCTTTTAACTATAGACCTATATCTCTTCTTTCTGTTGTTTGCAAAGTAATGGAAAAATCCATTAATTCCCAAATCTTAAAGTATCTGGTAAAACACAAGATCTTACATGATAAACAGTATGGATTCCGTCACAGAAGATCCACATCTGATCTTCTTTCCTTTGTCTCACACAACTGGAACAAGTCCCTTGAGTTTCTTGGTGAATCCCAGATAGTTGCTCTTGACATATCCAAAGCTTTCGATCAGGTCTGGCATGATGGGCTTCTTAACAAACTTTCTTCTTACGGTCTTCCACCTAAGCTTTGCTCTTGGCTCTCCAGTTTTCTTTTCAATCGACATATATCAATTACTGTAGAGGTCATTCTTTTAGCATCTACCAAATTAATGCTGGGGTGCCCCAGGGCTCAGTGCTAGCACCCACGCTGTTTCTTTTACACATTAACGATCTTTTCTCTTTTACAATCAATTCCATTTATAGTTTTGCTGACGATAGTACTCTCCACTCTAGTATTCAATTTCTTGTAATTAACCATGTAATTCTGATTTGGAAAACAAGCGCAGGTCAATGCAGATATTTTTTTCACAAGACCTCAAACTTATTTTGGATTGGGGCGTCAAAAATCTTGTTCAGTTTAATGCCAACAGTCATGTTCGCTGTCGCGAAAAAAGTCTGCCAGTGCTCATCCGTTACATATGAGCGGCCAAGTTCTGCATAAAAAAGAGTCGTTTATCTTGTCGGCGCTACTTTTGAGAATAACCTCAACTGGCACAAACACATTACACCCATAGCCTCGGTAGCTTCAAAAAAGCTTGGATTCCTCTTTCGAGCCAGAAAGTATTTCTCTTCTTTCTATCTATATACTCTGTATGTATCCCA
This sequence comes from Listronotus oregonensis, assembly GCA_019359885.1. Lineage (NCBI taxonomy): Eukaryota > Metazoa > Arthropoda > Insecta > Coleoptera > Curculionidae > Listronotus > Listronotus oregonensis. The sequence goes on from JAHBCN010000620.1 coordinate 5,002, forward strand.
TATCAGACCCTCTTTAGAATATTGTTCTCATGTCTGGGGAATGGCGTCCCCTACAACACTTAGTATTCTGGACTTCATTCAAAGAAGAGCCGTTTGTCTTACTAATGATCCCTCGCTCACAGAAAGGCTTCTTCTTCTTGCTCATCGTCGAGCTGTAGAGGATCTGTCGCTTTTCTGTAGGTATTTTCACGGCTTCCGCTCAGAGGAGGTGGCCAGTATAATTCCTTCTCTGGCAGCTCCCAACAGAACAACACGTAGTGCAACTTTTATGCATCCTTTTACAGGTCAGTTAGAGAGGCCCCAAACTTTCCGCTTTCTTCGTTCCTTCATCTCTAGAGTATCAAGACTATGGAACCTGCTGCCCGCAGAAGTTTTTCCTTCTCCTCCCAGTCTACAAATATTTAAGTCCCGTGTGACCAAACTCCCTCTCACCACACTTAAGACACCCACGGTACGTTAGTACCTATGCATCAGCCTTCGTAGACTGTCCCAAGATAAAAAAAATATATATACCCCAGCTGTCTGTTAAGAAAAGTACTTTATTTGCAAATCATAAGCATTATTCAAAATATTTCCAAAAATTTTCTAAATGTTGGATATACAAAATAAAGATATACTTGGATTAAAAATATACTCATGATGATACTAAAACTAATTTTTAATGTTAAATAAAGCTACGGTGAAAATTAATTTGCTTTTCATTGGGAGCAAGAGAATGTAGGTATTTCACAATTTGGTTTGCACCATCGAAAATCATTTGAATTCATTTATATGACTGACTGTAATTAATTTGGTTGACACGTCCATTTAAAAAGAGAAAATTTAATTAATCTCCTAGTAATCTGCCACCTCCAAACTGGATTCATTTGGTAAACAAATATTGAATTTAAAAGTAAAATTTAAGTTTTTTTTAATTATTATTTTAATAATAAAAATCACGTTATTTTCTACCTTAAAGCTGCTTGTTATTTGCCCGTTGACTGATTAATTTATATACTCAAATTATAAATATTATAAACTAAGCCTTTCTCGAGGCAATGTTAAAGTAACCCTAAAAGTACAGTACATTCCACAATAATTCGTTGATTTCTCGTTTTACCTGCTACTGTTTGTTGTAAAACTCAATAAACTTTGGGTACCCGCATGTAAGTCCGGACTTAAAATTTCCTTTATTTGTTCTTGTACCTACTTTTTGGTGTATTATTAAAGGCAAATTGCAGGTGTTCAATATACAGCAGAGTCTTTTTATCTTAGTGCATAGTCGTTTGGAGTTTGTCAAGGTATTTTCGTGTGTGTTATTGAGCATCCCAAATAGCTAACCTCTAAACTATTGATATTAGTAGGTAATCAGGACCTGTACCCTTTTAAAAGGTGCGGTGCCTACACAATAGATATTTGTCAGGCAACTTATTTATGACTGGGTTTACCACTGAGGATTGTGATTTAAGTTTTATTGCGGTCGAGAAATCAACGAATTATTGTGGAATGTACCATAATTCAAAACATGTAAACTGCAAGTAGAAATAAATATTATCTTTAAGATTTAGAGAGCATTGCTAGGCACAAATTAAAAAAACAAAAGAAATTATTGCCATAGTGATAGTTTTAAGGTGACAACTTTACTAGAGGAGTGCACTAGGCAAAAAAGGGTTGTTATTCCTTTCTTTAACCGTAAAGGAGTGACATTTATCGACTTTCATCGTAGAGTAAAATCCTAATATGCTAAGACACCCAAAATGATTCATTGAATTTTGCTAAAAACTTGTGAACATATTTGCTATCATGGAATTATACGCTGATAAAATTTTGAAGGCATTTCGAGTCATACTTTTTTTTGGAAAGGCTATTTTTATCATACCAGGATCCAAACAATATGAACATATGTTTACTTAATATTTGGTGATTTTCTGTGTTTTATTGGTTTAATTGCATTACCATGCCCAAAGTTCACAGAAGCGCTAATTTCACTTAACTTTCCGGGTATGAAAGAGATCGGATAATCGGGTTACGTGAAGCCCGATTTTCTTTTAAAGAAATCGCTAATCGGGTGAATAGAAACGAAGCTACTGTATGTTGTCTGGGATGTTGTCGAGCGTGGTTCCAAGAAGGCCAAAATGGACGCGTTAGAGGTACTGGACGCCAAAGACAGACTACAGAGCGACAGGATCCTTATTTGAGGCAACTAGCACTTAGAAATCGATTTTCCACAACAAGGGCAGTTGCAAACCAGTGGTTTGATGCTGTCGGAAGGACAATAGCAATAAGGACAGTTTATCGCCAAATAAGTCTTTTGGACTGTTTTCATACCGTCCCCATACTACCTCTGACCCCACAGCATCGTCGGCAACGATTGGTATGGACTAGAAAGAAACTTAAAGGGAATATGGAATGAAACTCAGTCGTGTTTAGCGATGAGTCCAGACTTCGTTTGGGCACACATGATGGCCGTGCAAGAGTAAGGAGGAGACGTGGTGAAAGACGGAAAGTCCAATTTTCCATCGAACGGCATATTCATCGCACTGTGGGTGTTATGGTATGGAGTGCCATTGCTTACGGCAGCAGGTCACGATTAGTGTTTATTCGAGGTAGCATGATTGCCCAGCGCTATATCCATGAAGTTTTACAACCACATCTATTTCCCTTTTTGAAAACATTGTAAGATCCACTTTTTAAGCAGGACAATGCACGACCTTATGTCGCACGTGTTAGTTTAGACTTTTTAGAAGCGTCCGGTGTAAATCTGCTTCAGTGGCCTCCTCGATCTCTAGACCTTTTCCCCATCGAACATGTATGGGATATGACGGGAAAAAGGTGGTAAAATTTACCGCGCCCTGCACAAACATTGGAGGCTCTACAAAACCAAAGTCAGATGGCCTGGGATACAATACACTAAGAAGACATCAATCACCTAATCCAATCAATGCCGCGATGACTTAACGAATAAGTAGCGAACAGAGGAACTTTGACACATTATTAACATTAAGGTGAGATATCTCAGCTATTTTTCGAAATTTCGAGTTCAAACTTTCTATTTATCAGCAGACCTAAAAATAGTCAAAGTATGCTTAAAGTTACAACTCTCCTACTGGGTGTTGCATTTTCTATGTCACTTAGTATATAAAAATTTGCGATATTTAAAAAAAAAAGTGTAGAAAAAAAGTAATAAGTTTAAAAATGAGTTGACTTTTTTAGCTGATTCTCTCCGACTTGGACAAGCAATCTACGTTGTAATAAATTTAGGTTTTTAAAGTCCAAGTAAAGTAAAATTGTCTCTGACAAGAATATAGCAGTGCTGAAAAGATTCTATTTACCACATTAGGCATGATATATTTTAGTTTTATAAAGTATCAGCAAGATACCTACCAAAGCAGCTAACCCCAAAATCAAAATTTCGACGTTTTTGTGCCTATGTTTCTGTTTTTAAAAAAGGTTTTCTCGAAGAATTTACCTTCTTCGCTGAAACGAGCTTTTTTGGATACATAGAAAAGAACTACATGCCGTATGGGGCTACTGTTACCAGTGCCACAAAATTGAATGTAGCAAATATCCAATTATCATGTTCTTGGTCAACTTGACATTAGGTGGAAAGAAATTTCAGCATGATAATAAATTGAGTCACTCATGAGTCAGATCAAGAAAGTGTATAGAACGAAAAAAGATCGTTTTTGATATAGCTTTAATAAATGTGGTTATAAAAACGTTTTTGGGGATTTCATTTGACTCGCAAATTATGTTTTTTTTAAACGTACCATTTTTAGTTCTCGTAAAAAGATACCCACAAATTGTTTTATCTCCTTTTTTATTAAACCACATTTCAACTAAATAAAAAAAATATTTATTTCATTTTTAAAGACCGTATTAAATTTTAATTGCGTAAGACGTTTCGTTTTGCATTCTTTGTTAACGTTCCTTGCCACTTTAGAGAATCGTTTTTTGTCAAATCAGCTAAGTTAAGCAAATCTTACAATTAGTAATCTGTTACTAAATAAAAATCGATACTTAAGTAGGCTTTTCCAAATAGCAAAAAATATTGTTAAACTTCTTGCAAGATGTAATCACTGTGGTCCAAGTCGTAAAGTACAAGTTTTTTTTTTTTTAATTTTGTTAAAGCAAAAAAAGACAAGAAAATATTTCCTATTTTAAAAGACAAACTTACTAGCTGCATTTTACGGCAGCAATCTCATTAGATGCACTCAAAGTTGCTTAATTTTGCTAATCTGAAGTATACTTTTTTCTTTTATTTTTTGACTATTGTGATTTTTATTTTTTTTTACCAGACAACCAGACATTTATTTTCGTATCTGTCATTAATTTTTAAGTATATTATTTTAGTTATTATAATCCACATACCGTAAAAAACGCGTTATTTATTTTAATTAAAATTTTATAAATAGAAATATTTTAAACGAATTATAGTGTTATTATATAAAAAAGGATCAGTTAACAATTCATATTGATATTAAAATTATCGCAGTACATTTGCAATAAAGCCATTTTTCATTTTAAAATACGGCCATGATACCTGAAGAACGATATGGCAAATAAAATGTTTTCGGGTAAATTGTTTTTCAACGATTTTATGAGAGACATTTATATTCTACAGGTCGAACTCTGTCATGTAAAATAATATATGGCCCTACCAAAAAGTTACCAAAAAAGTGTTTTTTTCATAATTATATTTTAAATAAATTTAGAAAATTCTGATAATTTATTTTACCCAAAGTGATACGTAATGTAACTGGTAGTTAAGCAGAAAATTAGCATTATAAATTTTTGGATATTTCTTGTTTTAAAGTTATGGTTTTAATTGCATTAAAAGTTTTTTTTTGTTTATTTAGATTTTTTGTCTTAAATGTCTTTCAAATGATGCATCACTATGTCTACTCTATTTGAAAAATATATTTAACCCGAAAAAGTAACTATTAATAGTTTTTAGTAGGAAACAACAAGTTTAGTAAACTAAAATTTAAGTTAAGTTTAAGATTATTAGAGCAGAAATCTGCATACCTACCTTCCTTCGTATGCCCTGGTATTATAGCTAAAGAAATGTAGGTTTTTAATAGTTATAAAATTTAAAACAAAAAAAAAGTTTAACTTTATTTTTTTGCCTTTAAAATATATCGATATAATGGTGTTGCAAGAGACATATCCCTGACGTTTGTCAAATCTCACTGGCGCAGTTGTAAAACCCTCAAAAAAAATGCAATATTAGTGGAATTGTGATAACTTTTATTGTTTTTTTTTTTCATGTTATCTTTAGTAGCATATTACATATTTACTTCACTTTTAGTGATAAGACCCAAAAGCTTTGTACAGTGGACAGTTTTAATATGATTAATTTGTGGTCAGAATTTTACCATCAGGTTACAATTTTTCCTTATCTAAAAAAACAGGTCTAAAACACCAAAAATACACTAAAATACACCAGCAGAAAAAGATAAAATTTGTTTTTATTTTCAAAATGTATATTTTTTAGAACAAGACCATGAAAAATAAAAATTCACCTCCAAAATTGATGTGACACATGACTATTTTTATAACCCCGGGGATTTTGAGGGTCGCAAATTACGAATACGAATTCAGATTTGCAAAATTTAAGATGGCGGGTCCAATATGATGGACCAAATTTCAAAACACTTTTGACTTACGCCAGATTTGGTACATAGGGATTTTAAAAGTCGCTGATTAAATTTTTAAAATATAAAATGGCCAATCCAATATAGCGGACAAAATTTTTAAAAATAATTTGGCCATATAGGATCCGCCATTTTAAATTTTAAAAATCTGACCCCTGATCATTGTTAGTAGATTGTCACCTAATGGCCAAATTTGAGACCCATACATTATATCTCTGGATACGATACTTTTTTATGTAAATTGGTGTTATTTATAATAAAGATGTATATGACACGCATCTTTTGATACAAGCTATTTTTTTAAATCCATAAGTGACTTCAATTAAGTTAACGGAAATTTCCACTTAAAATGTGAAACTTAATTAAACAAGGGGTATTCTGGCGCCTCGAAACTTTGTTGATTTTGTTAATAAATATCGAATTTAGATCATCTCCAGTGGTGACAAATTTAAAGTAATATAGACGCTTTTAATTAAAAAAGGGAAACGAGTTGACGCGTAAATTTTTTGTCTATAGGCTGTTTGTTTTCTGCCAATCAATTCTGGATATATTAAAATTTTAATTACTTTACTGAGTTAAATTGAAATTATTTAGGTAATTTTTTTTTTCTAATAATTTTTTCAATTTATTTGATAATAAAATTTAAGTGCTGCAATTAAGAGAGCTCTATATGCCTAAAAAATGAGAAAGTAAATAAAATAAAAATTAAAATTAATAGCGAATGACAAATTAAATTAAATTATATTTTTAAGTAGTTATTAGGTTAACCATATAAATTACTCTTTTTAGTTAGGTAGGTAGGTAGGTTTAAAGTGAGTGGACTTTTTACGCCCTCCACTGCGACCGCTCGGTCTATTCTGGCTCACACCTTTTTATATTTCTCCCAATAGGATCAGACTTCTAATGAATCCGATACCAGATTGGGAGAGAGTTCTTACATCTCCTCTTACTCGTGTCGCTACCGGACACGAGCACAATATGTGTTCTGGTGTCCCTGTCTCCTGGAGAGTATGACGAGCAGACGGTTAGATCCGTCATGCCCTTTTCTCCTGGTCTAGTGACGTGGGTAGCTACCAGGTCCTTGTGACAGGAACCAGATGTTCTTTCTGAGGCTGCATCTCCGGCCCTACTCTATGAAAACGGTCCTATCCGCTTTCTGTTTAAAGCCAAGGAACCCTTTTCCCTAAAAAGGCGGTTCTGTCCGACTTCTGTTTGGATTTAGGGATCCCTTTCTAAACACCTGTTTGTTCGGGATGGATTAGCCCTTCCCTATGAAAAAGGCGCCGGTGACTTCAGGGGCACCTTTCGAAACGGATTCACCCGTTTCGGTCGGCGCGCCTTTGTCTGCTTGTGACCTTGAGTGGACCTCTCGAAACGGATTTATCCGTTTCGGTCAGCGCACCGTTGTCACTTTTTTCCTATGAAAGCGGTTCTGTCCGCTTTCTGTTTGGAGCTAGGGAAGTAATAGTCCACCACGGAAGAGCCCCGCATTACTGCAGTAAGGCTAGATACTCTGAGAGGTCGCCCTGTATCTCAGAGGCACCGTTGGAGACACCTGTTTAAGGCACAGGATGTCATTCACTTATCAGCACGGTATGCTAACACCTTGAGTTAAGCCTTGTGTTCATCTTAGCTTCGGATCCCGTTCCATACGCTAGTAACTATAGCGCATGTTCCAAAAGATCCTACTGGGCCCAACCACGACAACGACGTGTTAACACAGCGGTTGGGTCTCTTTTTAATTACAAACATGTATATATTTTTTAATATGAATGATGATCCGTAGTCAAAACTATACTGTTAACCATGTTATAAAACACCATTTTAAAAAAATATAAATTAATAATTTTATGTACTAAAATTCCTGAAATTTCCCAGGTAAACATAGCTTTAAAAGTAAATAATAAAAGCTTTAAATTAAAGCAATTTAAAAAATATAATAAAATGTACAATTTAGACCGGGGAAGGAAACTGAGATTATTTTTCTTTAACATCTTTTTGGGAGATCGATTTCCCTTGAAAAAAAAAATTAAAATATTGTAACTAACTTTTAACATTTCTAAAATGATTTTTGCAAACAAGTTTTTTAGGAAAGTAAAGTAAATTTATTTTTTTTAATTAAAGCAGTTAAAAAGAAATTAAAAATATTCATTATAAAAGTGGAAATTAAATTAAGATTATTTTTATTAAATAATATTGGCCTTGCAAATATTGTTTTTTTTTTCAAAAAAGAGTTTGTTTGCTTTAAACAGGCAAAAGATATTAAATATTAAATAATTTACAGATACGGGAATCTTTTTTTTAATTATATTTTTATATTATGCTAAAATAATATAAAATCAGTACTTGAATTTTGGACAGTGTATTTTATATTTTTAGGATTTCTTGAATATTCTGTCAAAAGTTTCCAGAGGAACAATTCAAGAGAAGCTTCAGTGGGTGTTTGGATTATACGATTTAAATGGAGATGGACTTATAAGCAAAGCCGAAATGGTGGATGTCGTTACTAGTATTTATGAAATGCTAGGTATACCACAAACACAAAGTATAAAACTTTATTAAAAAAAACATTTTTAACTGTATTTCTTGCCACTGCAAATGCAAATTTTTGAATTTAAAGAATTAGTTTATTAACGAACGATTGTTCTGTACTTTTTGTTACTTTTTGTGTTAATTTAATTTAATTTTAATTAATTTATTTAAGAAAAATCAGTGGGCAGTTTCTTACATGATTTAGTAAAAGATAGTACCTAATAAAGCCGTCAATTTTTTAATAGTTTTTCTTTTGCCAAGAAAACAAAATATAAATGAATTTTAAAACTTACTTCAGTTCTTTTTACCACATTGTTTAAATTGCCCTAAAATATGACAAAAAACCTGTGCAAAAACATGAAAAAAAAACAAATACATTTTCAAACGTTTTTAATTCAATGGACATTTCCAGGTAGGGCAACACAGCCAGCAGTAGAAGACAATTCAGCCAAAGAACATGTAGAAAGAATTTTTCATGTAAGTACTTTTACTTACTGGGTTTGGGAATGTGATACATTTATATTGTAAATGTATTTTTGGGCTATGTATGTAAAATCTCCAACGAAAATATCGGTTGTTTACCTGGCTTTGGTAAATAATGGGTTATACCTCCTCAATACACATAAGTTCAGTGATCTGACAAAAAATGGTTTTTAAAACAATAAAATTTTTCTTTGCTCAATAAATTGCTTATAAACTATTATTCCAGTGGTTTTTTGCACATATATTTATTTTGATTTTTTTTTCTCTAGCTCATAGATACCAACAAAGATGGGGTGATAACCATAGAAGAGCTTATAAATTGGGTTTCCAGAGACGAAAGGTTTATTAAATCTCTAGAAACATTAGACACTGTGTTGTGATCATCTTTATACCTCATATGCATCTACTTTCAATCGTACCAATTTTTCAAAGAATTTTACTATTACTATTTGTAGCTTTAGGTTTATATCGAATTTCTAATAAAATGTAGTCATTCAAGGTGTATACAAATTTATAGAAAAGATTTGTGAGTTAAAATGTACAAAATTATGTATGGCTATATTTTTCTTAGTAAATCGAATTGTCAAATACAGAGTGTCCTAAAGATACAACAGTTTAATAACTTAGCATAAGGCAGTAGTTATTAGTTTAAAGAGATCGGATTTGAAATTTTAAGTTAAAGAGAAAAAAAATTGGGTAATATACACACGTAGGATATAACTAGGGTAGAATTTTTTCTAATTTGTCTAAAAAATTTGATTTGTGTGGTTAATTATTAAATTTCCCAAGAAATAAAAATCGGATATACAAGGTATGTTAAAAATTCGAAAAAAGCCGATGTAAGCTCCTTAAAGATATTATTTAATTTTGTGGCTTATTAAAAAACAAATTTAACTTGTAAAAACATGTAAATGGTGTATAAAAAAAGTTGTTGGTCCAATTTTCAAAGAAGGTGAATATAGACAAATAACGCCAGTACCTGGTTACTAAAATTTTATTTTAAAAAGTACTTTTAAATGTGTGATAAAAAAATGAAAAAGGGGCCACTGAAAAGCTTCAGTAATAGGGGAGTAAAAAGATAAAGAAAATATCATTTTTAAAAAAATTCAAAGTTTAAAATTTGGTATTATGTATGGTTACTTAAAAATAATATTTATAAAAGAAACACCTGTATTTAGGGTTTTGTGATTTTTGTGGTGACAAAATTTTATTTAAATATATTTAAAAAGTGTCAAAATTTTAATTTGGGTTAATAGTACAAAAAATTATTTACTAGCAGAAAATTTATGAAAACTAAATTTCTGGTTCAGTTTGGATAACCACTTTGGCACTTTCATTTTAGCCGCCCAATATAGCAAACAGATATTATTAACTCTTATCATATGCTCATTACAATTTAATTATATATTTAAGTAAGGCCAAAAATAGCCACATTTCAAACTTTTAGCAACCCTATATGTTGCATGTTTACTTAGCTAAATAAGCAAATATACCTTTAATCTATTAAGTAGATTTTGGATTAGAAGACGTCATTGGTAGATACAGTAAGACAAACCGAATGGTGAAGAAATTACATCTAAAATGCCTCTTCTCATAATTTATATTTCTAACTAATGGTAACTGTATATTTAATTAATAATTTAAGTATCATGGTATTCGTAGAGATGGATAACATGTTATAAGAAATATTTAAACAAGATTAAAGAAGTATAGATAAAAAAATTGTGCTAGTAATATTTTTTTCAATGACTGTGACTTGTGACTTAAATGCATAATATTTCTAATTTCAAATAAAAATTGTCGGAAAATTGGGGAAGTAAGTCTCGATAATCGAAACTATAGGTATTTCCCAACAATTTTTTTTTTGGTTATCCAAATTTCAAGCAACTTAAATAATTGCCCGAAAACGTTACGTATTATTATATTAAAAAAAGTCAAAATTTGGATCCGTACAATCGAATCTGTACTGGGTGGACATTTTATTAGGTCCTACAGATACATTTTATCAGAAACTGCAGACTTTTAAGAGAAAAAGTTAAGACAAAAATTTCTTGAATTAATTTGTTCTTTTGACTAATTTTTTTCCACATGTACAGGGTGTTCATTTTGTTGGCCGCCGGTGTTCACTTCCTTATTTTAATTGGGACACCCTATATATTGTTAAATTTTCAAAAGCGCTTCCAAAGACGAGTTCAAAGATATATAACAGTATGGGTATGTGAAGCAACGTATCGGATTTATTTATATTTTCGAATTAATACAAAAACGGTAAATATTCTTTTTTTAAATTTGTTTACGTAAAAAAAGTTACAGAAGCTTATTTTATCTGTGTAGTCTGGAAAATTGTTGCCTAATTGCATAGGTAAAATAAGTTTCTGTATTTTTTTACGTGAACAAATTGAAAAAAAAAAGAAATATTTACCTTCTATATATTAATTTAAAAATAGGTCAAAAATTAAAGATAAACGTCAACAAATCCGAAACGTTTTATCACAGACTCATACTGTCATGTATCGTTGAAGTTGTTTTTGGAAGCGCTTTCTAAATATGTAATAATATATAGGGTGTTTAATTTAAAATTAGGAAGTTAACATCATCGGCCAACACAATGAACACCAGTATATATGAAAGTGGAATTAATTAAAAGCATAAATTAATCCAATAAATTTTTGTCTTACCTTTTTTTTTAAGTCTGCAGTTTTTGAGAAAATGTATGGGACTCTTATAAAATGCCCACCCTGTACAATAACACATATACAAAAGTTACGGCTTAAAACTAAATATACAGTGTGTTACTTAAGTTATCTATCATATTTAGGAAGATGATTTCACAAGTGTTTTTATAAAAAAATGTTTATATTAACATATGTCAAAAAATGTCTTCTTTTTAAAATACAGGGTGTTAAATATAATTTTTTCTCAGTTTGTTGTTATTATCAGGTAATCAATTATGTCTTAATTTTCTTAAACTTTAAACATTTACAGTGTTTATTAAAGAACATGTTTTAGTGTGAATAAAAATGTAATCACTTCCCCAGGGATGTGCGCGTAGACACATGTATAATAATATTTTTAAAATATAGGCACGGCGCTGATATTTTTGAACTTGTGAAGGTTAATTGTAATTCATATTTAAGACCTGGCATAAAATGTCTCTTGGTAGTTTTTAAGTTGCAGCCTATTTTATAAAAAAAAAATAATGTGTAAATGTATTTAAAATGATTCGATAGAGCATATTACGAAAAAAATGCTAGTGTGCTTTATTATTACTAAAAGACAGAAAAAGTAAAAAGTTGCATAATGGCTAAGGGTGATTATTTTTAGCATCTAATTTTTAGTTTTAACAAGGTAATATTTAATCTCTATTACGGTTCTTCCATTTTACTAATTCTTGTTAAAACAATTAGTGTGTACATTCTCTTATAAATCTATTTACATCATTAAATGCCTTTTTTCTTGTAAGCTGCAACTAAAAAAAAATACTATGGGATATCTTATGTTAGGTATGGAATAAAAATTAGGAAAAAGATTCTCAAAATTGAAAATATCAGTTTCGCGCTTTAAGTGTTTTCAAATTTTTCCAAAAAATACTGGAAAAAGATATTACAATTCTATACGCTGTATTTTGGGAAGGAGACATTTTTCGACATATGTTAATAGGTATAAACTTTTTTTTATAAAAACACTTAGGGAATCATTCCCTTAAATATTTTAGGTTATCTAGGAAACATCCTGTACTATTTAAAGCACAAAAATACGTTTAAAAAATAAAGTTGTCAAAATCCTAATAAAAATTTTGGTATGTCCTTAAACACGGAAGTAATTTGACAAATGTAAAAATTTAGAACGCCATCGGCAGCAAAAATGTGTTATATGATCGGAAATGCGTTACAGTAATTTTTGAACCTTTACAAGTCAACTTTTACGGTAGATCAAACAATTTAGGTATTCTATAAAAAAAAAGATTATAAGGCATAAGTTCTAAATGCCGCAATTTTTATTTTTAAGTTAAGTCGTTTAAAATATGGATTTCTATGTGGTTTAAATATGTTTTCCACGGTAACCTTTCTGCACTTATCCAAATAGCAAGTTTAATTTTCTCTAATCCAAAAACTTAATAGCTGAAACAGACTTTTGCAGAAGTTTAGATTATCGATGCTGTACTAGTTATTAATTAATCGATATAGTTTCTTTTATTATTCTAGGATAAAATGCGGGCATTTTTTGGGAATACAAACCCAAAAAATATGTGCGTGATAAGTTAGTAAATTGATAACGAAAACAGTACATAGATATTTAAAAATAATTCCCCTACTATGCTTACATCAACAATTGCAAATGTATTAGGTACCACTAGTTAAACTTGTTAATTTTTAGGACACTCTGTTAAAGTTGTTAAATTTGTATCTTCTAACAATGGTTACCTGTTATACTCCTGTTAACATAATGATAATGTGATTAAATTTTTTCTAAGTATTCTTAAGTCTTCAATGTAAAGTTTCTAAAATTTAGAGAAAAATGTACAGGGTGAAGAAGTAACAATCGAGTATCAAAGGGTAAATTTACAAGACCACTACTATATGTGTTATGATGAATTGTGATTATGTAGCATATTAATACGTTTAGACATATGTCCTTAAGTTGTCGAACGATAGCTTTGTATCTGTGTTAAAAAAAATAAACAAAAAGTCTTCAACTTCTGCAGCAATGAAAGGACATGGCACACATAATATGGGGTTCAGGCTTTCGAACGATTTTTTTGTATGTTGTTTCTTAGATCAATAGAAACATCTTTTAAATGGGACATTATTGTGCAGGCCTACAGGGTGGTAAAAGAAATCACTGAAAAGTTAGGTTTAATAATTCCAATATAATCCCATAAAAAAATGAAATTTCGTCTAAATTCAACGGAATAATATTTTATATATTTGTTTAGAGTTAAAATAATTTGATTTAACATTTAACACGTACAGGGTGATCCAGTATCTAATAAATAATATGGATTATGCCAACTAAAATGTTAATATCGTGATATAGTTGTATATATATATATATATATATATATATATATATATATATATATATATATATATATATATATATATATATATATATATATATATATATATATATTATATATATATATATATATATATATATATATATATATATATATATATATATATATATAATATATATATATATATATATTTTTTTTTTTTCTGGCAATTTTTTGACCGAGGTATAATAAAATTAAGCTACCAAAAACTAAAATAATTTTGGTGTACATCTACAAGGTAGAGTATCTAGGAGGTTTCATTCACCATGTCCCCTGGATTTACCTATATTTTTAGGATAAGTCGTACTTAACAATGAAAACAGAGTTTTCATTCTTAGGTACATTTCTTTTAAACGGAACGCTCTGTATATTTGACCAAGTTTTAACTTTTTATTCAATTCTACATCAAAAATGTAAATATCACTATACGTCAATAATTGCTGGTTTTTAAGATAATTAAGTAACTAATAAATCAACTAAATAATATGGCATAGATAACATGGGATTCTGGCTCTCGAACGATTTTTTAAAATTTGAGTATGTTGTTTTTTAAGTCAATAGGGACGTCTGTTAAATAGAACATTTCTGTGCAGGCCTACAGGGTGGCCCAAAAAATTACTTAGAAGTCTTAGAAGTTAAGACTGATCCTAAGTCCTAATTTAAACCCCTAAAAAGCCTGACTTATTATCTAAATCCAACAAAAAATAATTTACATACTTGATTAGAGTTAAAAAATGTGATTTGCTATTCAACACATACAGGGTGCTTCAGTATCGAAGAAATAAACATGTTTATGCCAAGTAATATGTTAATTTCATGATATATTTGTATATATCTTTAGAATTTTTTCTTTTGTCAGTTTCTTGTGCTCAAAGTCAAAAAAGCAAGTTGATTTTGCGTTGTTGAAATTTTAAGCTAATAATTATATAAATTAATAAATAATTTAATACCCAATACTAAATTATTAATAAGTAATTTTACACCAGCAATTTTTTGCGCGGCAAACAATTTTAAAACGACTTATCCTAAAAATATAGGTAAATTCAGGAGGCATGGTGAATGAATCCTCCTTAATACTTCACCCTGTAGGTATACACAAAAATTGTTTTAGTTATGGGTAGTTTAATATTATTATACCTTCATTTAAAAATTGCCAGAATAATGTGCAAATTTTTAAACTATGTACCTCTTTATATGCCACAAAATATCTTGTAGAAACAAAATTAAAAAAATTAATTCCAAATATCCCTGTATATTTGGGACAATAAACCAAAATATTTTAACTTAAATTTACCTTAATAAACTGTCAGAAATGTATAATTTCCAAAAATATATACAAGTATATCACGATATTAACAATTTAGTTGGCATAATTTATATTATTTATATACTGGACCACCCTGTATGTGTTCAATGTTAAATCAAAATATTTTAGTTTTAAACAAATATATAAAATATTGTTCCGTTGGATTTAGACGAAATTTTACTGTTTTTATGCGTTTATATTGGAATTAATAAATAGTTCAGCTTTAACTTTTCAGTGATTTTTTTGGGCCAGCCTGTAGGCCTGCACAAAATTAAAAAATATTTCTATTGATCTAAAAAACAACATACTCAAATAATAAAAAAAAATCCTTCGAGAGCCAGAGTCCCATGTTATGTGTGCCATGTCCATAAGGCGCAGGGGTGGGTAAAGTTTGTTCGGTCAAAAAAAGGACATTTTCAAGAATTTTTATAACATTTTGTTTTTATAGATTTATTCCAAAAATTAGTATATTATAATACAACATATATTAAAAAAAAATTGGTACAAAAATATAAAGAAATAACGGATTTATTGCCGTTCTCCGCTGGTGCCTCTAAATTATTTTTTTTTTTGATATGACCGCGATTCCTCGGCATTGGATTATTTGAAATAAAAAAAAAAACAAATTGTTTTAATTGGTTAATTAGTTTATTTCTCAATTGACGCCAAGTTTTTTTAATTTTATCAATTTTTCATTTTTTTGCATCATGTTAAAATCAGTTATTGTAAGGTTAATACTAATTGAAAAATAAAAAAAACTCGACGCTACTTAATAGTTACTTGTATGTAGAATTTATGTACAAATTTTTAAAACGATCGGTTCAGTAGTTTTTTCGGAATGGTGGTCACCGATTTAAAAAATTACGTGTTTGTGAAAATCGATTTAAAGTTTAGTCCGCTCACGCAACTAAGTTGAAGCAACGGTCATTAAAACTATCATAAATCCGTCAATTTTGCTCCGATTGACCTCAAAATGTAATACAATATTCTTAAGATGTTATACATTTAAACAATTAAATTAAAAACATTTTTTTTAACTTTCTCCCCCTCCCCTTAAGCAGGCATGTAACGTAACTTACCTAAAATTTATTTATTTATTTTTCAAAGATTTTGTAACCAGATATTTTATATTTATTCTATTTTAAGAGATGACATAAGGACTAGCCTAATTGTATATATGGTTCTCTAAACCGATATTTTTGGACATCCTGTACATAAAGTATTATATATTAGGTATATCCCAAAAGTTCACACATTAAAAATAAAATTATAGATTTATTATATACATATATGTGCTAAATAAAATATGACCCATCTGTCAAAAGTTGGTACCAACACTGACAGAGACAAACGTTTTCCTTTTATTTTTTATTTGTTTTATAGGTAGGTTCTTATACCAATATATTTATGATTCTTTATACAGGGCAGCATATTCTTACACAATATGTCTTTATTACATTACACGACAAAATTAACGTATTAAACAAGGTCAGTAGACATGTATACCAGATCCTTAAGAATTTATACTGTTAATTATACAGATTAAAACACAAATTCTTGGTTTTAAATTGAGTCATGTATTTTTTAAAATCTGGTCATAGTACTAACGTACTGTAGGTAAGGACGACGAATTGGAAATTATACGAGCCCAGTTGCAAAAGAAAAATTATACTGGCTAATTCTTAAGAGGAGAAGTCGTAGAAATACCTGCATATTCCGAATTAAACATCTCCTATATCTTCTCGATGGACAATATGATAAACCTTCTAATGTCCACCGCTAAAAGTTGTGGTAGGAAGCTATTCTGCAGAAATAAAAATAGTATTGTGAATAAGGCCTGGTCTGGTTAACCCAAACACTGCACATATTAAGAGGAAAAAAATCTTTTGTGCTTGAGAGACAAATCCAAACTTCCTGACAGATGCTGATGCTGTAAATGTCGTAAGATCGTACGAGATCGTAAGAAAAAAAGTAGGTAGTATCCTAGAGGTTGGTGACTAAGAAATCTTGCAGACTTACCCAGTAAAAAAGAGCTAGAGTGCCAGAGGGTGCATAGTGGCAGGCATTCTGTTACCTTAGATTGTGCGGAATAAAACATAATGATCGGAAGCCGATAATTATGTGTATTGGGGTTTATTATTGATATTTAAAAATAAGAAAAAAAGTCAATACGCCTTACAATTTTTTACCTAATTAGTTAACTCCAGTTAGCGCGAAAATTTTACCAAATCAACCATGTCTATGCCCAATTTTAAACACTTAATTGTTATATACTGAGTTTTTAAACATTTTTTAATATGTGCCTAGAATATGCTTGACCCTGTATTCTAACTTTGATCCAACACTCTTTCATCTACTGTTATAAGTGCTGTATTCTACAGGATTGTATTTTTCTTAATTCGGACAATCTTTGTTTTGGCACTTCATATGTGACTAGGTTTATAAAATTTAATTTTGACTAAAAAAAAATATTAAAAAAAAAACGGCTGCAATCCCAAACTTCTTTATTATACGATAATCTTGTTTCGTACATATTTGTACCTATTCATTTAAAAATAATTTTAATGTCAAAAAATATATTGAAAAGCAAAGATTTTAAATTAAATTTAAAATTGTACAAGGTTGTTTACATGGTTTGGTATTCAATCTGAAGCACTTAAAGTTTTATGTCCCAGAGTTGCCTAACTTCGCGGGTCTGACGAATTTGTTTTATTCTGACCCTAAACAATATTTGGCTTTAATTTTCTTTTAAAACCTTTATATAACTTTCAAGAAACGGTGCGTGGAACCATAACTAGTCGCACACACAGTACCGAACGTTGTAAAAAAACTCTCTTGGTAAATGGATAAAAGATTAATATACTAATACCAAAAAGCATCCTGTATATAACACCACAGTTTCCTATGTTTCTTTAATATGATCAGTATTATCTATAAATATACGTACGTATTATATTTTGTAAGTTTAAGGTAATAGTAATAGTACGACTTTTATTTTATTGTATGTATGAACTATGAACAAGGGCACCATTTTTAGCGCCTAACCACATTCTAGATTGCCTAAACTCATTAATTCAAACAATAAAAATAATGATTGTAAATTTACTTCTGCGAAAAAAAGGAATAATTCTGTGTTTTCTAAAGTTAAGCATTACATTGTGTTAGAACTAGACTAAGCCGTAAAACGAAGATATTACCATTACCAATTCATTTGTGAATCCTATGGACACATTTTTTCCATTGGAATCATTTAGTTACTTAGCTTTAAATTCCACACTTTTTATATTATCAACTATTTTTTGTTAATAAAATTAATATTTACCGTAAAAATGTCTAATTTATTTATTCCATAGATACCTATTAGTCCAACGTAAAGAATCCCTTAAAAAGTTTGCAATAAAAATAAAATTAATGTTATAATTAATTTATTTAAATTTAAGGTGACACCAGATTTTACATTATTTAAAATTAAAAAAAAACAAAAACAAAACTAAGAACTTAACTTGTATTGCTGTAGAAAAATGTCTTTTCTTTAAAAAAAATAAGGAAGAGGGGGAATTTTTAAATAGTGAAGAATAAGCTATTTTATTAGTCATTTTATATTTGTATTCACAAAGGTTAAGGCATAAAAATTTTATATGGTAAACGAAGCGTAAATAATATTACTTTATCAATCCATCATGGTAAATTTTTAACTTTTTTCACACTAAAAATGCAACTACAAAATAACAAAGTTGTTTTTTTAAAGGTAATTTTGACACACGTCATCGTGAATTTATTATCTGTTCCTACCATCATTCTTAAAAGCCGTTTTGCGTTTTTTCACCACCTCTAGTTATGATTATTGGAAATAACTCAATTACTTGAACTAGCAAAAATATGCATAAGTCTTTAAAATATCATTTAAACCAACCTTAGTAGAAAAATCTAATTAAAATAATTTGGGACACCTACTAACACATTATGGTTTCTACAATAAAAAATATTACGGTACCTCATGCAAGCTAGAGGCGAACCTTCACTTTTTAAGTGCCCTTATGGCTTGTGCTAAATAAAATTAATTATGTAAAAAATAAACTAAATTCATTTACCAGCAAAAGTATTGCATAACATCAAAAATCTGCTAATTTGAAGCTAATTCCGCACAAAATCGTGAAAGTCATCAAAACATTTTCTGTTTATCAGTGTCTAACTAAGATAGCCTACACTTTCAGCAAACAATATTAATACATATTATTCTTGATTGTTTGGGTTTTGTCATCACTTCATATATTCAATAGCTTTAAAGGTACCGAAAGGACCACTTATTTTTTTTAAATTGCCCCATAAAATGGTACCACTTCTTTTTTTTTGGTTTTAATCACAAATTTTTAGTTTCTTTTTTTTAACGGGTAGTCGACAAACGCTTAAAGACTAAATACTAACGTACTGTGCCATAAATAAAAAAGCTTATAAACATGGGACTAAAATATTTTAGGGTTTGGAGAAAAGGAAAGACCTATGTACGCAGCAGATTTAGTGTCTAAGCATGAATAAAGAAAAAACAGAGTAGAAAGTTCGGGGCCTCTTCAGATGAACTGGCAAACTTCTACCTTTTTTAACACTGAAAATGTAACTATAAAATAACCAGGGTTTTTTTAAAGCTAATTTTAACACACAAAATCCTAAATAATTTTCGTGAATTTATTAACTAAAGTTCCTACCACCATTCTTAAAAGCTGTTTTGCGTTTTTTCACCACCTTAAAGACAAAGTAATGATTATTGTAATTAACGGATTTACTTAAACTAGCAAATATAAACATAAGTTTTTAAAATATTATCAGAACCTAACTAAATAGAAAAATATAATTAGAATGATTTTATATTACTAAAAAAAATCATGGGACGACTACAATACAATATTATTTTCTACAATAAAAAATAATATCACGGCAAGCAAGCTAGAGCAGAACCTTAGCAATTATTTTTAAAAATATTATTTTCTGAGTGCCCTTATAGGTTGTCCTAAATAAAATTAATTATGGATAAAAAATAAACTAAATTCATATAGCTAGCAGCAAAGGTATTGCATAACTTCAAAAATCCACCAATTTGAAGCTAATTCCGCACAAAATGGTGAAAGTCTTCAAAACATTTTCTGTTTATCAGTGTCTAATTTCATGGCCTACACTTTCAGCAAACAATATTAATACATATTATTCTTGATTGTTTAGGTTTTGTAATAAATAGGGCATTAAAATATATTTTTTATGCAGTTGGGTTAAACAGGTAATAATATCACTTCATATATTCAATATCTAAAAAACCACTTTTTTTTTTTTTTTTTATATTGTTCCATAAAGATAATAATACCATTTTTTTGGTGTAAATCACATTTTTTCTTTTTTTAAACAGGTAGTCGACAAACGCTGAAAGACGTAAATGAAAAAGCTTATTAACATGGGACCAAAATATTTTAGGGTTTGAAGGGAAAGGGAAGACTTATATACGCAGCAGATTTAGTGTCTAGGCACGAATGAACGAAAAAGCAGAGAAAGTTCCGGTTCAGATGAACTGGTAAACTTCTAACTTTTTTTTAACTCTGAAAATTAAACTATAAAATAACCAAGATTTTTTTTTTTCAAAGCCAATTTTGACAAACAAAATTCCAAATAATTTTCGTGAATTTATTACCTAAAGTTTCTACCACCATTCTCAAAAGCTGTTTTGCTATTTTTACCATCTTAAAGACACAGTAATGATTACGGGAATTAACGGAATTACTTAATCTAGCAAAAATATACAAAAACAAAAAAATCTTTAGAACCAAACTAATTAGGAAAATCTAATCAGAATGATTTTATAAAAAAATTTAAAAAAATTACGGGACGTCTACGAAGACAGTATTTTTTTCTACAATAAAAAATAATATCACGGTACCCCTTGCAATCTAGAGCAGAACCTTAGCAATTATTTTTAAAAATAGCACTTTCTAAGTGCCCTTATAGCTTTTGCTAAATAAAATAAATTATGCATAAAAAATTAACTAAATTTATTTGGCAGAAAAAGTATTGCATACCTTTAAAAATCTGCTGTAAGATGATAATTCATTATTTTCAAAAATGATATTTGTTGAAATTAAAGACATGACAATATTTTTTAAATTTATTGACTAAAAAGAAAACTGACAATATTAAAAAGATAATAAAAAAGTTATAAGAAAATATTTACGGCAGTCTTTTACTAAATTATGCGGTAATTTTCCTCCTAAGTGTGCTATTGTTACTTTATATTTTCAGAAACCTGATGCTCTGTATAGCTAATAAGCTCAATATAGAATCCTCTTCTAAACATGTCACAGTAAAACAGTCTCTTCTTGACTTTACCGCTCCTTGTAAAGGTACAGTATTGGCCTTTTGCCATCCTGTGCAACCAGAAAAACGAATTTGAAGCAAATTCTGCACAAAATGGTGAAATTCATCAAAACATCATCTGTTTACCAGTGTCTAAGATGGCCTACACTTTCAGCAGACAATATTAATACATACTATTCTTGATTGTTTAGGTTTTGTCATAAATAAGGCATTAAAATGTATTTTTTTATGCAGTTAGGTTAACCACGTATTAATATCACTTCATATATTCAATAGCTTTAAAGATATCTAAAGGACCACTTATTTTTTTTAATTTGTTTTTTAAATTGCCTCATATAGTACCATTTTCTTTTTGTTTTAATCACAAATTTTTTTATTTTCATTTTCTTAAAACGAGTAGTTGACAAATGCTTAAGCACTAAGTACTAACGTCCACGCCATAAATGAAAAAGCTTATAAACATGGGACTAAAATATTTTAGGGGTTAGAGGGAAAGGGAAGACCTATGTAAGCAGCAGATTTAGTGTCTAAGCACGAATAAAGGAAAAAACAGACTAGAAAGTTCAGGACCTCTTCAGATGAACTATAAAATAACCAAGGTATTTTTAACGCTTATTTTGACACACAAAATCGTAAATAATTTTCGTGATTTTATTACCTAAAGTTTCTACCACCATTCTTAAAAGCTGTTTTGCTTTTTTTCGCCATCTTAAAGACAAAGTAATGATTATTATTAGAAATTAACGGAATTACTTAAATTAGCAAAATTATATTATAAGTTCTTAAAATATTATCCGAGCTAAACTTAATGGAATAATCTAATCAGAATAATTTTATATGAATTATTAAATAAAAAAAGGAGACGTCTACGAATAACTACAATAAAAAAGTATCACGGTACCCCATGCAAGCTAGAGTAGAACCTTGGCAATTATTGTAATAATATCACTTTTTGAGTACCCTTATAGGTTGTGCTAAATAAAATAAATTATGCATAAAATATTAACCAAATTTATTAACCAAAAAAGGTATTGCATACCTTCAAAAACCTGCTGTAAGATGATAAGTAATTTTTGCCGAAGATTATCTTTGTCAAAATTAAAGACACAACAATATTTTTTAAATTTATTAACTAAAAATAAAACTGACAATATTAAAAAAAATTACAAAAAATATTTTTACGGCAGTCTTTTATTCATTTGTGCGGTTATTTTCCTCCTAACTTCAAGAAACCTTATGCTCTATTTAGCTAATAAGCTCAGTCTAGAATCCTCTTTTCAACATGTCATAGTTAAACAGTTTCTTTTTGACTTTACCGCTTTGCTGAACGAATTTCTCACAAAATGATGAATGTTATCAACACATTTTCTAGTTACTTGTGTCTAATCGTAAGATGACCTACACTTCAGCAAGCAATATTCAGACAATATTTTATTATTGTTGTTTAGTTTTTGTCATAACAGGGATTAATATTACTTCATATATTCAATAGCTTTAAAGGTATCTTAAGGACAACTTATTTTTCTTAAAAATTTTTTAATTGTCCCATAAAGATAATAATACCATTTTTTTATGGCTCCAATAGCAAATGTTTCGGTTTTTTAAAAAAGACAGTCCATAAACGCTTAAAGCCTAGGTACTGACGTCCCGTGCCATAAATTAAAAAATTTATTAACATGCGACTCAAAAAATTTCAGGTTTGGAGGGAAAGGAAAGACCTATATACGCGGCAGATTTAGCGTCTAGGCATTGATGAAGAAATAAGGAAAGTGAAAAGTTCGGGGGCTCTCCAAATGGATTACATGAGAGTGGCAATCTGTGTTGCTCTATTGGCGGCTGCTAATAGAAATTATACTGGCTAATTCCTCGAAACAGAAGCTGCGAAAATAATTAAAAAGGGACACATTCCCTATGCTTTTTTCTTGGAGTGAACCAACCAACAAGTTATGGGACCCACCAGTACCATATAATACAATATAACAATGCCTTATTTACAACTTATTTTTTATATTTTATTGTTATTATAATAAAAAATCCTTTACCAAAGTCCTTACATGAAGAAAAAGATAGTTTTTAAACCTATTCCATTTTTTTTTTAATTTAATGAAACACATTTTTAAAAAATAGGTTTAGCTTTCTTCAAGGATATTTTCAAGATTTTTAATAAACACTCTATTAAACAACACTACCCAAATTCTAATAAATAAAAACTGTTTTTACTTCTTAGAAGTTTTATTTATCTTAAAGAATTGTCTTACAAAAATTGTAGTGATGAAATGTCTGTACAAAATACAATGAAAACAATGAGAAACAAAAAATAAATTACTTTAACTTTAACACAGCCCGCTAACCATACTTATGAGGTAATTCTTGCTTTAGTTGCAACTGCAAAATATGCTACAGTGAGAGAAATTGCTGCAGCAATAAATTCGCTTCGGATCCATGGACCATTGTAGGCACCTGGGTGGTTAACTCTTACAGTAAAGAATTCTGGTACAGAAGAGGTAGGTTCGTTAGCTCTAAGGGCTTTGCGGAGAGCTGTGTATCCTTCTTCATCGAAGATACGGATAGTACGTTGACCAGATCTTGCTTCTTTAGCTTCTTCAGTCCAACTAACCTGCAATAAAAAATGGAACTATTAAATATTTGAAATGAACTTCCACATTGGTTTTATAAAAAAGAAGTTACTGGGATTTTCTTTAGAAAAATGTTCAGCTCTTTATATTTACATTTTGATTACACAGCATCAAAAATATTTTGGTGAAAAATAAATAGCCACTTTAAATGTAACTTTTTTTTAAAAGGTTAATTTTAGGACCAGACAAACATTAGTCTTCAAAAGTTTTATTAAAAATTCCATTTTAATTAAAAAACAGAGCCTTTTTATTTCCTTAAAATCATACATTTATTTAAAATATGGTAAATAAATTTTCTCCTAAGAAAAAATTATCCTAAAGAAGTTATTTCTAGACCGAGAGATAAAAAATTTGACGATATTATTAGTATTTTTTAAAGGCATTATGAATTGCTTGTTTATTTCAGACAGTATATTACTTTCAAGATTACTTTGGGTGCTTTTCAACTACAGAGCACAGTGCGCATTAATGGCCCATTATGCGAGCAACAATTGAAACAGCGAAGCTTGATTATGCGAGGCGTTGCGGTAGTTGAGACACTCAAGCTGAGCATTGTGCCCCATAATGCGCTTTTGGGCCGTACTTGAAAAACACGCTTTAAAGCAACATAATGTATAAAAATAAAAAAAGTTCTTTTTTACCTGGTAAGTTTGGGGTCCTACAACTGCAACTGGGATAATAGCTCCATCTTCTAATTCAGCATAAAGGCTGGTAACTTGTCCTGAGCCGCATTTTACACTAAATTCTGAGATAAATCCAATGTATGCTACAATTGTAGCATCTTGTGTTGTAAAGGATTTTGGGGTTACTTGTGGATTTGAACAGGCTGAGCTAAAACCAACTAGTAAAATTACATAAAGTGCTGATAATAAAAATTGTTGTGCCATTTTAAACGTCTGTTAGCAAAATTTTAACTGAACGAAATTAGGTTTCACTCAAGAATGATCTTTTTCTGGCCACGTCGAGAAATTATCTTCCAACAACACGGACGGAATTTTGACAACTCACCGATGAACCGCTTAACGCTGGGTTGCCATGGATGCCACGTCTCTTTTTAAGGCCAAGTTTACACTAGCGATAGTTTAAACTATACCGAAGTGTTTTGATTGGTTAGAAACTCAGAGAATACACCTATCTCGCAAGATTGTTCTGATTGGTTGGCGGGAAGGGGTATATTCAAAAAATCAGTGTTTTTTGCAAAATCCAAAACGAAAATTTTCTTTATTAAAGTGTTCCCCTTGAGGCCAATAACATTTGGTATATATTTGGTGTGGGTCCCACGTCTTAGTTTAAAAATTAAAAAAAATGACAATCCCTGATCCGCCCTTGAGTAAAATAATTAGCTGGCTAGCTATAATCTTTATATTCTCGTCAACAAACGGGTCTGTAAAGATGGACTTTTAACATGGATATTTGGCAAAAGCCTACACTAACGACATTACTTGAAAAATAAAGGAACTATCGATCCTAGCTAAACACAAATTTTCAGAAATCGTACCAATATCGTTTTAAACTTATTTCTTTTTAGCTTAAGATACACACTTTTATTTAATACTGTCTTTGATGTAATGTTGGACTAAATTCAATTTTTTTATTAACATACTAGCTACGAATTCTAGTGGGTACAAAGTTCAAGCATATACTTACTAGAGGCTGCCTTGCTGCTTGGCCGTGCAAAGAAGCGTCTGAGAGATAAAACACCAATAAGTCTTATCCATTTCTCTTTCACCCTGCCTTCTAATTGGTCGGCGGAGTATATACCTCTTCTCGCCAAACGATCATCAGACGCAGCGAGACAGAAAAAGATTAGAATTATTGGCGTTTTTTCTTTCGCACGCTTGTTCGCACGGCCAAGCGACAAAGCTGCCTTTATAAGGTATGTGCTCGAAGGATATTAATGTTAAACCTGCTTGCCAAGTAATATTAATTTTCTAAAAATTTTACACTATGGTTGAGCTACTAATATTCAAGATTATTTTTTACGTCAGTTATTACACGTAGTATCTCATGTATTAACGAGACATCCACTTTGGTCTTTAAAAAGTGAACACGGGTTCTGGAAACTTTAAAGCGGTGCTTCAAAGCTTCTTTGAGAAATGATCGCTGAAGGCGTACTATTTAGTAGTGCCGAGACAGTTTGACCTTTTAGGGTGATTTTTAACATCCCTTTCCTTTTTTACGCGTTGATCTAGGACCTTATGGAGGTTAGGAATACATATTCTGAGAGATATTTAGGACACTTCCTGTTCGACTTTCACCTAGTGCGGTATGCGATTAAAAGCTTAGACTTTTTTGTGGAAAGCGACCGCAGTGGCGCGGAAAAAACCTGTCCTTGTTTGTAAAAATCAAAGGGGAGCTCGCAGCCGCGTCGTGCATCAAAATCCAAGGGAGGAAATGCACTTTACTCTAGAGAAATGTATATGCTTTTTTCTACTACTTTTCATTCAAATTTTCAAAAATTCTCTTTGAATTTTGTGTTCTATTATAAAATTGTGGTTTTTATTGTTTGGGTAAACCCCTGTATTAAAAACTTATCAAATTGTAACGTAAGATTAAAAACCATTGACAAAACATAAATTAATTGGCATGCTCGGCTGGAACAGGGAAGTAAAGTGCTGTTTTCTACCCTTATTTAGGGGTTAAAAACGGTTTTTCTGAGAAGCTAGTAGAAAATAGATATTTACATAACAAGGGAAGAAAGTGCCTTCCTTCCTCCAGCGGGTAATTTCGGGGGTTAGAAAATGGTATTTTCTAAGAAGGTAGTAGAAAAAACATTTTTAGAATTTTTGCTTACTAGCTACTACCAGGGCCGACGCCAGAAAAAAATGTAGAGGGGGTCAAAAAGTTATTAGAATTAAAAACACAAGTAAAAATATCACAACTTTAATTTTTAAATAATAATCATATTTATTTATATTCCTAGGCGATATTGTAAAATTTCAGGATTTAGACGGGAATTGTTTAATTTTAAGTAATTTTAAAAACCCAGGGGGTTCGACGGGGTGGGGGCCCCTGTAGCCTGGGGGCCCCGTATCATTGCCTCGGTATCTTATCAAAATAAGAAAAAATATACCGATGGTACCATTTAAAATTTAAAGATATCATGAAAAAAGAACATTCATTAATGCAGAAAAAAATTTGTTGAGTTAAGAAAGAGTGGAACAAAATTGTGAACAGAATTTGGTCTAATTTTAGATATCAGTACTTTAAAAGACCGAGATTTTTGGACAGGAACTTTGCCATTATTTTACATGTGTTTTTCGTGAGATTTAGCTTTTTTTACATAAAAGTTAAATTGGTATAAAGTTATTTTGGTACCCTCTTGGTTGAAAGATAAATAATTGGTTACACTTCATGGGCTACCACTACCAATCGATATGTTATTGGTAAACAAGCAAAGGACCCAACCAATCTTATTCTATGAAACACAGTTTCAGCCATTGTTATCCATCAACCAAAATTGATGCCGAAATAAGTCAAAATCACTTAAGTTTTTTTTTAGTTATTGTTTTGACTATTTTTTTAAATGAATACAATATGAAAAAAAACAATTGGCTATTGTTTTGGCTCAATATTTGGTGGAGACAATTTAAAGTTATTTAAGGTCGTATTTTTGTATCAAAATAATAACCAATCTACGTTCAGTAACACATATGGACTATTTATAAAAAATCTGGGTACATATGACCAATAGGTTTCTTGCTTGTAATTTTTTTTTTTTGTTTTTAATTCGTACAATTATATTTTCCCCCTTACATTTTGATGCCTAAATAGACTACAACAAAATAACAACGGTATCCAGGATTTATTGCAACTCTCCATTACATTAACATTCGAGGATTCATAGGGATATAATTTAATATAGATTTTACGTGACAAAATTGAAAATTATTTGTTTGTTTTAATGATTATAAATTGCTTTAAACTTGCCGATGGTAAAGATCGACAGAGATGGACTTTTTCAGAGTGGCAAATTAATCGGATAATAAAATTAAAAAATCTTATAAAAACCAAATTTACTGTTCCCAAAACAGCAGCAAAAAAAGAGCAAGAGGAAAGAGTGGTGACTTTGATCCAGAGTGGGAAAGTCCCAGTATCTCTCCATTACGTTTTCTGGCACATTTAGGTCCTCGAAAATACACGTCTGGCAAACCAATTTCTTAGGTGCGGAGATTTTCAGTGCGATAAAAGGAGATGTCAATTTAATGGACAAAGGCTTGAGCGAAATAAAGACAGACAGAAAACGTGTAGCGGCTGATTTCTTTCTATCGACCCAAGAAGAAGAGGGGAATGCTTCGGCCAGACTACGACAACACACACACACACACACACACACACACACACACACACACACTCAGTGATGCCAGATCTCACGATTATTCGTAAGATTACACGATTTTGGTTCCGATTTCACGATCTTACGAATAAGGTAGTAATTCTGACAATTTTTAAATAAATCACTTTAAAATAAAATATTGCATTTGAATTATTAATTTACTTCTTCCCTGTAGTGAATGATAACATCAAAAGAAACGACCGGGGAATCCCCGTCGCCTACAAACGGTTATCGAGCAGAACGACATGGGATTCCCCGTTGATTGCAGGTAAAGGTGGCTTACAATTTTTTTGTTAACATTTTCACGCAGTCCTGTCTCGTATCGTAAATTTTACATAAGTCAAAACCATCGAAAGTACTTTATTTAGAAAAACTTTAATTGGCGACAAAAATTGTTATGATTCTTCTATCAATAACAACACCCACTAAGCAAAGAACATCTTGAGCACGTTTTTTAACGTTATTCAAAAGTAACTGTGATAACGTTTAATTTTAAACGTTATTTTATCATGTCTGTTTCGTTTTCTTGAATTGTTACTGTTAATTTTCGTTTCTGTAATATACCCTTGTGAATATTTTTAATACGGTATAGAACAAACATCTTAGTGACGTAATTTTTATGTACTTTTATATTAACGTTAAAATGTTGCCATTTATAGAATGGTCTTTTAAATACAAGTTCGATACATCTGTTAATATACGTATCAGATACGATTATAATTTGTTAAAACATAAAATGTTATTGGTGTAACGTTTTAATAGTGGTATTATTTAATGCAGAATCGTTACGTTTACTGCGTCTATTACATTTCCTCGTGGAAATGTAAACAGTTAACATATTGACCTCGCTTGCTTAAATGTACCCCGCACAGAGATTGTTACATTTTTTGACAACGACGCCAGGTTTAGCAAGAAAGATTAGCTTCAGTTTAGTACTTAACCTTACTTTATTTTAAAAACAATTGTGTTTTGTGATGTAAATTTAAAGTTTTTTCTCGTGATATTAAAGGGAAATATGGATCGGAAAGTAAGTATATTACACTATTTTCTATTACACTTCAGTTTTTATGTATGTATTTAGGTATATAGATAAACTGACTAAAAATCCAGATTTTGAAGGTAAGGTTTTTAGGTCATAAGTCTAGAAAATCCAGCATTAGCCGTTTCCTTAAGATAAATATTGGGGTAATAAGTCCGGATTTAGTTTGGTGAGGTACCTCCCATTCCCTAGATACATATAAATTAAAGAAAGTATAGATTAAAATTTGGTTGCTTTATACCTTACATATTAGTCATTTATAAGACTGGAAAGTAGTGTTTTTGCAGGTCGAGTAAAGCGGTTTGTAGGGCGAGATGTAATTGGCCTTAGGCGACTCCTGGAAACTTGGCGAGACCTGCAAAACACTTGTTTTTCGGTCATGTAATGTAAAATGTTTTTTTCGACCGAAACTATTTAAAAATAATAATAATAATATTTTAATAATCGACAGCAGGTCTATTTATCTGCTTGACATGGATTTGATACTTATTATAACAATAAGAATAATTTAAGACACCCACAGTACGGTAGTACTTAGGCTAAGCCTTCGTGGACTGGCTAAAGATAAAAAAAATCCACTGAAGTTCGTTTCCGTAACAACCATGCATTAAAACGGCTATGCTCCAAATAGCAGGTTATTTTTTATTTCATGGATCTGCAAAGTAACAAATGGGTTTAGTGACAAATGAGCCTGGCCGGTCCTTAATAACCACTTTCTGGTCTAGCCCGACAAAAAGTTACTTTCTGGCCAAAATGTTTACCAGAAAATGGGTATTTTCCGATCGGTCAAAAAAAAAACATTTTAGGGGACTTATGTAGCAAAAATTTGGTATTTTAAATAAATGAAATACTTCGGTTGAATAAATTAGATCAAAGTTGTAACTTAAAGTATTCACTGTGAAGTATTTTATTTTGTACTTTTAGGAGGCCCTGATATTAGACACTTGGCACATAAATAATAATAATAATAATAAAATTATTAGAAAATTAATTTTTAAATAAATTTTAGATGCAGCACATTATGTTTTCAAATGACAACTAATCAAAAAGTGGATTGGCAGTTAAAACGAGAGGCATAGGTTTAACATGCTCAAGTAACGTAACTAGTATAACTGTAAGTAAAAGTTTTCTAAGGGATAAATTGAATTTTTAATTGGATTATTTATCAGATAAAATAATTATATATTACAAAGTGTCTAAATGTTTTTTTAAAATTGGGTGGTTTATCAGTAGTTTACTCTACCATTTAGCAATGGCTAATCAAGTAGCTAATATAAGAGAAAATTTGACTATATATTTAAAAAAATTGTAGTTAAAGCCAACACAAGGTTTTTATCCTTTATAATAGGCAAATAAAGTATCTATGATACCATCTGCAAATACAGTTTTTTTTGCCAAACTTGTGATATAAAATTATCTTTTTAATTATTGAAGCAATTATGTCAGTAACCAAAAGTTTTGGGGCAATTTTTTTTTCCAGGTGCAACTAGAAGGAAAAAATAGAACAGAACATGGATATTAAAAATACATGTACATACGGTTGTTTTTTAATAAGCATTTATAAATTATGTAGGCAATTTTTATACCTAACTTTAGACCTTTTTACTTTTTTTAATATTACTCATATTTACACATCACAAAATATTTAAGACTTTTTATAAAGTAAATTAAGAAAAATAAACATTATCACACTTTATGTGGATTTAGAAAATAAGATTTCCATATTAAATAGTCTGTACAAAAATTTGGGAAATATGAAAGGAGAGTTGTAGACATCAGATATTTTTATAAATAAATTTTTCCCTATAGTTTATATTAGTTTTTTTATTAGGGATAGTTACTTGTCACTGGTTTTATCTTGGAAACTATTGTACTATTTTGGGGTGGACAAAAAAATGATTATCAAAAATTACAGGCGATTTATCATAACATTTTTTTACATCCATATTTTTTCAGTGGCATCTTTAATAGCAGAGTGGACGCAACATTTACTTTTATACACAAAAATGCTAAAACTTTAGGGTAAACAATTTTTTAATATCGTTAATTAAATATTTTCTTGAGGTTTTAATAATCGATGGGGTACTTCACAGTTTTAGCTTTAGAAAACTCAAAGACGAAGGATATTTAATGAAATCTTTTTTACTTGACCAGCCTATGGTTTAAAAAATATGTTTTACTCTGTTAGTGCTTTTTTGCATATAAGTAAATTTTCGCCCACTCTAGATGTTTAACAGAAAATAGTATATGAGGAAATCAAATCCGTGATCAATTACTTTAATATTAAAAAAGTTAGCCCTTTTTAACATACTTAGTACCATGCGCCTCCTCGTGATAAAGAATTTTACTAATTTTTATTTTAAAGCTATATTATCCATATGTTGCTGTACATTAAATGGTTAACAAAATACGATTTACGTTCATACTTAATTAAACATTTTGTTTTATTACCATACACCACACATTAGGGATCCAAAAGATCTTTTAATGTTATATAATCAACATAACAGAACCACCTATTTAAATCCTTAGAAAAACCTCTTTACAACGTTAGTTATATAACGTGGATGTTTTAGAATATGTGTTAGGCCCAACCAATGCAAAATACGTAACGAGGCCGTGTAAGTTTCGAAACCAAAACGTTGTATTTTTAACGTAACTACGATTTTGTTAAGTTGAAGGAAATATAACGAAACTATTAGGTTCAAGGCGCTGTTATTGTTTCAAGATGATTAACGTAACAAAGGAACAAGAAAACATAAATGTAACGTAGTTAGGATGATTTTTTGCTTAGTGGGCATAATTCAAAGGTTAGGTAGTAGTGACATATTATATAGCGATAAAAAGGATAATACTGACTTCAACGATTCTGAGGACTGAGCATAATGTAGTAGTGCCTAGATTACGCTAGGCCAACATATTTAAATTTATGTTAATGTAGGTAATGTAAAGTTACACTTAGTTTATTAAATTTATTAAACATTGCCCTTGTGTTTTCCTTTTTAACAATCTTTGATATTATTAAGTAATTTGTAATCTCCCACTCTTCTCACGATTTCTTACGATTTTTTGTCATTGTATTTCACGATTTCTGCTTTATCTCATCTGGTAACACTGCATTTAGTATCAACCGGTCCCCAGACGGCAATGCAAGTGAACGCGAAGTGCAATGTTATCAACCAGTAAAAATAAAATTATTTATGTTGTCTTGCTCGATAAAATAACAAATACCTATTATTAAAATAATAAAGTATCTTTAATCATTCCAAAATACTAATATTTTTTACTTTTTTAAATGAAAAGTTATATAAAATGAATAATTCTTAAAACATTTGAAATGACAGCACACTGTCGAAAATATCCTAACGAATCGTAGGCCGCGTCGACCGTCGTTGTATTGGAAGTGGGATAGGGGAAATTGTTGTCGTTCTCTTTTTATTCTGGGGTCATACCATATGTATCCTACTCTATAACATTAAAATTGGCTCCCAAGCCCTTGCCTTGCCAATTCTGTATATTCCGACGCGATAGCTATAACCTGTTCCTGACAGGGCCTCTAACTTCATAGTGTTTATATATATTCTGGTAACACACAACACACAAGGTCAAGCATCCACGCACCACTAAAATAACGTTAAAAATTACCCTAAAACGTTAAAAACACTTTAATGGAATTTTTAGATGGCGAGGTGAATTCTCCGTTGTCTCCGGAAGTTAAAAACACGATTTTTACGCGATCTTAAGGATCGTTTTCCAAAAAAACTATTGTAGTTTCCAAAGACCTTATGTACTTTTCAAAGCCTAAAATTGAATTATATTGCATTGTCACTGCTTATTGAAGAAGGCCAGTTGTCGACGATGTTGCATGTTCTTGGCAATCATAGACACCTATACATGGTGCCATTTAATTTAGAGTTTTAATATTTGGATCCAAGAATAGGTTCGTTTGGACCCATATTTTTCTTAAAAAGACAATAAAATATCACTTTTGGTTTAACCGGAAATAGAATAAGATCGATAATTTTAAATAGAACCCTGTATGTATTTTTACCCTTTTTGATAAAGCGACAACTTTTTTTTTATTGACATATCACAAGAAGGCATTTGTTTTTGAAATAGCGGTGCAGGAGACATTTTTTTTCGAAATCAATATCAATCAACCCAATGAAATAGCAAAGAAGCGAAGCACTTTGATCAGTTTTTGATAATAAAAAAAATACGTTTAAATAGTCCTTTCACATGTCCTTCTTTTTCTTGAAATGTGGCGAACATTTTTAATAGGAAATTAAACTTTTTTGTATTAAAGCATAGGTCGTTTATTTGCTATCTCATTAGGTTGCTTGACAAAAAATTTGATCGACGACGTCACAGAGCGCCATATTGACTTTAGAAAAAATGCCTCCTGTGCTGCCATTTTACAGAAAAATGTCTACTTATTATACGTCACTGAAAACGTAATTTGTCGCTCTATCGAATAGCATAAAAATATATACAGGGTTCCATTTAAAATTCCTCGATATAGGTCTATTTCCTGTGAACCCGAAAGTGATATTCAGTTGTCTTTTTACGAATAGTATGGGTTCAATTGAACGATATCTCTGATTCAAATATCAAAAGTCTTAAATTAAGAAAGAGGAATGACGGCCTGGCCAATGATTTTGTTGCCACCCTGGGTTGTCTCCAGAAGGAAAAAAAATATCACCTGTTCGAGAAGCTGTATGCAAAAAAAAACACTTCCCAGAAATACACCTGAGCTACCCCTAGTATTTTAACAGTATCAAATGTGATAGCTCACTATGTATGGTGTACTTTTTACTTAAGACAACGTTTTTTGCAAAAATCTTAAGAAAGGTCTGTACAAAACCACAAAAGAAGCTCAGTCCAAACCTGAAAGCGTCTATGACGATTTTTTATCAAATCTTTTTTTTGACATGTCAAATAGCAAATTGTTTTATATCTTGATAAAGAGTAATAGTACTGCGGCCGATATTAAGTATTTTATTTTATAACTTTTCTTTTAAATTTTTGTTTTTATTTTTAAACCTCGCATTTGTAGCTGGATTTATGAAAGACCGTAACCATACTTAGGTATCTTGGTGTAAAATTGTTAAATTGTTAGTGTATATAGGGTCATTCAAAACCCATCCTTTATTATATATTAATATACAGGGTGTTGGAAAATACGCGTATATTATGACAGACTCCCGACGTCAAAATAGGTCGCTTTAAGCCGAAATTGCTTCATTTAGCCTGTAGATAGCGCCAAAATTTCGTCGACCTCCCCTGGGGTTATAAAAATTACTTAAAATTAAACAATTTCCGTGTAAATCCTTAAACTTTACAAAATTGCCCAAGAATTTAGATGAATATGATTATTATTATTTCGAAATCAAAGTTGTGGTATTTTTATTTGTGTTTTTAATTCAATTAATTCTAGTAGTAACTAGTAAATTGCAAAAAGCAATTCAATTACTTATAAAGTAATTGAATTACTTAGAAATTAATTCGATTACGTAATAAATAATTAAATTACTACAAAAAATTCAATTATCTTGTTTTATGGAAAAACTGCCGGAACTTTTGGCCAGCCAAAAAGATCATCTTGAAACTCGGCGGGCCGCTTTGAATCCGGCGAACGCCGCCTTCGTGCCGATTACGTATTTTCGATTGATGCTTACCGCCACCGTTTTTATACTTTTTTTGTGGAAAAATCTGTTGATGTTAGGGGTAGGATAAAAAGAAATTTTTATTTCAGAGTTATTTAATGTTGAACTTGCCGAAAAAGCAGTTTGAATAGTGTGACGTGCGCGTATGATGCATATTAGTATAAATATATTATTTGTTTAGTGTATCGTGTTTAATATATGTTGTAATTTAAATAGAATATTTACTAAAATATTCAATTATTTCTAGTTTTAATTGATTATTGAATTACTTTTAACAAACATGCCAGTAATTGGTAATCGCAATTTACTACCACTTAGAAGAGTAATTGATAATTGTAAATGAATTACTTTTTAAAGTAATGCTAACAGCTCAAACTGTAAAAAAGGGAAAGGAAATTTTAAAAAGTGCGTAGAAGTTTAAATATTATCTCTGTATCATTTCCAAAGGTTTCAGGATCTTTTACCGATTTATCCATCCATGCGTCTTAAGCTAGCCACACTATTGAGGAAATTCTCTAAGAAAAAACTGCGCAGGCCTGGCCTTAGAGACTTCCGAAGCGTGTGGGTATGTGCAAACGCCTTTGATCCACCCACAAATGTGTTTCTCATGCGAGACCAGCCACAAAGGAATTTCTGTCTTTACAATTTTGGCAAACCTGAAACATCTAATTTGTCGAGGCTGCACTGGAATTCACAAATACACGAAATATCCGCCAAGACAGTCAAAACACTATTAATTTTGCAAAAATATAAACCGGCAACAAGGTAAAAACACATCACATTACTATTTACAAAACTAAATCGACTAAATCAACGTATAACAGTTGACAAATGACAGTTTAAAGTGTCGCCCCTGGAAGTCCTAGTTATTTTTAAAAATACCTGTGACACTGGCTTTGCTACGCATGGATGTACCACTTTTCTTACACATGCGCTTATGGGAATCCGTATTCTATTTTTTTTAGAGGCCTGTGGTTCTACCGGACTGTGCAGGCATTTTTTCCTCTGATGATTTTCTTAATGCGTGTGGCTGGCATTACACTTTGTCAATTAATCCCGACTGGAAAAGTCGGTGACCCAAATTTTTGTAGACAAGAAAAAATGTTTACTTACTAGGCGTGCTTTACAGTCACCAAACTGCACAATAAACATGTTTATGCGTATGATTGACAGGCCAATAAAGTTAATATCTGGGCAGGTATGATGGATCGCTCCTGTTGCTATTCCATATAACTTAAATAAAAATCTGTATTTAAATATCTTGTAGATCACATTACAAATTCTTCTGAAAAATTTGCCAATTTTTGTTCGATGGGGACTGTGGATCATGCATTATGGTGCCCCACCTCAATTTGTCGTTGCTGTTTTGCAATATTTACATAACCAATGTCCTAAACGATTGATTGGAAGAGAGAATGATGCACCAGCCACAGCGTTCTCCAGATTTAAATATGTGACTTTTGCTTGCTTACAATAATTAATTTCGCCAGCGCATTCGGCTGATAATTTTCAGATTCTGGCTCTAAACCATAGTTATGCAATGTACGTTTAGATGCTGCAAAATGCAATTCCGAAAATCCAGATATAACCAGTTTCTGTCAGAACACCTTTTTGTCCTCACGAATTTGTACTTTTAGCTAACACACAGTCAACGCCACCAGGTGTAATTCTAAACAAAGGTTTAGGAATCATTCCAGACTTCAATACTACACTTTCACGGCACTACTAAACGGCAGTTGAATTTCTCCTTAATCCCCAAGAGTTAAGAATGCCTGATTTGGCTCCTTCAGCCATCTTTCCGGGAAAAACTATGTAGTAGTAGAAAGGCATGTGTGACTTTTGTGGGACGCTTTGAAAAAATAAAAGTGTCCAGTAAATATTCGCCAAGATAACTTGACCCAAATTTTAAATGCAGGACAACTTTTTTAATAATCGTGAGATATAAGTTGGATTTTACACTTTAATAAGCCCAAGAAAGATTTATGAACTATGAATTCCCCATCCACAGGAAATCTCTGTGTATGCCACTGCTCTCAGTCATGTTATCCCGTGGTTCATGGTTACTCCGATTTTATTTACTATCCGGAAGTAACCTCCGTAATTAAAAATATTCAGATTTAAAGTTTATTGATCGTACGTGCGATCCGTGTGTTTACTGGCTAAATAGTAAATACCCATTTTTTAATACTAGGGCGTGACATATTTCGAAAAATTTCGACAGCCAACAACTATTTCAGCTTACGGCATAATCTGTGATAAGACAGGTTTGCAGTTTGAAAGAGATTTTGCATGCGATTTACTAACAAATCTTTTGCAATTTTGCTCACTGCGGTTGGCCAAAGCACGCTCACGTGATTAATAACAAAGTGTTAGATGGCAATGTGGACGCGACGCAACAAGTGCCTATATTTTCCGCGATAACAGCCTCTGCCGGAGGATGCAGTTTTCCTTCAGTTGCCATCGAGTGCTCAATTCCGCTATTTGGAAATGTCCAATTGGCGGGATTTTCTTACCAATGGGTGCATCATTGCTGGTGTAATAGTTCTTTCTATCGTTGTCTACTTTTATAGTAAAGGTAATAATCATTTTTATTGTAGTTTTTTTATATTTGCGTCTTTTTCGTAACTTTTTCCAATTTTTCACGGTTTTTAGCTAAATTATGATAATATGATATTTGCTTTTGAAAAGGACATTTTACAAAAATTAAAGGCAGTAAAAATGATGCCCATTTATTTTTCTTTACACAGGATGTGTATAAAATATAATATATGATTTAATACTACTTAAAAAAACTTTTAAAATGAAACAAAAATAGAAACTTTAAAAATTTTTATTTGGTTCTTTATTTTTTAAACTTTTATTTAAGATAAATTATAGGTAAACCATTAACAGTAACAACACATTGCTTAATTACACTGCTTAATTATTAAGCAACTAATAATATAATTTATTGCCAATTAAAAATTATAAAAATGTTTTTTTTTTTAATTTTATTTGATTTTTGCAAATCGACAACTGCTGGTTTGTCTAATGTTTATAAAGAACAATAAAAAAAATGGATATTATGCATCATAACCATTTACTACTTTTATGACAAAATTATTAAAACTTATTTTTATTAACAACTACGTAACATGCATCTTTACACTGAGCTTTCGTCATCTACTTATCAATTAGAAGAGCACGTACCCTCAAATTTCTTTAGAGAAACTTTTTCTGTCCATTGTGATCTCTATCTCCGTTTACTTACCTTTTTTCCATAAACTAGAACCAAGTAACAACTCACTGTCGCAACACCCAAGAGTAATAATTTTCGTTTATCCCTATATACAGTTGACAGAATTTAGAAGACAGAAAAAAAAATTATTTAGAAATTTTCAACTTTTTTGAGTTATGTTATGCTAATCCATTGACAAATAATTACAAACTTAAAGTTGGTACGCATAAGCATCATATAAATTAAAGCAATATTTGTATTAAAATGTATTAAAATAATCGAACTCAAATGAACTACTCTAACCCAATAACTATATAAAAATCTTAATTACAATTTTAGAGGTAATTTTCGCCATAAATTTTACTAAAACTCTTGTATGTGTTAAACGGCTCTATGTCAAAGATAATTCGATAACGGTTATTAGGTACAAAGTATCCAAGTAAATGTTACATATTTCTTTCCATCTAATAAATAGGAGTTTTATCTACAGTTTGAGTCTCTAACTGGGAATAAATTCAATAAATTAAAACCAAAATATTTGTTACTTGTTAAAAGTTATTTCTACACTATTAAAAAAATGAGATACTAAGTTATTGGTAATTTTTTTAAATTCGAAATCCAAGTTTTTTGGAGTATTTTTAAAGCGCATATGAAGTTATACATAACAGCCCAATTTCAAATATTTCTTTCATGTCCTTTGCGAGATATTAAATATCAAAATTTTACTTTATAAATATCATTTGGGATAAGAGGTTTTCACCCTTTACGAATGTCCAAATTTTGGAATTCCAAAAAAAAATAAAATTAAACTTCTTTATGACACAGCCTGTATCTTCAAGAGCTCACTCGATCATATGAAATATTATTGCGAACAAAAAAGGTCATATAAAAAGTTTTGATGTCCCAACAGATGACAGCTGTCTAATAAGTATTTTAAGGCCCGTAAAGGTCCTTTTTAACGTAAAACCTTAAATTTCTCAAAAACGCTTAGACTTAGGTATATGATATGATACATGAAATCGGCCTGAAATCTGATCTAAAATCTAAAAATGTAATAATATCTACAGTGTTTTTTTTAAATAAACAAGTTGACACCTACTTCCGGTAAAACCGGAAGAGCCACTGAAAATATTTTAGTCGAGTTGCCCTTATCGACGTTAGTGTACTTTTAAATTTTTAAAATTGAATGTATAGTTTTCGATATATAGATCAAAGTTTTTTCAGGTGGGACACCCTGTATATAAATGCTGGCCAGCAAAAAATGTCATTTCATAGGACTTTTTTTGTTTGCAATGACATTTTACGTTATTAAATGTAACTTTTGAATACATAGGGTGTGTCATAAAAAAGATTTAATTTTTTTTTGGAATTCCAAAATTTAAACAAGCGGTATCGATTCGCAAGGGGCGAAAACCCCTTACCCCAAATTTTTAGCAAGTATATTGAAAAAATATTATCAATGTGAATAAAATCTAATAATTTTTTAAGTAAAATTTTGCTAATTAATATCTCCCAAAAAACATAGAAAAAAATTAAAAATTGGGCAATTATGTATAACTTGATATGCGCTGTAAAAATAATCTTAAAAAACTCGGAAGCCGGATTTTCAAATTTGGGTCAAATCGTATATAAACATGTTTATAGAAAATGGTGCTACTAAAAATACTAATAGACGGGTCCGAGCATTTTTCCAAAAAATGAATTGTTATTGATTTACAGGGCGGGATTTAACTTTTTGCCGCACATAGGCTAATATATTTTTGCCGCCCTAATATGCCAATATTTTTTGAATATCAGAACGAAAAATTTAGCCCTAAAAGAATGTAAACTTCAGTGGTAATTCTTATAAAAATTTAATAAACAAATTTAACAAAAGTAAATCATACAGAAAATTAAATAACAATGTTTTAAAGCAGACAAATTTTATAATATAAAAACAAAATATAAATTAAAATGGTAAAACAAATAAGTCTTTTTTTGTATTATGTATTATTTAATTATAAGCAAAACCCTATACTAACATTTTTCTTCGAACCCCTTTTTCTGCGAAATCATTAATTATATCATTAAAATTTACGATAACATTTTTTTTAAATTAATCGTCAATTTGCCGCCCATAATATTTGCCGCCCTAGGCTTCAGCCTACTTAGCCTTTGCGTAAATTCACCATTGTTGATTTATTGAATTTATTCCAAGCTAGAGACTCGCACTGTATATTATAAAGTACCGGGTGTCCAAATAAGAAAAGACCCTCGCTGTATCTCGGAAACTATTTCTCGCACAGCGTTGGGGAAAGAATAGTTTTGGTAAAAGTGGTTAAAAAAAATAGCTGGAAAATATTTTCAAGTATCTTAAACTAGCACGCGCGAGATGGCGCAACCGCAACGGTAAATAAAAAAAAACTGTTTTTTCTTCAAAATTAGCCATATTAGGTACAATTTTGACACCATCAGCAAAAACTCCAACCAATTCTGCATCAATTTGGTTGAGGACTTGTCGTATTTTCAATAATAAGGGTGGGGGAAGATGATAAATAATGCAACTTTCAAATAGCTCTTTCACATCTTTTATCGAAAGTCATTTATTATGACTCTTTATGACTCTTATGTCGTCTTTTTCGGTGTCGGCTAGTGTGTAGTTCACCAACTAGAAGGCGTTGTTTAAGGAAAACTTGGTTTTTTGCGATTTTCTCGAAAAAGTTAAATACGAGGATATATTTTTTATAATATGTTTGAAACATGAAAATGCCGTAATTGGGGCATTTATTAACTCTAATTTAACTATTAGTCAAGTAGGCTTGGAAATGAAAGAAAAAACAAAAGATTGGAAAACAACATGACTTATTTAGATTGACAGTTGTCAGTTCCAATCCATTTTTAAAATAGGTGTTGCCGTATAAGAATCTAATATGCATAAAAAATGAGATTTCCAAATGAAGTAGCATATACCATATCGATACGCGGTAGGTATTTTTTTTACTTCAAGACATTTAAAAATATATCGTCGCATTTAACGTTTTCGAGAAAATCCCAAAAAAACTAGTTTTTCTTAAACAACGACCTCTAGTTGGTAAACTAAAAACTAGTCAACACCGAAAAAGACGAAATTTAAAAGAGCCTAAAATTTTCTTTCAAACGAGTACCCACTTGAACCACTTTCTATAAAAGATGTGGGAGATAGAGCTCTTTAAAAGTTCTTTCCCCACCCTTATTATTGGAAATACGACAAAAAGATCCTAACCAAACTCATGCAAAAATGGATAGAGTTTTTGCCTATTGCTAATTTTGAAAAAAAAAATGGGTTTTTTAATTTACCGTTACGGATGCGCTATCTTGCGGTAGTTTTAGAAACTTTAAAATAATTTCCAGTTATTTCTCCTGATCATTTTTATTAAAAATATTTTTCCCCAACGATGTGCGTTAAATAGTTTCCGAGATACAGCCGGCGTCCTTTCTTATTTGGACACCCAGTACTTTCGAAAATATTAAAATCAGCCGTTAAAAAAAAATTTAACATTCTATAGTAAAAAGATTTAGCGATTTGTGGAAATATATTTAAAATATCTTTTCTTAATTAAATGACCCGAGAAATTACACTCTTAAAATATTAACACGTTATTAAAGAACACCCTGTATATAACTTGCATTGGTATATCCTAAAAAATGCTGCAAAAAAACTATATTTGTATCTATGAAGCAAACATTTTTTGATATACTCTTGAGATACATTTAAAAGTAACTTAAGGCTCTATTACCACCGCCATTTTTGGTTATTTTTATGTCAAATGCAATTAGTTTAAATATTTCAACTAGAGGGCGTACACGTATCGAATTTCAATTATTTATTTCTTTGCGTAAATCGGTTGTAAATTTTCAAGGTAATCTCAACAAAAAAGGGTGGAATGTGGCTGCCTGGATATCAGGCGGTGTTGCCGTTAACAACAAAACTATTGATAATACCACAAAAATTTTGTTTTTAATTTAAATTGTATTTTGTAGATAGCGTCGCGGTAGTTATCATAAATATGGTTTTAATTTTATTTCTCGACATCATTAAAATGCTTTTTATACTCTCTTGCACGCCACGAGGACTCGAGTCCAAAAAAACTATATCGTAACGTGGGCGCCTTCAGGGAAATAAGGTTGTTTTTTAATACAAGCCTTAAGAAATTGTGGTTATGATAAACGAAATTGGCTGGAAGTAATTCCACAATCTCGACACTCGGGGTATAAACGAGCGGACACAGGTTCTGGGCTTTTGGAGTAGGACAGTAAAAAGATGCATATGTGACAAACCTCTAGTCGTTCTCGTGGGTACATTCAATTTAGGACAATAGCAGCTGTAGAACAGGGATAATTCACCAACCGCTCGTTGATGAGTAAGCGATCAAAGGCTTGATGCGAGAATCGGGTTGCCGATAAGTCGATCCGTTGGATCGCATCAAGGATAAGCAGTGTTGAAGGCGGAGCCGCTCCCCAAATGGGAAACTATATTTGAGGTTGGGTCTTATTTGGAAACATAGAGGTATACAAATATGTAAGGAAAAGTATTTTTGAGCTCTAAAAGAAAACCCATTTTTAAGCCGAAGTGACTACAGAAGAAATTTGCATATGCCCGCTAAGATCCTGCTCAAAAGAAATGCCTAACAGATCGAATCCTTATTGTTAGAAAATTCGTTAAAATTTACCAATGTATTTCTTAATTATGCTACGTTTTATACATTGTAAAGTAATAGTTTTAGTTCTGTCACTACCCTCACGTAGTTTCTCGTGCTCAAGCTGACAATTCTAGTCATAGCTGTTGGTAAATATGCGTTTATAAAAAGGACCTTGATAGGGTTTGAATGTAATGACTTAAAAAAATGGTGGATTAATATTATAATTATGCTTTTTAAATTTTATTGAAATATAAGGTACTAAAAAGGAGTAAATAAAACTAAATACCATATTTTACAGTACAAAATATGTACATATATTTGTCATATTTTTTTTATTTAAAATGATTTACAAATATCAATTAAACTAAATTAAAATTAAATTAAAACATTTATAGTGATACCACTGAATTCCCAATCAAAATTATCACATTTCAGCATCGGACGTCCATCATCTGGTTTATTTACGGTATTGGGACGAGTCAGAGAATAGAATAATATGGAGGCAACATGAGAACAAACTTCTCCCAAATCAGTTATATAAGTGCAGTGTGTACTTGATACACTTCCATCATTTAAAATTTTGATCCATACTTTAAATGGTTTTCCGTAGTTTTCAGTGCCCAGCCTGAAACAAAACATAATATTACCTAATTTTTAATTACTATATTTAAAAAAAAGCAAATTACATGAATGTTTCAAAATTATACAATAATTACTTATAAACATAAGGCAGCGGTCTAATATAAAATGATAATTTTTTCCCAAATATTTTATAATTATTCGGAATGATTTAAAAGACAGATCTTAGGGGAAATACACAACACAGATTAGTGAATTAGGTTTTTGTAAATTCCCCTAAATGTGTTTCAGTACTTATGTCATGAGGAAAGAATTTAAGTGGACAACACAAAATTGAAATTAGTACTTGAAAAAATCCAATTTATAACAAACTATTGTTTTTTGAAAATCTACTAAATATTCTTAAAAAATTACTTAAAACTCCTGTTCTACACCTCAAAAATGAAGAATAAGGAAAGTTTTATTTAAAAAATCGGGGTTTTTCTAGGTGTTTCCACTATTCCGAATTAATAACTAGTAAATATATAAAGTTTGTGTAAAACATTGAAAATTTCAGGAAAGTTTAACCACAAGAGTTTTAAGGAGTTATATTTCCAATATTATCAAATAACTTACCTTGCCAAGAACCAGGAAAG
Source organism: Listronotus oregonensis (assembly GCA_019359885.1). Classification (NCBI taxonomy): domain Eukaryota; kingdom Metazoa; phylum Arthropoda; class Insecta; order Coleoptera; family Curculionidae; genus Listronotus; species Listronotus oregonensis. The sequence continues at coordinate 49,138 of JAHBCN010000620.1, forward strand.
CTTCCACATTGATTTACTTTACAAAGATTGCAAGTGCGGCCCAGATTCATAATTTTTATAAGCCTGTAAGCTTTTGTATGCTTTCATTTGTTGTCCAGTGTAAAAGCTTACTTCCAAGTTAAGTAATTTATGGGCAAATCACTAATATTTAGAGTTATAGGGCTACTAACAGGGAATAAGGATCAACATAGTCTATTATTTTTAGTTTTCGTCGTATCGGCCTTCCCATCACCTTAGGTAGTACAACTACGAGCACATTTAAACTATTTTTACAAAATTGCCAAAAAAATTTTCCTTATCCGAAAGTTCGGCAAAACTATTGACTTTTAAAGGTTAGGTTAGGACAGAACCGAAAGTAAGCAGTGTTGCCGCGGCTTGCTTTACAAATTCCGCTTTTTGTCATACAAAATTTCGCTATTTTCCGCTACGCTTATTAAAATGTTTGTTTCGTAAAAATAATATATAAAATAAACTAAACGGCGACCGGTGACGAGTTAAATAATAGGTTACGGTTGAAAATATATGGTTATTTTTAATTACCGGGCCCACGGCTGTTTATTGAAATTTTGTATACTGGGGTTTTTGGGGCGCTGACGAATCTGAAGTCAAGTTAGAGTGTCGAATACTTTTAGTTTTAGTTATAACGCCCCACTTGGACGGAACCTCAAAACTGCACAAACTTTTCTAATTGCTCCTGCTTAAAACTGATTACAGCCAAAATGGAAGATTTGATGGAAATACACTTAATATTTTGTAAGATAAATTTAATTTCACTTTCATTTAACAAATATTTTTAAATAAAATAAAAGCACAACAAATACTTTCCAAAAATATTATTTTTTACTTTTATAAATGTCAACAAAATTGTCTAGGATTTTAGACAGTTTTATGTTGGTACGCCAGGGACCTGCGAAACAATTGAATGGCTTATTTTTAAATTTAAATCTGAAAAATAAAAATAACTTAAATTTAAAACCTAGGCCATTCAATTGTTTCGCGTGTCGCTGGCGTACCAACATAAACTGTCTAAAATATCTAGATAATTTTGTTTACATTTATAAAAGTAAAAAAAAATATTTTTGTGTTTTTTGTTAAAAATATTTGTTTGAAAGAAATTATTTACCTTATAAAATAATAAGTGTATTTCCTAAATCTTCCATTTTGGCTATAATCAGTTTTAAGAAAAGAATTTTAGGAAAGTTTGTGCAGTTTAAGGTTAGGCAGTGGGGCGTTATAAAAAAAAAATTGTCGACAAATTTGACTTCTGCCCCAAAAAAAAACCATATACAAAATTTCAATAAATCGGCCTTGGCCCGGTAAGTAAAAAATTGCCAAATATATAATAGACTAAATTAAATTCTTTATCAAAAAGTGTTTTAAATTTGGAGCTTAAAAACTTTCAGAACATTTTTTCTCTTGAAGCTGAATTTTAATTACTGTAAAGCTGTATCTAAATTTTGAATATTTAAAATCGTATTAGACACACTATTAGTAATAGGAACGTATTTAATGAATGAATAAAATAGCTGCAAAGTTAGAACGTAAATAGTTTTAACCTTTATTTAAAATATTTTTTGTTTTTTTGAACCAATTTTAAAAACTATTTTACCTTACAAAATATTTTTGCGCTATTTTATAAGCGCTAAGTCCGACCCTGAGCACGCTAATCATGAATGAAAATTATGAATGACACCGCCCTCTGGCGAGAGAAGGCTGGAACCTAAGGGCGTGAATATTCAAATAACGAAATCGTCTGCTCAACCGCTCAGAGTAGTACGTACATATGCTTCCCCTACTAGATAAGCAAAGAGACGGATATACTTCCCGATTCGGTATGATCCGTTACGAGCGGAGGAGAAATTTGACTAAGCACAAATGTTGGTTTTTCGTGTTTTCGGTACTTTAGGTACCAAATATATCAAAAAAACAAAAGTTTAAGTGGTATTTTTGGAAAAAATCACATTTAAAAGATTGGAAGTTAGGTTCCGCTACTGAAATTTCTTATTTTGTGCGTCAGTCGAAAATCGCGCTGTTTTGTATTGACGATTGAATTGTACAAAATTCCGTGTTTTAGAATTATAAAAACCAACAATTTATGAATAAAACGGACGAAAAAAAATACCCGTACTTGGTCGTTAGATTTTCCTTGAATACTCTTTTAAATCTCGGGTAAGTCCTCTTGTTTTTACTCAAGTGTTTGGTACCCAACTAAGAGCTTGTTTTCATGTGTAAAATGTTACGTTTTTAAAAATGGCCGCCAGTGGAAATGGAGCCTTAAAAAGGAAATCAAATATTTTAATAAAAGCATCATTTTACATGAATACTTTACAGCATGAACTTTTGTAACTCGTGTAAATGGAAACTTTAAACGACTTGCACAAGTGCACGGTAAACGAGCTTTATTAAAATACGTAAAAAGTTCAACCCACCTGATTCTAATTGTAAAAACAAAATGTATTTCCAAATATTTAGAATAATTTGTGAGTTGTATCTAGGTAATACATCGGTCATAGAACAACCATAGATTTTTGAGCGGTGGTTCCAAACTTTTTTTTATGCCGTCACCTTTTTAAAATCATGGAATATACCCATCTATAATTAAACAGATATATATATATATATATATATATATATATATATATATATATATATATATATATATATATATATATATATATATATATATATATATATATATATATATATATATATATATATATATATATATATATATATATATATATATATATATATATATATATATATATATATATATATATATATATATATATATATATATATATATATATATATATATATTAAGAAAATGTATTTGTTTAATGAAGATATAATCGTTTAAAATTATTATTAATGAAAAAAGTGGTACTAAATAGCAAATAGCCTTTTTTGCGAGCCGTCTTGATTAACACCGAAGGCAGCGCAGCCTCCTGAGCTTTTTGTGCCTAATCTACCATTTTTCTTTTATACCAATCCGCCCATTAGTCTTGTTTCTTCTACAAGTCTGTATAACCCCGAGATTGGTTGGTTAATATAATATTCCTCTGGGCTCATTTTCGGTTGCCCAAATATTGCCTATCTTTTGTGATTCAACGCTTCACATTCGCACAGGATGTGGTAGGCTATTTCTTCCCCTCATCGCAACTTGGGTCCTCATTGTATGGGACTATCTTGTGTGGGTGTCCTCTTAAGTTATCATGTCCTGTTAGCAGCCCTACTGTAATGCGAAGTCTTTTCCCACTTTGTCTGAGTAGTTCTTTCTTCGTTCTTTTGGATGGGTCCTTTATGAAGCCTTTTCCATGTCTTATTCTACTGATGCTGGACTAGTGAAGTGAGAATGTTTCGAATGATTCGAATATTTCTTTCGAATATTCATATTCCAATCAACTGGGGTATATTACCGCTACTTATCGGATGATATTTCATTCGATTCGCGGTTCATTCATATCAAGAATAGAAATTTTACACAAAATGTCGACTTTTTTGGCGGCCACTGTATACTATTTTATACACACCAATAATCACGAATTAAAACGAAAACAAAACTTTTGCCGAGCCACCAATTACAGCAAAACAAATTTAAAACCTACAAGAATACGTATGCGAACACAACATCAACCCCATAACTAAAATAGTCGATTGAAATTAAAAGCCGAAACAAAATAATTCATTTTTCATCTTCCGACAACTAATTTATCCGGAATAATTCGTTATTTCGAAAGCAAATGCTTCGACTTCGAGTTAAGTCGACGGTCGGCGCAATATATCGAATATCGACTGGCGTTGATTGGTCAATGTTTCATATGTCGAATGATATTCCGAATATGAAGATCTTCCGGAATACGAATATTCGAATATTAAAATCATCCGAATATGCCCATCGCTATGCTGGACCAGTTTTTCTCGTGTTTGTTTCGGATCCATTTCATAATTTGTCCTTTTGCGGTGGTTTTGATCACTTCAAGGGCAGGTTCTGGTCCAAAGTATGGTGTGGATGATCCCTTTCTCGCTAGCTGAATCGCTTTTTCGTTGCCTTTTATTCCCAAATGTCCTGGTACCCACAGGAGAGTTACCCTGTTGTGTTCTTTCAGGATTTCCACTAACCAGAACTAAATAGTCCTAAAGAGATGTCAAATTCTAGGTAATATTTATTGTCGTCTCTAGGATTTTCAGTTTTTTTTTTTAATTTTAAAGGTGAAACATATGAGCCACACGAAATATATTCTAAAGAAATTTGAATTTTTTTTTAGTTCTTCCCCTCCTAGGAAAAAATCGAAGTCGTGAAATTATCTATGTTTTTCTAAAAACCATACTCAGTTGAATTTTTTTTAGTCAACTATTTTTCTGTGCATATAATTCAGATGCCTCTAATTGTAAGAAAAATTATCTGAGAATAAAATTTAATGAAATTTATAAAAAGAAAACACAAGAAGAGGATTTGAGAATTTATTCCTTGGGGGGGGGGGACTGACAAAAAGATCCGCGAATTTCAAAAGGATTTTTCTGCCCAAGTCTTCTACTTGAATGTCTCACTTTTTAGATAAAAAAAATTGAAAATTCTAGAGACACCAATGGAGATATTTTCGAAAGTGTGCAGCGTAACTCCCTATTAACAACGAGCACGTTTCGTTGTTTGTCTTAATTTTCATTAAACAGAAAATCGCTTTGGCACAGGAAGGTGGTCGAGGAGTGTATATAAAATTTCAAAGCTATTTTTACGAATAAAGGATGTTAAAGATAATATTTCTTTTAAAAAGAAGTAATTATCAAATTTTCAGAGCCCTTTTACATCGGTAAATCGTATTTTAAATTAATTGCTTGTTCTTTCATGTGATCTGGAAGGATATAATTTTGCACAAATTCATGTTCTTCTGTGTCACGCAAATTGGGAAGACACCGTTGAGATTCACTGACAGAACATCCTAAACGAGAAAAAAATTTTTATAATCCTTTCTTAACGATATTGTCCATTATAGCTAAAACTTTTACAAATGATAAAAAATGTGGGTATTTAGCTTGCAAAACGCCTTTCCATTAAAGCAATTTTTCTAAAAAGATTTGGATAGCATCATGTCCTTCTGTGTCATGCAAATTGGGAAGACACCGTTGAGATTCACTGACAGAACTTCCTAAATGAGAAATAATTTTTTATAATCATTTCTTAACGATATTGTCCATTATAGCTAAAACTTTAACAAATGATAAAAAATGTGGGTATTTAGCTTGCAAAACGCCTTTCCATTAAAGCAATTTTTCTAAAAAGATTTGGATAGCATCATGTTCTTCTGTGTCATGCCAATTGGGAAGACACCGTTGAGATTCACTGACAGAACTTCCTAAATGAGAAATAATTTTTTATAATCCTTTCTTAACGATATTGTCCATTAGAGCTAAAATTTTTGCAAATGATAAAAAAATGTGGGTATTCAGCTTGCAAAACGCCTTTCCATTAAAGCAATTTTTCTAAAAAGATTTGGATAGCATCATAATGGAAAATTTTGTTTACTAAAATATTTTGTTGTAACCTTAATTCGTGCAAAAAAGGCACATTTTTGCGAATTTTTTTCGGGCGACACAGTTAAAATCTATTTATTAAAACTAATGCTATATTAAGTATAACATTTGAAGAATATTAAGTACAGTTTTTATGAAGAAATATTAAAAAATACGACAATGAGAGTAATTATTTGGAAGCGGTTTCGATAAGAGTAGAATTGAGGTGCCCCTTATAACTAAGTGCTGGATCATGAAATTTAAAAAAAATAAAGTTTTTTTTTAGATAACCTCTTACCCAGGTAAGGATGGGAGGGTTTTTCGATATTTCAATTTTTCACTTTTTGGAAACACTTTGAAGTAAAAAACGTGATTTTTGAATAAAAAATCGACTAATTTGTTACTGTAAAATAAAAAATATTAACAAATTTGAAAAAACTCTCCAGCATTACCTCGTAAATTATGTACAGAAGTAGTGTTTAAAATTTTAAAAGGATCGGTGCAGTTTTAAAGTTATGAGGGGCCAGGACCGCCGCCAGAAAAAAAATTACGGGGGGTCAAACAGTTAATTTACTAGTCTAGAATTAATTAAATTAAGAACACAAATAAAAATACCACAACTTTAATTACTAAATAATAATCAAAATTTTTTAAATTCCTAGGCGATATTGTAAAATTTAATAATTTAGATGGGACTTGTTTTATTTTAAGAAATTTTTAAAAACTCAGGAGGATAAACGGACACTCCCTGGGCCCCCTTGCCGGCGGCCTTGTGAGGGGCATCGACTTTAAAAACGTAAGTTGTAGGAAAAACGCTTTAAAGTTTTGAACACTAAAAAATTTGGAGTAAAACATTCATAAGCGAGTTTTATCGGCTTACCGCTTACCGCTGTATCTTCGTTATTTTGCTCCGATCCCTCTCAAATTTTTACACAGCACTCTTAAAAGGCTCTTTATTCAGAAAATCAAATTAAAAAAAAATAATAAAAAAAGTTTAAAAACGTTACCCCCCCCCTCTTAGCAAGTTTAGTGCCTGAAGAAAATTAGTCAAAATCAGAAGCTTATTTGATTAGAAAAAAATAAGTCTGGATAACATATTTTCTTTATCTTTTTGCGGTTTAAATACCACACCGAGAGCCACGTATATATTATGTATAATGTATGATCATTTTTTATGAAATTTTTTTTTTCAATGCTGTTACGCCCTCTCCCTAATGTTTCTATCCACTTTCCAAGGGAGGCCTACCCTCCAGTACTCTACAGTGTTATGGATGCGCTTTCCTAAAATGAAAGTGCTTCTGAAAGCCAAAAGTTGAAAAGAAGTTCACAACAGACACATAATAGGATTGTTCATCAGTTCGGGATTAAATGTGTAACATGTCTTAAACATCCAAAATCCCGGCATCCACGGTAGGTACCTTGTACTTGGGCTTATACAACTTATACAAGCCTTTGCGGGCTGTCCAAGAGATTAAAAAACAACAATATAACAAAATCCAAATTGCTACCTCTCTTCTTTTTTTGAGAAAAAACTTATGTCACAGACCGACGGACCGACGCAAGAATGATTTTATTTTTTGTTTGCTTTTGATGTACGAAATCGTTAAAGAGTGATACAATAAAGTAAGCCCTTAAAAAAAACCCGAAAAAATAAACGGACTCATATGGCTGGTTCTCAAAAACCCTCAAGATGTAAATTGTTCGCCGATATCTCAAAAACAACTTAATTTATATAAAAAAAAAATAAAAGTGAAGAAAATACCGTCCGCGTTTGGATTCTACTATTGTCGGTGAATTGTTTATATTAGTGTAAATTAAAAATAAAAAATTAAAGTAACAAACGTTTACAAACATGCATCTACGGATTATTGGGGATATAAAATATGCAGACTTATGAAATAAATTTATTATTGTTGTTAAAATTTATATCTAATTCATTTATATTTAAAAAGTACTTTTACAAAAATCTTAAATTAATATACAATGAGGAAATGTTTTTTAAACAAAATAAAAGGAATTAAATTTGCAACATAATATGATCAAAATAACAAAAGAATCGTTTTTGTTAATTACGAAGAGGAAATGTTTTTCTTTGAAGAGTTAAAAGCATTTTTGCATAATGTATGCTATAATTTAAAAATGTACAGTTTTAAAGTATTAAAAACCACAGGTATGTTAAAGAAGAAAATACATTTTTCTTTTGAAAGGCGTACCATTTTTTTAAGTGTTTGTAAAATAAGTAGCTGATATAGTGTTTTTAAGGCTCAGTTTACTTACAAAGAAAAAGTACTAACAATATGTTTTTTATCAATAATATTTTTAGGTTTTTTCTTATTTTTAGTATCGACAAAAAAACTCAAAAATTTCCAAGGATTTTCTTAAGATGAATTAAAAAAATTAACAACAAAAAGTACTGTGGATTTATATAAACGTATAGGTTAAAATAAAAAATATACGTATAAATTACACAGAATCCAATTAATACGACATATTTCCACAAACAACAATAAATGCGTTTATTAGTGGCACTACATTAAACAAAATCCAGCCGGGTAATATCTTATCCTTTACGCATTTCACCAAATTAATAAATCTTAAAAAAATATATATCAATGTATAATACAATATTAATTAGGCTATGTTAGGATTTTTGTGTGTTTACTAAAAGAGTACTGCCTATTTTTTTTTAGTTTTAGTTAGTTTGCGTTTTTATATTAATATTTATTTTAACAAATTTATCTCGTCGGTTCGTTGGTAAAATATTTTTCAGATTTAGTGGGCCCAGGCGATCAATGATCATTTAGACTTTAGGATATAGGGAAATAAAAGTGGCAATAAGAAACAAATATTTGTAAGAGCAATTTTATCATTGATTATGGTATTTAGATGCTTAAATAAAAAAATACAAATTTAGATTTGCGCTTTTAGAACGAGGTAAATTTCAAAAATTCTAAATTATATCGAAATCCATGCATTTTCAGCATAAACATCTCCAAACCTTTTTTAAAGAAATTGAAATTGCCTATCGAAATAGCACTTGAAAAGTTAAAAAAAAAATGCAAAATAGAGGCATAAAATCGATTACAAAAATTTTTTTTACAACTTTTCACCATTAAAGGTTGTTTCAGAACTTTATTATAATAATAAAACATAGTTTAATAGTGTATCATAAAAACGTTTAGTTTGTTGTTAAATCTATAATGGTTTTACTGTAAATATTCGTTGTTGTTATATATTATGGAAAACAAACGTATTGTATTTATTCCAAAAGGTAATAACACTTTAATAATATAACTTTAAAACTCTTTCTCAGATATTTTAAAATCTCCTGCATTTTCGAAATTTAGACCTGCGCACTCTTTACAAAAAAATAAAACATTTAACCCGAAATTTCCTGTATTCACAGTTTGCTTGATAACCTTTTGAACATTTGTTTACAAGCTAACTGGCTGGTTAGTAAAAATAGGCATTAAGCCATTTTTCTTAGAATTCCAACTTCATTTAACTGGATTTAATTTACTTTCTTTCCATTGCTGTACCTAAAAATTAATTATTTACGTTTTATTATTAAAATAATGGTATATAACAACCTTTTCTGGCTAAAAATAAAAATAATTTTATATAAAAGGAAAATCGGCAAATATTGATGAAGTTTGTAAAATTGAAAAAATCATACCTCTGTTAAATTTAAATAAAATACTTTTAGCCAAGCTTATATTAAAGGTTTTGACATCAGCCTTCTTTTTTTGTAAAGCACTGACATAACTATATTGCCCCAGAAAAAGGTTGTGAACAAAAATCTAAAAATAAAAAATAAAAGTTGCGACTTTTTAGTACGTTTTTTGTATAACAGATATTTTGCAATATCTTTTTTTTTTTACTTTAGAAGGTGCTTTTTCGATAAAATATTTCATTCTCTACAAAAAAGCTTTCTACATATTTTTGGTAAAACTGCATAGATTTCAAAATAATTTAGAATTTTTAAAATGATGACAAATTTACCCTATTTTTAAAAACGCGAGTCTACATTTAAAAATAGATTTTTTTTTTCATATTTAGGCTCCTAAAAACCATATACAATCATACAATTAATTGCTTATACGAATGTATTCCTTATTCAATGAGTCAATAGCTCAACCGTAAAGTTTTGAATACATTTTTAAGTGCCTATTTTTTTTCATTTTTGCCACAGAATACGTAGTTATGATGACTAGCTGGCACAATTTTAAAATTCCTTTTTATGGGTGCAGACTAAACACTGTTCTGTTTATATTACGGGAAACTCAATACCTCGATATCTCAATATTACGAATCCTATTTGAATAGATTTGAATAACAATAATAAAACTACATCTAAAGTAACCAAGTGACAAAGAAGGTAAACATTTAGTATTTATAATTTTATTTCAATAATATTTTGCAAGCGTATTCATTTTAAGTGTAGCAAGAAAAGGAGTAAATTTTCAATCTTATCCGCGGACTATTTTGCCGGCTTTCCAAAGGAGGCGACTGACTTGTAACGGAACGTTGTAATGTAATTCTCGCTAAAAGCATTACATTACAGAAACCTGTTCAGTCCATCACCACATCGTAGCGAATGCTCGATGTGGTGATGATGACGCCTGGAAGGATCTGGTGGATAAAATGGGGATATATGTAGAAGAATGTAATAAAAATAACAAAGAAAGCTAAAATGAAGAAAAGCAGCGAAACTTTCTGTCACTGTTATCGCCTTTCTAAAGAAAGTGTCTGCTTTGGCCACTTTTGGTCTGATCAAGTTAATAAGGAGTTTAAAATCTGTTACACTCATTCGCACGAAGTTTTTGTATTGGCCTGTAAATTCTTGATTTTTTAGAATGCCTAATAAAGTCTGTCCACCGTTTTGTTGTCTGCTTCTGTACAAGTTCGTTACCCAAACGCGTTTTTTTTTTTTTTTTCGTTTTCAAATAACAGTAGCGTACTAGCAGAAATGCAAACGCGACCTCCATGTCTGATATTTTCGACGACACTGTGAAGACGAATGGTGAATCACTCGTAAACCGAGCATTCAAACGCGAATATTCGCTACGATGTGGTGATGAACTGAACGGGTTGCTGTAATGTAATGCTCGTAGCGAGCATTATATTACAACGTTCGGTTACAAGTCAGTCGCCGCCTCAAGCCTTTCTGTATTCACTGCGTGTAATGCTTGATTTGTAACATGTTACATTACAACGTTTAGTTACAAGTCAGTCGCCGCCTTAGGAGTGCTTTTGGACCTGCCCAATGTAAATTTTGCAAATTCGTGCTCACATTTGTGTTTAACATTTAAAGAGTTTCAAAGTGCTTTAGCCTTTCTTCACACTAGCCGAACCGCTTATTCAGTACCGGACGCGTAATGGCATTGTCTCTTATGGCACGACGCAACCTTAGCAACATGTATGTCGAATCACAGAAGAAAATGTTAAAACAATGTGTCCATAAAAGTAGCGACATGAATGCAGTAGCATTGGTCGCGAAAAATTTCCCCATTGTAAGGGGAAATATCTACTATAAAAATCAGATTTAAATGTTCTGTTTCCTTAATTTATTATTTTATAGTTATACACAAAAAACAGTTAGTAAGATTTTGCATTGGGTGTATTTTTATTCACGTTGACCGATAAGTGTCTTTTCTTTTTGGTTTTTTGGTTAGTTTTAGTTACTAGACTCCGAACGCTGTTAGAATGACACCGATACGTCACGGTCTCTTATGGCAAACCCGTATAAAACCGTGACGTATCGGTGTCATTCTAACAGCGGTCGAACTCTACTAACCAGAACTAACCAGAACTAGTTCCTAGTTCTAGTTCTGATAGTTTTTATTAGTAGTAAGAAAAACTGGTTACTACTTAGTGGCGGCTCTGGAATTTTCAAATTTTTAAAAAGAGTGAGACATGGGACCGACACTAAATATATACTAGATGCTACTCGTCTCAAGGGAAATACTTTAGTAAAAAAATATTTTGGGAATTTTCGAAAGAAAGGTAATTTTTTTGGGTGCCACCCAGGGAAAAATTGAACTTACAAAAGCAAATCCTCTATTTTTTTTTTGTAAATTTGATTAAATTTTATCGTCGAATCTCAAATTTCACAAAATTATCCTTCTTTTTTTTTCTAAAAACCATAGCCAGTTGAAATTTTTTCGCTTTACAAATTTTTTACGCAAATATTTGAAATTACTCTAATTTTAAGGAAAATGAAGATGTTTTTGCTAAATTTCTACTGACCAGAACTAACCACAAGCAAAGTTAGATGGTGTTACTAAACTGCAAACTGACACAAACAACATCGACACGATGACGCCAAGAAACAGGAGATAATAGGCCGTATTTATGAAACAAAGGATTTGCTTTAACTTACAAAAATCAAAGCATTTACTTTACTTTCCGTTCATAAAAAAAAGAAAGAAAAGGTTTAAAGCTGAAGTAAAAAGGTGTTGCTCTAAAGAAAAAGATTTCACTTTTTTGGAATTCATAAAATGTAGCATTTGCTTTAAAACTCAAAGATATGATTCAAAAAATATGCATCTAGTCCAGAGAAGCTTCTATAGTAAATATTATTTACTTTATTCGTTTATACGCACATACAGATCAAGGGGGTTTAGTTTGGAGTGCGCGAGTGATAATTTTATTAAATTCGAATTTCCAATGGCGGATGTGGTGCAAGTACGCACAGGAAAAGTGTACAAATAAAGACGTACTTCACGTTAGTGCGACTTTCGAACCCTCTTTCGGTTTAACGAAATAAACGTGCAGTGGTTAGCCAACTACATCATTGGCGAGAACCTGGAAACAGGAGAAGGTGCATTTTTACCAGAAGAAAAAATTAAAGTGTTTTTATGGTACATGGCAAATCCAGGCTTCCAGAGCGGTATCGCTAAGAAACTGAGCTGTGTACAGCCCACACTCTCCAGAATCGTCGATAACACTCTTGGTACAATAGTGGACAAGGTGGATGAGTAGATCAAGTTTCCGTCGATCAAAAATGAAATTATGGAAGCCAAAGTGAAATGGGCAGAGTACATGGATTTTGCGATTGCAATAGGAACTATCGCCTGCATGCATGTTGACATTAAAAAGCCGCATCTATTTGGGGATAAATATGTAAACCAAAAAATTTATGCTAGTATTAATTTTAAAGGTATATGTGATCAAAATTACGTTTTCATGAATACTGATCGGTTTGTCGTTGTCGGTTTTCTTCTTAAGCATTGTCTTCATATTACCCACCTTTTTTATAAATGCTTTAGGGGTGTTGTTTTTTCAATACAGCTGTCTATACTCTCTCAATAGCTGCTTGCTTCTTCGCTTTTTTCTCGAGGAGCTGGGATTTTTCTAATATATCCGGTAATCGTTTTATTATTTCGGTAATGAACAATTAGATATTTTGTGACTCTAGATGTTCGTTAGACAGTTCCTAGTCACTTGTCATGTGCTTCAATCACAAATAATAAAGAACTTTAACATTGCATTTAATTTAAATTATAGCTTAACCAAGTGCACACCACTATAATAAACGTATTATGATTTTTTGTAACTGCAAGTTGCAAGTTATTCGATTGCAACATACATACTAACCTAACTTGCGCGTGTCGATTTAAAAATACCTTTTCCTTCTTCTTGCGAGGATTTGCTTGCAAAAAAAAAGGAAAATATTAAGAATATGAAATAAAAAAAAACCTTTTCCTTGTAAGCTCTAGCTTTTACTCTTAGCTTTACCTTTAAAGCAAATACTTTATTTTTATAAATATGACCGATTGTCTCTCCACGACTAAGATTCGCAATCCTCGGCAATGACACCTTGTTGCCGGGGGAGGTGAAAGATCTCTCTCCCAACAGTATCATCAGATCTATTAGGAGTCTGGACCTGGTGGGAGAAATATAAAAAGGTGTGAGCCACAATAGACCGATCGGTTGCGGTGAAAGGGTGTTATACCCACTCACTTTAAACCCACCTACCTATTGTCTCTCCTACTTATATGAAAATCTACTGCTTTCAGTCGCTTCCATATCTATCACGTGTTGTCTAACGCAAGAGGGAGGGTCCACCCTTTAGTGAGCAAATCATTGGGACATTGTCTTCCGTGATTTGACATACATTTTTGTAAGGCTGCTTTTTACACATGAGGAAACCGATTGGGCACCGATCTGGTAAGGATAAGCAGTTTCGGCTAGTGTAAAAGGAGGCTTATTTTAACACACAATAAGCTTCAAGAGCAAAGACTTGATCATATTCGTCAATGTAGTGTCTTTAAGAAAGAACATTGAGAACACCTAATCTTTAGGCACCATTTTAGGATGGTACCAGGTATATATAGATCATGGTAGGCCGAGGACACAGTATTAGAGGCACCGGACGTCGGCGTCGGTAGGGAAACAACTTAGCGTCAAGATTGCCGACAAAGACTTTTGGTTAATGGAGATCACTTTAGTTCCATTCGTGGGACTGTGAATCGGTGGTTTCAAGAACACGGAAGGGTAGTCGGGATACCTAGAGTATATCACCAAATACGAAATTTAAGGCTTTTGCATGCAAAGACATACATCTGTGGGATTAGGACTAGATTCAGGAGATATTTGGTGATAAATGTCGATTTTTTTGGGCATGGAAGATTGTGGAGCAAATTTCTTAGAATTTGGATACATTTTTTCTTTTAATTTAATTTTGACAACGGTGGCCGACTTGCCACCAAAACGTAGATTAGTATTTTTAATGTTTTGGTTTTTTTGGGTTTTTTTTTCTTTTTTGTTGCAGGCGATCTGCAAGTTCATAGGGGCGATAGGCTGAACAGGCTCAGCTCGCTTTACCCCGGAACCTGAACCGAAGTGGTCCCATTTTCTAGAAAATTTCCAGGCGAATACTTCCAAAGAAAACACATCAAAACATGAATCCGCCACAAAACTATAGAACATATTTACAATAATAGGTTTTTTTCTTGGCATCACGAGGTCTTCGTTAGTTAACCAAGAATAAACATAGCTATATACATATACATTCTTTTATAGAACTTAATATCCTCTATACCTTAATTTAGTTGATTGACTGTTAACTTAGTTCTGATAAAGCACAGAGATACACCGACCCGCTCTAGGCTAGTTTATTTTTTCTGTACCCTTTTACAAAAGAAATGTATGCTCAGCCACTGTCTAGCTGGACATATATTCCTTTACCGATTTTGGTCTATTATTTTATGGCCCAAATATTTAGTTTTACGGTAATTCGGTCCAACTAAAGTACTAAAATACATGGATCGTGATTTAAATGTAAATCAATACGTGTGGGATATATTTATTAACATTTATAAAGAGAGAAAGTACTCATTGATTGGGTTAATAAGGGTCAATTTATTTTATGATTAACAATTTATGAGCATTCAAGCTTTTTATTATTTTACTGAAATTATTTGAATAATGTCTATGTAGCAGTGGCGAAATATTAAAAAAATAACATTTTATTTGGGTTTTTCGTTATAAATAAAAATTTAAAAAGAATATCTGAATGTAAAAAAAAAGATTACCAATTGCCAGACACGTAGTAGTCCAGTCTGTAGGTAAAAAGAAGGCCTGTTTATGACGTTAATTTGAAACCGATTGGAAGGTGTTAGAAGTTTTAGAGGGTGATTACCTGAATATGACTATATACATAGTTTCTAACTCGAAAAAAGTGTGCAGGGTGGGGGTGGAGGGTTAAAAATGGTAAAAACATGTTTTTCGCTTCTGCAAGCGCCATTGTTAATTTTGGAGGTGTATGTTCAAAATGTTTTTTTTTTTTAATTAAAAAAACTTTTAATTTGAGCTCGGCTAAAATGGATTTGGTTAATTCGTTTATGAGAAAATTTTAAAAAACCGTTATAAATAGCCATTTTTTGAAATGTTGATGTTTATTGCAAAAATATTTTTAAACCATTTCTATCATTGCAAAAAAATTGTTTTTTTTTAACTGAATTAAATAAAAGGTTCTAAAGCATGATTGGATAATTTGTTGCTAAGATAATTAAGTCTTACTGATTTTAGAGCCCTAATCTATTGGGCTATATATTTTTTGTTTATAAATATTTTAGGTTTTACAAACTGTCTTTTGCTTTGTCGAGACTAATATTTTACTAATTTAAATCAACGTAATAAAAAAAATAATTTTCAGTTCTTTGTTTTGAGCTTTAAAAAAAGGTTCTTTTTTCTTAATAAACAATTGGAGCTGTAGCGCTTAGGGCACGCCTTACGAATTTTTAACTTAGAAATACAAAAAGCTGACCTCAAAACAAATATTTTTAAAACAAAAAAGAAGTCCCTACGACCAGTAGGAACCGAGTAAGCATTTTTTAAAAATAATATCTGAATAAAATTAATTTGGGCGACATTCGATAGTATAATACTTGAACTTGACATAACGCATAATAAAAAGTTGGAATATTTGTTTTTTATTGCTAAAAGATGTGTTTAACGTGACTGATACTTTTGAGCGGCGTGAGGGAGGTAGTGCTGGGGACAGAAGCTCATGGACTGACATGCTGAGTCAAAAACTGAAATCGAGAGTTTAAATCAGCGTAGCGCAAAAAAACAGCCATATATCTACAAATTTTTATCGGATCAAGCTTATTTTTAATCTGGGGTATCGCAGAAAGTTATGAATAATTTAGTTTTAAAAAATTATCATTATTTCTTCTCATAATTTTATTATCTTATACTGTAATTAAACGTTATACAATTTAACCTTTTAAAGCAGCATTAAATTATTTTTAAAATTTAAGTAATCTATTTATTTTTTAAATCATAATATTAATATGTTAATGGTATAATATCTACTATAAAAAAGAGTAAAATATAATTCATGTCGTCTTAAATATTTAAAGATTAATACATTCGATATTAATATTAATACATAGAGATGTAGTGTGTACAATAATAAATACATGCATATGAAAGGAACAGGGTTAATTACGAAATAAAGGATAATTAATTAAACTTAATTTTATTTATATTTTAATTTTTTATCTGAAACTTCATTAGACGACATATCAAGTTAATAAATCTGAAGCTAAAACTTTAGTTTCAGTTTCAGATATATTAATTGATCTCTCGTCAATGCTATTTTAATTGGAGGATTCATCAACACAAAACTCACGAACTAATATATTAGTAGCCTCTGATTCTGGCTTCTCGATTTCTAAAGTGCCTTCAATATTACGATTAAAAATGAGCTGCGATGCATTTATTTAAATTAAAAGAAAAATTAATAATAATTTTTTAAAACTAAATGCATCAATATTCATAACTTTTTGCGCTACCCCAGATTAAAAAAAAAGAGCCTGATCCGATAAAAATTCGCAGAGATATGGCTATTTTGTTCGCGCTCCGCTGATTTGAATTCTCGATTTTAGTTTTTGACTCGCGCCGTCGAAAGTATTAGTTACTTTAAACACATCTTTTAGCAATAAAAAACAAATATTACAACTTTTTATTTTGCGTTATATCAAGTTCAAGTATTATACTATCGAATGTCGTCCAAATTAATTCTTAATTATTATAAACAATTGCGATATTACTTCAAAAAAATTGCTAACTTGGTTCCTACTGGTCACAGATACTAATTTTTTGTTTCAAAAATATTTGTTTTAAAGTCAGCTTTTCATATTTCTAAGTTATAAATTCGTAATTCATACAGGAAGCGCTTCAGCTCCAATTGTTTATTAATAAAAAAGTACATTTTTTTAAGGCTCAAAATAAACGAGTGAATACAATTTTTTTTATTACGTTGATTTAAATAAGTAAAATATAAGTCTTAAAAAAGCAAAAGAAAGTTTGTAAGACCTAAAATATTTATAAACAAAAAATATATAGCCCAATAGATTAGGGCTCTTAAATCAGTAAAACTCAATTATCTTAACAACAAATTATTCGATCTTGCTTTAAAACCTTTTATTAAACTCAAAATTAAAAACACGATTTACTGCAATGATAGAAATGGTAAAAAAAAATATTTCAAAAAATGGCTATTTTTTACGGTTTTTTTGAATTTTCTCATAAACAAATTGACCAAATCAATTTTAACCGAACTCAAATTAAAAGTTTTTAAAATAACCTAAAAAAACATTTTAATTATACCCCTCTACAATTAACAATGGCGCTTGCAGAAGCAAAAAAACACGTTTTTACCATTTTTAACCCTCCACCCCCAACCCTGCACACTTTTTTCGAGTCTAAAACTATATAGTCATATTCAGGTAATTACCCTCTACAACTTCTAACACCTACCAACCGGTTACAAATTAAAGTCATGAAAATTACCTACAGACTGGGCTATAGGAGGAACAGCTATTACTTGCAAATATAGCAAATATTATTAATATTTACTTACAAAAACTTAGAATTTACCTAAAATTTCAGACAAACCAATCCAAAATGTTTTTAAGAGCGTCATAAGGGATTGAGAAAATGGGAACAGTAGTGTAAACAGGGTGTCCAGCAAAATGTGGTAAATATCCCGGATATGAAAAACAAACACGTGAAAAGTAATACCACAAGATTATAAAAAAAAATTGATATAGACCTCCTCTTTGGAGATTTTGGCTCCCAAAGAGCTTCAATGAAATTAAGTTTTTTAGAGATAATTATTGAACCGCCACGTATATTCCAGTTTTATTTTAATAAGATGAAATACCAAGTAAGACTCTTCAAATAACTCATCAAAGAAAGTGTAGTGAATTACCTACAGCTGCAGGGACGGACTAGCTGGGACACTCATGATCTCCGACAGAACTTAGGAGATTAACATTGTAAATAAAGTGACGTTTTTTTGAAAACGGTTCTTAATTTTTTAGTCAACAGTTAAAGGTTAGTAAAAAAATGTTGTCCAGAGTTCTTAAGAATACAGGGCGTAAAAAGTGGGTTATAAGTGTCACAGCTAGTTCGTCCTTGCAGCTGTAAGTAATTTACAAACTTCCTTTGATGGTAATTTAAAGAGTCTTACTTGGTATTACTTCTGGTTAAAATAAAATTAAAATATACCTGGTAGTTCAGCAATTAAGTCTTAAAATTAATACCCTGGCCAATATCTTCGATGAGGAGGAATATACGAAAAAGTTTATTTTGAATTTGTATTTTTTTTTCTTATCAATTGTTTTTATATCCGGGAGATTTACCACATTTTCCCGGACACTCTGTATAAAGGGTGTTGAATACAGGACCATGCCTATCTTAAGAAAGATGACGTCATGGCGTCACAAATAAATTTTATAAAAGAGAAACTAAAACCACTATACTTTAATCAAAGGGAGTCACTGCATCCCATATCACTTTAAAAATTTTAACATCAGTCTTTTGTGATACCTTAAATCAAGGTCTTTAAAAAATTATCTGTCTGAACAAGATTTTTTTGCTGGTAATACAGGGGATTAAAATATTTTTGAGTAAAATCAACTTTTTTTTAATTAAAATGCTATTTTATTTTTTTTAAATTTCTAAAAATACATTCCATTAAGGGAGGGTTTTGACCCTTGCAAATTAATGGCAAAAGATTACAATAAATGTTAAGGGGAACAAAAACGGTTCTGATTAGTCATTTCAGGCCCTATACGGTAGTAGTAAGCGAGGCTGTTAAATTTGACTTTTTATGACTTTTTTTCAAATGCCAAAAAAATTGTTTTTGATTTCCTATGTTGTTAAGTAGTTTTTTTTTTGAATTTTAAAGAATGCAGGTCTGTTAACGGAAAATGGTTTAAAATGTTAGAATGGAATTACAAATAGATTATACTTTTTTTAAAAACAAAATGATTTGGGGTATCAAATTTAATAAAAAAAGCATTTTGAAAAAAATACAGTTTGTTTATTCAAATTATTTTTTTTTATTTCCTGTATTAAATGAAAAAAATAAAAAAAAAATTTGGGCCCAGGCAGATGCTACTGAATGTGAGGTATCCCAATAGGACTAATGTCATTTTGTAAATGGGGTTTTTGGGCCCCCTGGGGGTGACTCATACCTTGACCAAAAGTAAATGGTTCTAGTTTCTCTTACGCATATAAAATATGTAATAAATTACAATTTGACAATTATTCTTTTTCAAGATATTTGCATGAAAATTTTCAAATCACACCCTGTATATCAACGGGAATTTAATATTTCAACAGGACAACTATACACTATTTCTTTGCTGCCGTGTGGTAATAAATGATATTTAATTACTTAAGTACTAGAATAATTTTGTCTGACTAAAATAAGTAAGAAAGATCAAAATTTTAAAGTACAAGAAAGATTTAATTGCAATTAATTTAATTGCGTAAAATAATTAGCTTGCCGATTTTATGCTTGTACAATAGTTTATCTTTTAAAAATGCATAAATATGTTATATACCGAGTATCAAACAGCTTTTAAAAGGTTTTGATAGTTTTAAATGTAAATAGGTAACTTATGCCTTTAGTTTTCAGAATGAAAACATGGAAGAACTGAAAATGTTTTAAAAAAAACAATAAGTTGCACCAGTGTAACGTCCTGCACCACTAAATACTAAAGGGGTAACTTTTGACTTTTATTGGTCATTAAAAATTTTAAAAACTTTGTGAAAAAAAATTGGACAATATAATTTTACTAAAATATATTTTTTATGTAAATATTCTTAAATATTTCAACAGATGTAGTACCTAATAGACATCCCCAAATATTTCTCTACATACAGAAAAATGGCAACAAATTGCATTTCTGTTTTTGGTTTTACCAAAAAAGAAAGACATTTTTAAATAAACAAGGGTTACTGTAAAAATATTAAATGTTTGATGCTGGCCATCCTGTTTAGGTTTCTTAAGGTCAAAATCCCCAAATGTAGTTAAAGAAAAACACTTGCATTTTTAATAAATCCTAAAATGCCTAAACATCAAAAAGGGTTTGTTAATTTTTTGAGGGCCCATAAATAAACTTATTTAACTACTAGTGCAAGTTGTTAAAAAAACTCATCAATACACAGATTGCCGCCATACTGAATTCGGCCCAAAAAACCTCCCCGCTGGAATTTTAAAAACAACACCCTCCTCTGATACATCTATAAAATGGAAACTTTAAGGTCTATGTGACTGCCAATAAAATATCCAGTTGTTCTAGTCATCGACCACTCACCTTTTCATTTATTTATTTATTTATTGAATACAGGTACACTACAAAACAATGCGGGTTTTTAATTTCACAAAACACAATTTAACAAATAATAAAAATAATAAATATAGATTTTTAATTAAAGCGGGACTAAGATTTAAAACAAATTGTTACACGGGTCTTCAAAAATAAACTAGAATACTTCTATAAGCGCCTGTGTAATAGAAGTGGTACACAATGAGGCCAGTCATAGGTATTTTAAAATAATTGGCAACGAGTCAGACTTGTGGTAGCAACCCTGTAAGCTTTATTTCATTTGTCAACTGTCATTAAGTTAATTTTGTCGAATTAGTTTTGTTATTGCCGATGTGAACCGTCTTGCAAGATATTTTGTGTATTTGTGCAGTTCGCCAACCCCGATGTTCCAGCTAGCCAAAATGGTAAAGAAAGAATCCCCTCCTGGCTGGCATCGCATGAGTCTACCATTTTTAATTCCTAGTGAGTATTTTAGTTCTTTTTTAACACGTGTGATCTAAAGTCCCCTGGCAGAGGGATAATTGTAAAATTAAATCCTCTAGTCGGTAAGGATTCCTCAGTAGTGGCTAGATTTTTTCACAAAATAATTGCTATTTTGTTTTAGTAATATTATTCTTGAAATGTCCTGCTTTCGATGTTATGTAGTATTTTTAATTTTTGTGAATATAAAAAATGTATTCCATTAATATGGGTTTTAAATTTTACTAAAAATATCTTTTAAAGCCACATTTATAAAGTTATTAAATTAAATTGTAAAATTAATTAAGTTTCTAAAAAAGCATAACTTAAAGTAAAACAAATATAACCAACGCTGCATGCCAGAAAAAAAGTTTTAATGAAAAATGTTTCATTATTCTGTTGTTTTTAGATTTTAAAGTAGGTAAAATATGAATTGGCACATCGCTTTGGTAAATCGCTGTAGCTATGCCGTGTATCTGGGGAGCTTGATTATGGAATAATATTTCTGAAGTCAGTAGAAATGCAGGAAACCAAATAAAGATTTTTGGGCTAAAATTGTAAATTTACATAAAGCTAGTTTTCAAGGTCTTGAAAAACATTTTTTTAAAGCCAAACCCCAGGAGTATTATTGGCCATCTCGAATGGTAAGGCACTGAATAACACATTTTGGACAATATTTTTAACTTAGTATTTAAAATATTTTGCCACGAACCTACCGGCATTTACAGATTATATTTTTAAGTTCTGTTCTTTAATTTACCAATATTTGCGGCTTTATACTGGCGCATACACAGAGAAAAAGGTTCAGTCCATTATTAATACATATTAAGTAGTATACGATTTGGCATATTATTTTTTTATTAGATACTCTAAGAAAAATCTTTAAATCTTATTGCTGCAATGCAAGGTTAAAATGATGTATTCTACATATATTTGCTGTGATCCGTGGACTAATAAAAATTCAAAATGAATAGATCCGTATACCGGTCTGAAATTTTTAGACGATCGTCCTAGAGTCATAAAGAAGCCATCAAAAAATAATTGGACCGGTACTACCCTTGGAACCATCCCTTGTTGAGACTTAAGTAACTCCGCAGGATGAAAAAAAATCAAAATGAATCGATCCAACTTTTATACCCGTCTGAAATTTTTAGACGATCGTCCTAAAGTCATAAAAAAGCCATATAAAAATAATTGAACCGGTACTACTCTTGGAACCATCCCTTGTCAACACTGAAATACCTTCACGGGCTGAAAAAGATTCAAAATGAATCTATCCAACTCTTATACCGGTCTAAAATTTTTAGACGATCGTTCTAAAGTCATAAAGAAGCTATATAAAAATAATTGGACTGGTACTACCCTTGGAACCATCCCTTGTCGACACTTAAGTACCTCCGCAGGCTGAAAAAAAAAATCAAAATGAATCGATCCAACTCTCATACCCGTCTAAAATTTTTAGACGATCGTCCCTAGAAGAGAGATTTTATTTTAGCCTGCGAGTATAAGTAAGGGTACTAATCCAATTATTTTTATATGTAACATGACTCTGGAACGAACGTCTTAAAAATTTCAGACCGGTATAAGAGTTGTATAAATTCATTTTAATTTTTCAGGTCATGAGGGGGTACTAAAGTGTTGAGAAGGGGGTGGTTCCAAGTGGCTACCAGTACAATTATTTTATATAACTTCTTTATGACTCTAGGATCGTCTAAAACAGACAGGTATGTGAAGTGGATGATTCATTTTGAATTTTCAGCCCGCGAAGGTACTTAAGTGTTGAGAAGGGGTGGTTCAAGGGTAGTACCGGACCAATTATTTTTATATAGCTTCTTTATGACTCTAGGACGATCTTCTAAAAATTTCAGACCGGGTATGAGAGTTGGATTGATTGCTTTTGAATTTTTAGCGCGGAAGTATTAGTCAAGAAGTGTTGTAAGATGGTTCAAGCGTAGTACCGATCCAAATGTTTTTATAAACCTTTATGACTCTGGACGATCGTCTTAAAATTTTAGTTGGGTATGAGAGTTGGAATCGATTTATTTTGTTTTTTTAGCCCGCGGAGGTATTTGCGAGTGTTGAAGGGGGGGTGGTTTCAAAAATGGTACCGTGTTATTTGATTATCCTTTTTAAAAACAAACTACTGTTAAAACAGGATAGGAAAATAAAGTAAAACAATTTAAAAATGCAAATTTGTTTAAAAACAACCAAAGGTTGTTGCCAAATTGTAAATACCTACCTTTAATTTATCATTTAAAATTGAGCACTTTAATACTTTCTTTTTAAATATAGGTATATTCTTTATGTTTTATATGTCAGTATAGAAACTAACTTAATAGTTTTTTTTTATAATGTTTGTTTATCTTAATTAAATTCATTGAAAATGCTATTTTGGATTTGGCAAAACTGCTATGTAGTAGCAGAGTTAACAAACTATTATCCACAACCCGAAAAATAATCAGGTTTTGTTATTGTACCAATTGGTATGCTGTCAGAAGATGCTCAGGAGGCTAACCATAAATACTTACGAGCATACAGTCTTTTCATGGACGGCTACCAATAGAGATTATATCCTCAATTTGTTAACCACGATCACGATCGGATCGTTTAGAAACAATCTCTTTAGAAGTAAAAGAACTTCTAATGAAAACAAAAATAACTTAAAAATTTTGAAATATATATTCTTCCAGCTTATAATTCTTATTATTAAATTAAAAACGTACATTGATTTTTAAAATTTTACTTCTAGATATGTTTTGTTTATAGTTTTAGTTTTGCGTTTGTGAACTTTAATTTATTAAAAAATAAAAATTTATAAAACATATGTTAGATATTATGTCTTTACAAACCACGATTGTCTATTTAGCAAGAGATACATAATATGTATGTACACATTTTTTAATTCTCATTACTTTTTAACATTTTAAATAATAAAACTCTGTACATTGTTATACTATTGTTTTACAAACCAAACATGTTATAAAATAAATAAAAATAAATTTTTAAACTTTATATTTTCACAGATGAATACAATGGGGACAGTCTGTAATATGGAGTTTCTTTGGCCATCAGAGAAAATGTTTTGTAATAAACAAAAAGACTGCCCAGGGAGACGACGAAAATGAAATATTATGTGGTAAGATAATCATAACAGGCAGAAATAGTTTAGTCGAGAAGTTGATTTCCTGCGAAAATTAGTTACAAGTCTCCTTAGAATGTGGTAAGTGGTTTAAACGATCCGGAAATAACATCTAGAGAAGATCTGTTTTTAAATTTTTCTATATAGAAAAAATTGCAGTTGTTAATAACAAAAGCTGTAAAATATCAAATCTCCAGCTTTTGGCAAAATCTCAAAAGTATAAGTGATAGCTCAAATATTATAAAAGTTTCTAAAGAGCAGGACATTTTAGTTAAAAAGATCTTGATTCCCTGAATTGTGGCTCAATATTTATAATTTAATTTTAACAAAAATCAGCTTTCGCGCGGTAGGTTCGGCATGCGCGCGCCGCCACGCTGCTGTGGTAAGCGTAGTTTTAAACAATTTTTGAATGCAATTAAATGTTAACTAAAAATTTTGAAAAAATTCTGGTGTTATCTAAGACACTTCAAAGAATATGATCACCGATAATAAAAGTTGTATTACCATTTTTCAAAAAAAGTTATTCAATTGTTAATTAACAGTTTTGGTCTCTGTTTGTCATAAAGGCAGTATAAAAAATTTAAATAACTAATCTATAAAATTTTGGCTTCTTGGAGCCCTTTTTATAAACATCCTTAACAAGATGGCATTATGAAAGTTTATATAGAAAAAAAATTATTCAAATTTGTGTGTAACTTTTGAACTAAGAAACAACAAAGGCATACATTTTAATGACTGTTTTTTTGTTTATTAACTGCAAGTAGTTAAAATATTTTTGAAAACTGCTATATACAATTTCAGTGGGTACTAAAACATATGGATGTAATTTCACGAAAAGTCAACCACCTATACTTGACGTTAGTGGTATTTAAATTGGCTATGCTTTAAAAGTGTATGTAACCTCAATTAATTATCTCTTTTGCTTTTATACTAAAACGACCGCACTGTATTGTCGGTGGTTGATAGAATGACCTATGAATAGGAAGAGCATAATAATAAAAGAAACAGTGGCGTGCGCAGATATAATAAAACTATTTTATATTTGCAACTAATCGTTTCGGCCTAGCCCTACTCATTAAACTTTTATTTTATTAGGATTTTTGGCTGACTTGCATGGAGGCACTATCTGATTGATGAAATACTTAACGCAAGTTTATAGAAAATTCCTCATTCAGCCTACTGCTCTCATTTATGTGGTAAGATCTGCGCATTTTATTTAAAAATTAAATACTTTATATATTGTTTTTCAGAAATTGATGAATATCCTGAGGTATGTGTATGTGGATTTCGAACAGAGTATATATTGTAATCATGCTGGTTTACAGAAATACCTCAAAATATTTCCACAGCAGTAACATATTTGTAAGTGTTTAAAATTTAATTCAGCACAAATTAAACGCCCTAAATAAAAAGTGGTAAATCTAAAATTTAATTTTATAATACTTTGGTTTTATTAAACTAGTCTTTATTAAAAAGCCGTATTAAAAATATTTGTGGCTATAAAGTAATATAAAACTTACTGAACAGGTTGTCAATTAAAAGAAAGTATTTCCATTTCTTTAAAATTACTAGACAATGTGGGGTTTTAAATAACACTAAAATTTTGGACTTCCATTGTCTTTATTTGTTAATTGATACACAACGTTTTCGGTAAGTGGTGTATCTCAACCGTTTTCAAGTGATAACTAACCAGTTATCACTTTAAAACAGTTATACATCTGCCAACGTTGATATCAATTGAAATAAAGACGTGAGGTCAAGATTTTAGTGATATTGTAGTATTTCCTGTTAACCAGTATTCAAACAAAAATACCTTTAATTTATATAAACAATATCTTATGAAAGAGGCTTCCCCCTTACATATTTTGCTAATAAGAACTCTTGATTATTGCAAATCCAAATGTCAGCAAAAACATGGAACATTGCAGATGGCAAACTTGTTTTTTCTAATTTTTCTAGGCCCAAGAGACATTTCAAAAAGTAATACTTTTTTCAGTAAAAAAAAAAACTAAGCAAATAACATAGATCTGTAAAAGATAATTTTTAAATGGTTTTAGCTAAAGTTTTAACTAATCCAATAAATGTAGGTTAAGATGTTGCAGTATAGATCCTACCCCATAGTGCATATTTTAAACAACAAATACAAAATATAAAACCCATTATAATAAAATTTACTACTTTTTAATTATATATTAACATATCAGTAATGGTGGATAAGAGACTTACTTAAATTCTTTCAAATATATATATACAATGAATTTATTTTAAATTATTACAAATATTAAGATTCCTAAATTACATAAAGTCAACATAATCAGAATATTTTTTTTAAGGTAAAAGTACCTAGTGATAAGCAAAAGGGATGATATACATGAAGAAAAATTCAACAAAAAACAATAAAATTCAAATAAATAACACTATTATATACATGTTGCTAATAAATATATACCTTTTGGTAAATTAAGTAATTAAAATTCGATTAGATATACTCTAAATTACATTGTCTTTGAGATACAGAGCGATTAGCATACAATCTTTTAATATTAATAACTAAAAAAATATTTAATTATTAATTATATTGTAAACTATTTTTTGGTTCTAATGGTTAAATTTCACTAAACTTTTATTCCCAATGAAATCTGGATTTAAAAAATATTCTCTGCAATTTTGTCTTTTAACCTTTTAAACCTCCTGTATTTTTAGGAAATATTTACCATTCTGTACATGTGGCAAATATGTGACAAAGGAAGAGGTTAAGCCAACCCAAATAGATTTGTGTATTTAAAAAATATTTTAAGGGATGTGAAAACCTAAAAATGTAAAATATTGAAAGATAGTACATTAAAGGAAAAAATAAATCAGGTTTAGAACAGGTCATAGAAAAAATACCATTTAGCGAGATATGATTTTAAAAAAATATATAAAAATTAAAACCCACACAAGAGTGCATTGTTTAAAAATAATAAAGCTATATCTTAAAAATACTGACATATATAGATATATAAACTGTTTTATCATTAAATTTAAGGGCACTTGGTTATGGTTAAGCAATATTTTTTCATACAATTGCACCTAATTAGAGCAACACAAAATCAAATTTTAAAGCGCCTACTAAACCACAAAATATTACGGTATTATTTATAGTGATTCTGAACTAAATTTTAAATAATTTTCAGAGATTAAATTTACTATATCAAAACCAAAAAAAAATAAAACAAAATATCTGTGTGTTAATCAAAACTCTTTCTTTTTTAGGGTCCTGCAAAATAACACTATTAGACTTAGATATAGATTCCTTAAAACATTACAATCTAACACAGTATTGTAAGTCCTAGCAAAACCTTTACAAAGTCTATTGTACTAAGTATAATCCTTTGCAGATTTTTGAAAACAATAACCTTCGTTATCTAGCCCCAAATGTATTCCAACATCAACAGTATTTAAAAAACTGTAAGTAGACGCATGATTACTTCTGTTAATTGGTAAAAACTTTCTTTTTACTCATAAAAATTAAAATATTGTAGCTGGCAAATGTCCCGCCAATGATTTTTTTAAATCAGTCTGAATAACGAACTCAAATTAACGTTATGAACAAAATAATACCTATTTTCGTCAATCTTTACGGTTCCATAATAATATTAAAATTTTAACCATATAGCCCAGAAAATCTTTTTTTTTTTTTTTTGAGACCAAACGGTATACATCTCATAATCTAAATAAAAAGTAACAGTGTAAAAAATATTTTTTTGTTTTTAAATAAATTCTTCCATTTTGAAGCGCTATATAATCAAAAATGTGAATTTTTTTTAGCCTCCACAACTTTACAGAAACTTTCAGTTTCACAATTTTTAAACAAATAACTAAAGTTCACAAACATCAGCAGTTAATAGCCAGAAAACACATAAAATATCATTTAATGTTACAAAATAGCAGAGAGAAAAATCGGTTAAAATTAATTTATTTTAGATTTTTAATGAACAATAATTTGACCAGTCTATTGCTTGACGTTTTAAATGGGTACAAATAATTTTGCGGAATAGCTGCACTTAGACAATAACATTCTTACAAAAATCTACATGATAATTTAGAGGTACTACTGGGTGAGAATGGATGTAAGTACATATTTTAATGTATTAAAATTATTTGTATATATTAAACTTTAAAAAGCGGCTTTAGCACATTTAACATGTTGTAACCAAGAAATGTTCTTGTTTTATTACCAATCAATTTTTAAATTTGCTTAAAATATTTATACTTAATTTAAAAACTCTGTTGCAATTCCTTTTTCCTGAAAACAATAAAATAGTAATATAATTTTTAGAGATTTATCAAACAACAACCTAACTTTTGAAGACAATGAAACATTTCCATACCTTCCTATGTTACTGGAACTGTAGGTACAGTCTATTATGCTCTACATTGTTTAAACTTTTTATTATTTTTAGGAACCTGAATAATAATAAAATTAAATTACATAAGAAGTAACACATTTAGCAATCTAACTCTGCTTCATTTGTTGTAAGTATATTAATATATTTTATTTACGTTTCTACAGCTTTGTAAATTTATAAAAAAGTGAGCAGCAATTTGGTATATTTAAGATATTAGGATGAATTAATTTTAAAAAAGAATCTCCCAAACCTTTAGCTGTTAATATTTGTTAAATAAAATTTCAAAAACAGCTAACAAAGTCCTCATGCTAGTTTTTGTATAACTTTCAGGTATCACAGAGAAAAATTCAATCAAAAGTCAAGCACAAACAGTAAAATATCACACTTGAGAAAACTTAGGTATAATAACATACAACTGACTTTTCTGACTTTAAATAAAATATTAAAAATTATATTTGGCAAACATTTTAATGCTTCAATATTTAAATATTACTTTCAGTTTATTTAATAATATTATATTTAATAAAATTTGTAAAGCTATAATTTTCACGAAATGGTAAGGTATTTATAATTTACAGGACCTAAGTTCAACGATGGTTCCAGACTTACCGTAGCAGATGGTGTTTACTAACGGCCAGGTGCTGGTGCTCAGCTTTGTATATCTTTGCTGATCTCATTTTTTTATTGTAGTTTGTATATATTTTACACTAAAATATGTGAATCAGGTATAAAAAACAATCGATTAAAATACTAAATTAAATATTCTAACACATATAAAAATTGTAAACTTAAAGTTTTATTTTGCACCAAAGATTTAACCAATCTTACTTTAATATTTAAATAAGAAAATTTTGAGTCCGATTGTATGTCGCAAATTCGCCGGTCCTTCATTATGCTCTCTCGTATGCTATGGTTCACCTCAGCGATCAGTCAATAATCGCACGCCTTCAATGTTATGTATTTAGACTCTACCCAACAATAAGTGACTCAACTTGTGTTTAAATTTTGTGACTTTGCTGCTCTAATTTAATAAAATATTTGTTAATAAAGGAAAAATCATAGAAAAGAAAGTACGCTATTCACAGCTTTGTTAATGAAGTATATTTATATCAGTTTACTAGTATTTATAAAATAAATTTACTTTTTTAGAAACCTGAGATCTAATCAGATGGCAGTTGGCATCAGTAGTTACATTTTGGTAACTCAGCACGTTACAAAGATTGGCAGTATTACATTTTTAATTTAAAACTTCAGACGTTTATTTATTGTTCTATTTAGTAATTACATGGTGCTTTTTCTATATATAAGTCACTAATTCTGTAAGTTTACAAAATTTCATATATATATATATATATATATATATATATATATATATATATATATATATATATATATATATATATATATATATATATATATATATATATATATATATATATATATATATTTAAAAGGTATTACTAAATTTTGAGTTTATACAGTAACAACTACAGAGAAACATTACACTTGAGCAATATTCCTTGAGTCAGTGTATTAAGACTGTATATATTTGTTGTTAATATTACTTGAAGACAATATTTATTTTAGGTCTTTGGGTAAAAATCATCTTTATTATTTGCAAAAGTGGTTTGCCAATCTTAAGTCGTATCATTGTAAGTATATATTACCTATATCCCCATTAGTAGGGTCATCTATTTTTTGACACTTTTAGGGAGTTATCATAAGAATAACCTAACTTTAGATATGTCTAATCGCTAATCGCATTTGTAGCAGGTTTACGTTAGCGCGCACTAAACAAACAATAAGGGGTTATCCGGCATGCGTATTTGAAATAAAGGACCAGTGCCAAGCTTAAGAAATTTCTATAAATCATTAATGATCAATTCCCTCTTTATAAAATATATTTTTAAAACTCATTGACGATTGTCAAATATCTTAGTTCATAACTAATTCACAAAAGTAAATTTTTTTAGCTGATGGTGATGAAAAGTAAGATATTCTTTCAACGTCAATGGTTACGATAAGTTTTTATATTTTAAAATTGAATTAAAAAGAACATATCATATTCAAATTAAGAAAAAAATATCGTATGGAAGAATATATTGCCATAATTTTAATTTTTTTGTTCTATCGTTACGAAAAATGGTACTTTTCCCGAACTGGTTGCACAAATAGCTTATTTTTCTATATTTGGATACTAATTTTTTTTTTTTATTTTGCGTTTTTATATATTCCAAATTATGTTAGGTTGAAATAAACAATAAGTTAACAAAATTATGTTACAAAATTTTAAATAGCAAAAAACATGGGCTTATATAAAGATAGGGTTTAAAACAGTCTTTGTTCCATCGCAGTGTTTAAAACTGTTAGAATCAGGTTAAACGTCTTGAGTGTCTACCTTACGGTTTGCGTCAGTTAAGTGACAGAGTTAAAAGACTTTCTGTTTATCTAAAGGTTCTGCTTTTTTGAAGATGAAGTAAAGGGATCAGTAATACACTGTGTATCAGTTAGAATCGGTTTTTGACTGGACTTGCATATAGCCACAATAATCGGTTTTTGTAGAGATTGGAACAAACTTATAAATAGGAGGGAAAAAATGTTGGTACAAATAACGTTCCAGCTAACACTGCTTAGTTATGGAAAGAGAGAGGGTTATACAGCTACTTTTTCTCCCTTTGCACAAACTAACGGATCACCGAAAGAAACAGGTTAGACATTTTTTATTAACGAAATGTATAAATGCTACCACTAAACACAAAATAGGGTCAATACAACAATTAAAACTTGTTTAGAATTTATAATTATATAGAGTTCATCCAAATTACAAAATAAGTCGATCCAAAAACTAAAAAATCTCACAAGCGGCAGTGCAGAACTGGCCGGCGACAAACTGTATAAATAAATCTTATTACTGAATTCCATTCTTTTTGTGATTTAAGACCCTAAGCGTGAATACCACTTACAGCGCACGAACTTTATTTTTCTTGAAAATCTAACTTTTGAACTGCATTTAATACCTTGCCGGTCTATATGGAGATCCCAGGGGGAGTTATTGGGATAACTATTAAAGATATAAGGTTGCAGTTTTCTCACTTTATGTTCTTATTTAAGTGAAAGAGATTCATCTATCTCAAATTTGAATGCTTTGACCCTTTTACTTTGAATCCACAGAGCGATTTTGATAATTTTCGGTTTTTGCACTATCTTGTACCTCCCTTTATATCACCAGGTATTAAAAAAGTAAAAACTGACCCATCAAAGAATGAAGGAAGAACTACTCAGTAGTGAGGAAAAGACTTCGCGCAACAGTGGGGTGCTAACAGGGTACGATAACCTGAGGTTTAAGGATACCTAGGCTCATACAATGGGGACCCAAGTTGCAGAATATTGCGACAAGGGGGAAAGCAGCCTACCATTATGCTGTGTGAATGTAAGCGTTAAATCAAAGACAGGCATTATTCCAGGCAACGAAGTAGCATTTTAAGAAATATATCAACCAACCAGTCTCAGTTTATACAGACTTGTATGAAGGAACAAGATATTATAGGAAGATTGTTATAAAGACAATGGAAGTAGGCTAAAAGCTCAAGAGGCTGCACGCTGACTCCGGTCGTGAAAGACGGCTCCCAGGAAGAAGAAGAGGAAGAAAAACTGAGTCCTGGTCGCTCTCTGAAGTATGAGGTTTAGTAAAGCATTTTTTAGTTCGTTCCACTCTATTGGGAAGGAACTATACTGGCCTCGCTCCTCTATAAGCAAGTAGAAGAAATACTCATGTCAGGCGGCAGGTTACACAACCAGTCGTTGATCAAAAAAAAACGGGGCTCTTTTTAGATAAAATCAAAAATATGGCAAAGAGTTGCCAAAGGTATCGTTTTCCAAATATATGAAACAGTATTCCAGGCAGATTTGGGATGCATGCAGGTACTAATGTGTGTGCTTAATCAGGTTATTCTCAAAGGCGCGGCGAGGTTAAATGACTCTTTCTTCTCCAAAGCGGCTGGCCACATAGAAGTAAAGAAAAAGAAGCGTAGAACCATTTTGGGACAGCAAACCTGTAATTGATTTTGAGAGAATGGCTGGGCGGGTTTTGGTCCCCCATTCAGCCATTAAGGAAAGGTCCTGTAAAGGACATTATTGAACATGAACTGTTTCTAAATAAGAATGTCTAAATTATTTTATATTCAGGATGCAGTCTAAGTCAAGATTTTCTTCGGAGTTATTAGTGAATATTGATTCTGGTCACATCTTGTACCAATATAGGTTTTTTGACCTTGTATGTAAACCTTACTGTAAACCTTTTTATAAACCTAACTAATTTAACAAGATTAAACTTCTTCATAAAGAGCTATATTACAAGTAAATATTTTTTTAACTAATTGTAATTCTTTTGCAGGCATTTTGGAAATGAAAATAATGTATAAGAAATATAGATACTAACATGTTCAAAGATCTAATAGGCTACGATCTAATGAGTTTGAAACCTACAAATATTGTACATATGCACTACAGTGCCTAGATGCAGACCTTTATCCGATGGTAAAAATGTGCACATATGTTGGTTTTAAATAAAATTCGGCTGGCATCATTGTTGCCGATATTTTTAATGTAAAGACTTTAGCAATCAAAACTATGGTATGTCATATTAAAAACTGATATAACGGATAATTTTTAATATGTAGAAATGTATGCTGCTGATATCAGCAGTTTTAATGAAAGTCCTAGTCATTATAACAGGGATGATTTAAACTACATAAAGTTGAACGAGTAATCGAGAACTTTACAAAGAACTTACTTATAAGTGAAATCCCACAGGCGTTCAGTCTGATCGTTGCAATTGGCGACTGCGTACTAAGAAATTGTTAATTTCCAGTTTTCACGACTGTTTAAAAACATTACTTAAAATAATATAAAATAGAAACTAGAATTATTAAACTCAGGAATTAATGATTTACGCGGACCCAATCATTTTGATCAGGTCTGGGTTATTCTTAGCAGTTATGGACATTTTTAGAAACAACTTTTTGATTACTTTCCTTAGAAACAATAATTATAAAAAAATACAGGCATTAGACAATTTTATTTCTGCATAATAGTATTTTACAGCAAAAGTATTTTTTTAGGTATATCTTCGATATACAACTTCTCAACAAACCGATTTACTAGATACTCTAACTGGAATAATGTGTTTTATTACCATCGCTGTGTACACTGGTTCTATGTGGAAGATTTTTATTTCAGATAAACAAAATCTAGCATTGTGATAAAAACCTTGCTGGTAACTAAAGTTGATGAAACATGGTAGATATTTGAATTGTTGTGAAAGTTTCATTGCTGATGCTCATATACCATACTAATCGTTTTGTTGTATGCGCGTAAAATTTTCAGATTAAAAATAGGCATCTAATGTACAAATGTCCGAATAATCACCAGTAACTTTTACAGCGTCTGCCTGCCTGCTACGCTCAAAGAGCAATCCTTGTTCTGTCATGTAGATTTGCAAAAATATAAAGAATTCCATGCATTCGCCATGCCGCTCTTAAATTATTTTGACTTCTTCGTGTTTTCCGGTTTCTTGTTTTTTGGGACCAAACAAAAATACTTTTGGTATATATTTATCTAAGTTAGGACAGGACAGCAAAAACTAAAAAAAAATACCAAGCTTATTTTTAATATTCAAACCAATACATTATCTGATAGACCTGCTTACGATTCTCAAATTCAATTTCCATATTTTACTAGCAGAATTCTACATGAGATGACGTCTTACTGCTTGTCTGTCTTAAACAAAAAACTTTCGAGACAAAAAATTTAGGTGTAAAAGACGCAATTTTTTGTTTGCATGTTTAGGTTATAAGTTATCTTAATTAACCCTCGTGTCATAGGTCCATATGGGTTTTCCCATGCATTGCAAACGTACTTTTCACAAGACATCCGGCCCCACCCGGCCGCATGGAGTAAGTAACACGCGGCATCGTCATTTGGCATGCCAGTCGTAGTTTAAAAGTAACGCATGAGCCTGGCCAATTAACTGGCACAATACTGGTGATATCGAGTGCTACTTTGCACTATACACTTTACCGCGAAAACATCCCAAAAGGCAGTCAATCAAGCAAACAATTGGTACGCTCCTTTATTGGGCTTCAAAGCTTGAGTAGCTACACACATTCGCTTGGCTAAATATGTGGGAAACAACAGATTAGTTTGACAGAAAAATAGCGAATTAACTATTTTCTTTATTATGATATTACTTTTTTCAATTATTAAACATTTTTTTCTAAATTTTTATCCACTTTTCGAAAAGCAATAAAGGAAACTAAATGTCATGTTGGTGGATTTCATAATCATACAAGCAAGGATTAATAAATATGAAATATATACATATATTTTTTAAATGGGCTCCATTTGACTTGGATGCTATTTTAATTAAGCTTAAAAACTAAATCTCTCTTAATATTACCTGAGTTTAAAAACATCCCTTTTACCCTTTTAAAGAACAAAATATATGTATTTGTTTATTTATTTGAAAACCACTAAAAGTAAGAAAAAATTATATATTTTTAACAAAGACCGTCAAAAGATAGACCATCCTCCTATACCTCCTAAGGGTGAATTTTTAAACAAGATTTAAATGGGACCACCTTAGATCCTCCAGAGTTAAACAAAAACAAGAGTCAAAAAAAAAATTGACCTTTTAACTACAGGTAATCGTCAAACATACAAAAAAAAAATGCATACGGGCAAATTAAAAACCACCTTCTTTTTTAAAATCTAGTAAAAAATGGTTTATTTTTCCTATAAAATGAAACTACTTAGGTATCTCTTTTCCAGTTGGCAATGATGGCTGTAACTTATCTCCATGTAATGACCAGCCCGCGTACGTGTTATATTCAAAAATACAAATAGGCATCCCGAATGGCGATGCCGCTTTGTGTTACTACCTCCATATACCCGGCCTGGCTACCAACATAAATGATGCCTTTATTTAGCAGTAATAATTTTGTCAAATTGACTAATAAAACGCAGTTCTAAAATGCACGTGCTTTCGTACGTTAAGTGCAAACTATTGATTTTAAAGTGATTAACATAAATGGTTTAAAACAGATCTTTTTCTAGCGGTTAATAAGCCGACTTGTGTTTATGATAAATATAAAGAATTTATGTTTTGAGCAATGTAAGTGAAATAGAAATGGGTTTTGAAAAAAAAAAACATATTAAATCAGATTCCGGTGAAGAACAAAAAAGTATAAACAAATAAACATTTTTTCATTATTGTGTGGCTTAGATAATGCCCATTTTAGTACTATTTGATAATGCAACAACATATTGCAGAACATCACTGGGACATAAAAAGTGTTTTTCTAAGCCCAATTCTATTAAAATTTCTTTGTTATTGTCACTGGAAGACAATAATTCATATTTCTTTACTCTTTAGTAAGCGATGGTCTCATGGGCATCTATCTCTTATAATAGCATATCATGATCTAAAATATCGAGACAACTATAATATAACACTGCAGCAAGAAAATGGATGTTCCTCCTGGGTGTGTTTTAACTGGTATATTAGGAATGACGTCTTTAGGAAGTCTCAGTTATGGTCCTAGTTTTTTTGTATAGACAGATATTTTGTTATAACTATGCCATATCGAAAATATGGCGGACTGAATTTCAAAGAGACATGGAGGGTATTATGTATATGGTGCTTTGTCAGTATTTCTGTTATACCAGGTAATATTAGCTGTTAAGGTTTAACCAAGTTTTTAGGTAAGGTCATTGCATAATATTTTAGCGTTGGGATTTATGTCAAGCACAAAATTTTACGGTGTTAATGGTCTGTGTTTGCCGCTGTATATTGATGATCCTTATTTAATCGGATAGAATACTCAGCTCTAATATTTTTGGAATAAACGCTCCCAGGTAAAACATAATATTTTTAATTTAATTATGTCTGATACACATTTCTTACCAAACCTCATATTATTCATAATTTATTAATGTCTGTTTACATTTTTTAACAAACCTCATAATACTTATAGTTTATTAATGTGTGATCTCTACATTTTTACCAAACCCCTATTTTATATACAAAACCTAATAAACTCCTTATTTTACCACCACCACTATTTTATTTTTAAAATAGCTCGGGTTTATTCATGTGTTTTAATTATTACTTACTTAAAAAAGTAGTAGTTTTTTCTTGTCAAGTTCATAATATATTTACTTTTACCTTTAGAATAAGCAATGGCCAAAATGATATTTTAAAAATTAAAAAAAAATTAAAATTGTCTCCTTGATAACACAATAGTCACACTCTCTACCTGTCATGCAGGAGACTCGGGTTCAGGCCCAGCCAGGGAGATATACTTGGGTAGTATTTACTTAAAACACTGTCAGTAGTGGCACTACTGTCTTAAGCCTAGTCCAGACCTACATACATTGCCCACAAACATTAAAACATTTGTATAAAAACTGTATAAAGCTGTTTAAATGTGTTTGCAAACATTGTTAAAAACATTTAAACAAATGTTTAAGGTTTGTTTCCATAGAATGGGAAACACGTGTTTTATACTCGCCAACAAGCAAGTCTGGACGCGTTCAGGGGCAAATGTTTATTTATTTGTTTTATCGAAATTGGCGCTTGTAATTTCAGGGGTTTGGTCTATTATTTGGTGTATACAAATAGCTTATTAAAATGTGGAACCAAGAAAAACCCTTTCTTTAATTATGAAAACTTTCACAGTCTACATATGCTTATGGGACGTACAGTGTGTAGACTATAAAAACCGTAATAAAAAAGTGGATGCCTATGAAATGCTTGCAAAAAAGTATAAGATCAGTGCATCAGAAATTGAGTTCAGGCACTAAAAAATCAATTTCGCCGAGCACAAGAAATTATTGGACTTTGGCAAGTGGAGCATCTCTCAAGCAAGTGAACTGGTTTGGTTACGAAAGACTATTATTTTTATTGCAAGGGGTATATTTCTAGAGGTAGTCGTTCAACAGATGCAGGAAACAGAAGAGGAAACTGAGGTAAGTTAGCATTTTATTTTAATTTTTATGTAATATTTATGTCTATGTCAAATTATGTATTAAGACACTAAAACGGTAATTTTTCTTTTATATTTTCCATTCCCCGAACTAACGTGGGTTTTTCTTAATTTTGACATTATATTATTATTAGCAAGTAAGTCACCGGTATTCAAAAAATGTCCATGAGATAATATGGCCCTGAGGGCTAAAAATTTGCTATGAATACATACGTATTTAGTTACTAAAAGTGACTATGTTTTTTAAATACGGATTTTAAAAAATTGCAAAACATATCATCGGATATCTTGGAAAAAAAATATTGTTTGCAAGGTGGGGCAAAATTATATGATGATCTTTGCGACCTACCTGGACAAAAATATAAAAAATCTAAATACTTAACACTAGTTTATTTCAAAAAAACCCTAAAAAAAAATATTTACTACAACTTTTTAAAAAATTCACCAAACTACGCTGACAAGTTTTGCCAGGCACAGAGCCTTGCGGGGATACAAAATATTCCTTGAATTCATCTTTTATCTCTTGCGCTGTAACTGGTGATTTTCTTGCAATATTTCCAATCCAAACAATTGGTCTCCTTGGACATCTTGTCTCCACGAACGGGTTAATTATATTACTATCGAGATCTTCAGTGTAAAAAAGTTCCTGGCGGAAAAAAAGTGTTGATGCATTCAACATTTCGTCGTAAAAAATTGTGGAGATAAAAACATGTTAAACTAAGTTCTGCTTTGTTCGGGCTAAGTATGGCAAGAAAAACTCTGAATTTAGAAGATAAAATTCAAAAACGTTTTCAATTATTCTTCTGGCTCTAGAATTTTCTGTAATTAAATTCGTTTGGGTTGTTGAACCAGTATTTAACCAGGATATGGCTTCATAATGTTTGTCTTTAAAAAACAAATGCATCATCAGCGGCAAATATAAACGGCATTGGTTTATTTCTTCCAAGCAATGGTTGATTGGGTGGTAACCGAAGCCTTTCTTCACTAATTTTTTTTTTATAAAAGGTGGTAAATTTAAAAAACTCCCGCCATCTGATATTCTTGACATCCAACGTCACCCCACAAAACATATAATTTGCGTCTGCAATAACGAACACCCACAATCTGTGTGTCTTCTTAAAATTAAAATACAGGCTTCCACTATGTGCCGGTGCAACAATTGAACATGTTTACCGTCCATAGCGCCAACACAGTGAGGGAAATTCCATCGGTTTAAATCCTTCGTAATAACGATCCATTCCTCTTCTTTCGTCGGCATCTAAAAAAAAAAAAAACTAATTATGGATTTTTTTACAGAACTCCACGGATTTATGGGAAAATTCACACCTCATTGCAGATGAAACTAATGCCAATAAAACTGATACTGATACTGAGCACCAACAGGAAAACATCGTCAATCAGTCTAGAACATTACCAAAAGAAAGGAATTTGTTTTACCACCAACCAAGAAATACGAAAATTGATGATTCAAATGCGCTGAAGCTTTAAGTGCATGAAAAAGCTTACCGACACGGTTTCAAAACGTAATGAATATACTGTTGGGGAGCATATTGCTAATAAACTTAGAAATAGCGGTAGATCAAAGTTAGAAATAGCATTTGCTCAGAATCCCCCAAATTTTTAATATCTGCTAAATTATTGATGGGTGAATTTTATAAATCCATTGCATCATCCTCTGCAACAAACCGGTCATTGTATTAAGTTCCCACAATGTAGCATTTCGTCATCCCCAGCAACATCGCCGTTACCCCACTTTTATTATCGGGGTCTACACCAGTATCTCATCAAAAAATTTAAAGTTTCAAAATCCCAATAACAAATATGCCATCGCAATAAACAGCAAAACACTAACTTTATGCCAGATAATTGTCAAGCGCAGGGTCAACTGATGTATGAAATTGAAGAAGAGTATCCAATAATATTAATCTACATCGATCCACAGGTTACATGAATCAATGGGAAAAGAAAATGTAAAATATATAATAATACCAAGAACTTTAGATCTTTAGATGTCTACCTACTTTACTTAGTTGTATAAATGTTTTCTTTTTTTAATAAAGTTTTGATAACACTTTTATACCTCCTAAGTTATTGGTCATTTGCACCAACATTTAAGAACTTAAGTTAGGCTTTTAAATTTTTAAAAGTACAGTTGGGGAGAGTTTAAGCTTTACTTGGGAAATTTGGGTTCTTCACGGTTTCATTCTCCCGAAAAGTATGGTTTTTGGCAGGCAAATAAAATTAATTTGAATGTATACTTACTTTTATATAAAAGGGTTTTAAAAAATGTAATAATAGCATTGCATACAATGGGTACAATTTCTGATATTGACTGCCCTTTTAAATTCCAATGTGTACATCAAACTAGTATGAATCACCACCCGATATCTGGGGTTATTGTAACCCCAATGCAACAGGGGTAACTGCTCTATACTTTGTATCTTGTTTACAAATATTTGGGCCCCAAACATTTGAATTAATATCTCAAAATCAGTTGGAGTCATTCTAACAAAATTTTTTTAAAACCAGCTCCATCATTTAATTTTAGGTCTCTTAGTAGTTTGGGAAAATGTTTTTATTCCCGTTTTGCAGGAGTTCGTACCCACCAACGTTTTTGTTTCCTTTTCCTTGACGTAAAATATGTTCCAGCACAAATGCCCGCCACTGCCTCACTGCTCAGCGACATGTTTTTTCTTTTGGGCTGGGCTCAGTTGCAAACTAGTTTTAATCAATATTTATCAAAAAAAAAACACCCCACACAAATGTTTAAATTTTTGTTTGCGGGCAACTGTTTTAAACATTTGTTGCGGGCAAAATTGTATGTCTGGGCTAGGGTTTAAAGGTGCTAAAAAATGCAATAACTCCTTTTTTTGGTGCTTGGGCAGCGTTAATGGAACTGGAGAAAAATGGGTTGAACATCGAAACCCGGCACCCACGTTACAGCAATACTTAGACTAAAACCTTTGTTGGGTGTCCCCAATTTAAAAATAAGAAAAAAAAAAAAATTGCCTATCTTTTTTTTACAGCTTCTCTTACGCGCTTTTTTTTAATTTCTAAAGGGTAGAAAAAAAAAATTTGATTTGATATATAATAGATAAATTAGCACATTTTGACATAATTAATTTGTTTTAAGGCACTTCCAGTTTTTCAACGATAATACTAGCCTTTTATCTTTAAATAATGCATGGTAAATTTTCTTGTTAGTTTCAATAGAAAACTACATCCTTAGTAAAATAACACGTCATTTAATCTTTTTAATGGATCAGGTAATTGTTTTTTAATTTTTTATTAAATCGTATAAAAAAGTTTTTTCTTTTCAATCTTCAAATTAATTTTATTACTGTTTAGAAAGTGACAAAGTGCTTATTTTTTTGATTTTCCTAATATCGAGAATTTAAATTATTTTTAAAATATTTTTGTCACTACAAATTCCGTCACACTATCAGCTTCAATACACTATTACCAGGCTTTAAAAAATACAATATCACTCTATTCATTTCAGTCATTTTTTATGACCAATACCCCACTATTATGGTTTGCTTAAATAAGGGATTCATGTCTGTCCAAAATAGGCAGGACACTTGAGTAAAATGGTCAACAAAAATCAATCTAAGAAAACAATGTAATAATTTTAAAGATCTTATTCGCAAAAATTTGAAATAAAGTATTTTCTTACATCGGTTTTTGACGGGTGTTTATCAAGTAACTCTCAATTCGACTAATCATTTACATGGTCAACTCATTAAAAATATTTTTGTTTTTTTTAGCCTACTAATAATAATTTACGCTTATGGAGGAATGTTTATAAATATTAAAAAAACGAGAAATGCAACATCAATAAGAAGTGACGAATGTCAATTTGCAGTTAGGTTCTTTTTCATTGTTATGGCAAATATAGCTTGCTGGTTGCCAATCATTGTCGCCAAAGTGATCGTTTATTTCGATGTCGAAATATCAGGTTAGTGTGTCCTAGTCAACGAAGTTAGAATGGGGTTTGGCTTTTTGCTGACACGTATAGACCAAACAATATGGTCACATGGCAACTACTAATAAAATAATGACATAATTTCTAATATTATCTATTGCTTTTAGACCAGCATTCTACATGTATCTTTTAAACCAAACTTCCGAGCTATTATTTTAGCCGAACTTAACTGCGTTATATTTAACGGTTTCTTGTAAGAAAATAATCAGTACTACACATATTTTTTTACATTATACATATTACATTCAGGCACTAAACGTAATTTATATGACTTTGTTTTGTAGTAGCATGTCAAATAAGTTTTAAACATGAAAAAGGTGTTTTGCTTCTGACAAATATTTTAAGGTTCATTTAATTTTTGTTGTAGCTGATGTCTATGGATGGCTTATCGTATTTGTTTTGCCAATAAATTCATCTCTTAACCCAATTCTTTACACATTTACCACAAGAAAGTATAAAAAAGACTTGTACAGTTACCAAACTGCATTAAAAAACTCACAAACCAAATAAAACTAACGAAAAACATCCAGACCCTGGTGTTATATTTAATATTAATACAAAAGATATTAAAACGATCAAGAGTTAATCTGAAAACCATAAGAAACAATAATATAAAAATACTTTTAAGTAAATGTTCCAAAAAATGTACCCTCCAATTTAAGTTAGCAGATATTTTTAAATGTTTTGTATCTTGATGTTAATAAAAAAAATAAAAAATCAGTTTTACCGTAGATGTTATTTCCCTTTATCTTCCTTTTCCTACCTCCTATTGTCAATTATACATTATCAAAAATA
This sequence comes from Listronotus oregonensis, assembly GCA_019359885.1. Taxonomy (NCBI): domain Eukaryota; kingdom Metazoa; phylum Arthropoda; class Insecta; order Coleoptera; family Curculionidae; genus Listronotus; species Listronotus oregonensis. The sequence goes on from JAHBCN010000620.1 coordinate 91,599, forward strand.
GTTTAATCATCAAATAAATTAACTATAAATGTTCTAAAACAATCTTGTTTATTGGCCAGAATTTACAAAAAAAAAAAAAATTGTAGGTAAAGTACTTAGTTACTGGAAACTTTATTTTATTTGTCCCTAAGTTATTGCTGTTGTTTTATACTTATGTAAATAAAATAAGGGGATAATTAAAAAGACACATTTTTTAAATTTTGTTTATTATTTTTTTGTATTTTAAATACATTAAAATTTCACAGTTACTTACGTTTAAAACTATATTTACAAAAATCTTAGTTTTAGGGAAATAATCACTTTGTCTAAAAAATTAACAAAATATCTTACAGGTGAAACTTATCAGCCTTCCTAGTAATATTACATTACAACAGAGTCGAACCTGGCATTCTGTGAAATTTGGAAAAAAAAGCAACAGGTAAAAAAAAGGAAATCATTTACCTCAAGTGAAACACTTAAAATTCTAAAAAGCCGTTGGACGGACCCAAAATTTTTAAAGATTTAAATCAAGATTTTTTTGCTACATGCCTAAAATCTAAAGATAAAAATTATTATTTATTAAGACAGCGTATTTTCACAATTTAAAAAAAATAATTTAAACCTTTGCAAAACAGGTTTTCAAAACATTTTTGACATAAAAAGCGTTTACTAATTATTAAGTTTTCACTCGAGGCAACAGAAGTGAGCATCAAAACTAAATTTTTGGTCCGAATAATATCTATAAGGTAGAATATAAAAATTCTAGACTGTTCTGTTTGACATAAATAAATACTTAAATCAAAACCTTACATTACTATACACATATATTATTTCAAAAATTCTTACGCCTAACAAATCGGTTACTACTACTTTTGGTTTTAAGACAGTTAAAATAACCTTTTGTAACTATCACATAACATGACATATAAACCTCTCTAGATAAAACTTTTAACTTGGCAACATTCCTAGTTTAAAAGATTATTTTAAGTGCCTTAAATATTCAAGTTTAAGCATTTAACATCTATAACATTTCACCTAATCGTATATTAAAGACTAATTTTTAAAACCCGTTTTAAAAATATTTACTGCTATTTCTTAAATATTTTTAAAATGGTATGGCGACTCTATTTTATATAAAAGAGTTAAATAAGAAATTCGTATTTTACCATCAGCAGTATTTCACTATTGCAAAACAGAATTGTACACATTCAAACGAAACTAAGTAAAAAATGAGACTAAATACCTCTTTAAATGCATCTGTAATTTACTTCATTTAGTAAATCTTATAAAGGTAATTTTCATAAGATATAATTATAAAAATGGGTCATTTTATAGAAATAATTTTCTTATAAGTTTTCTGGAGTTTATTATGGCAATATAAATATTTTTTAGGCAATTACTTTCTATCAAAGACATATGTAATTTAATTCATCTGATCGTAACTTAATGATAGTCCATTATCACTAAATTTATTAAAATAAAACACCTCTGATTTTAAAAATTAGTGTGTCGTATGTTTTGCTAACACTATAGCTTCTACAGATCAAATTACTAGTTCAAAGAAGCTACAGTGTTGCTGAAACATATGTCACACGTTAGAGGAATTCTTAAAATTAAAAGTGTTCTATTTCATTTAATTCCGACATGTAATGGTCTGTCTTTTGTGCCGTTGTCACTAATTTTTATTTTAATCTGTTTAATTATTTTAAATATCTGAAAAAAATAATGTATTAAGATTATATATACATTTTTACGAAATTCTAAGCTGACTAGAGACACTGATTACAAAACAGCAACATGTTTAAAATAGCCCACTGGCAAAGCTTCGCTTACTTTTGTAATGTGTTATTTATTAAAAATTGCTAGTGACATGTCGTCGTTAGAGAATCTATAACGAATTACAAAACCCCAGGATATTTTAAATTATTAATGTCTGAGATTCTTAAAAAAATGGCTGTTTTTTTTGTCAGTAAGCACAATTTCTTAATCACAGTGTTAACCATACCCAAGTTTTTGAGAAGTTAGTGTGCTTTTGCAGTCCCCATTAGTTGTACTTATTAACTTTATTCTTAAGATCACAACGAGCCATGTTTACAATTCCTATTATAACTGTTTAATCCTACAAAAAACACTGACAAAAACTACTAAATAACGAAATTTAACCGAATTTGTTAAAGGTTGTAACTTCAAGTTCTTCTGAAAAAATATGTACTTTTCTGTAAACGTTTTGAAAACCAAGCCTGTTAGATAAAAAAAATGAAAAAACTTTTACTACAGAATTATTTACTGAAGCATTTTTTAAAACTTAAAAAAAAATGTGATCCCATTTTTAAATGCTAAAACCTAATCTAATATAGCGTAAATGTATCGACACTAAATTTTTGTTCGTCTTTAAAAACATCCAACATTCAATACAATATATTAGAGATGGACCATAGAAAAACCGTAAAATTCTGCATTGAATTTTACCATAATGTAACATCTAACGAGTTATATTTGATTTTCTAATCTAATTTCTATATTTTCTAAAAATTAATTTTATAAATAAAATATTTATTGCCATTTGGCGTTCATCGTTTAACCTTTTAAATTATATTATATCACTGATGGATTTATGCATTGAAATCGACAATTTCTGCAGAAATCCGACTGAAATCTTGGGCTTAATACGTTCTATGTTTGGTCCATGCACAAGTATAGATATTTTCTTCGGCTTTTTATGTAACTCAGGCTGCCTAGAGGCGTCAATTGCCAGCATATTTAGACAGATGATACCACTGTCTGACTACGGATCATACACAATCATACAAAAGTCCTGAAATTGTTTTCACGAGCTATACTTTGCACTGTGTAAGGTGGTAGCGAAAATAATATCTGTCAGTATTCTCCCCCTTCCAAAAACGGAAAAACGGCATACACCTTGCAAACGTTACTTAATATGTTAAGTATTTTCATCTCAACTTATTTACCAGTTTAAAATGTTGAACTGGTGACACTAAATTTTAATTCTTGTATATTTTTTTGAAAATATTTATTTACATTTTTTTTTCTTAGTATTTTATTAAGGTAATGAATTATTCTTTATTTTAAAATGTTTACTGAGAAAAAGAAGTTAAGTAATACAAAGTTGTTTTAATCATGTTAATAAAATACACAAATACACATGCTTACTTTTTTAAAAACAATGGAATTTTATACTCAAAAGTTTGGGGATTTGTTTTAGCGAAATACATTTTAAATAAACAACTCGTCGAAACTTTTAATGTATTTTATTACTATACAATATCAGCAGCAGCTTTTGTCATACTAACTCCTTTGATACAAAATACAACTTTATATTTTTGTACATTAACACATGGTTAAATAAATTTAAAAATTAAACGATGAATTTAAATGGCCTGACGATAAATATGGGGACATGATAGGTTAATTATTTATAACACTTTGTAAACAGTAATGTAATTTAAATGTAATAATTAACTGTGCACCTGTAGACGACATAAAATAACATTTAAATTGAAGCCTCAGTCTAAAACACTATTTTCCTAGATGATATAAGCCTTGTTCTTCTCTTCATATACTTACAATTAATAGTTCTTATAGCGAATCTTACAACCCACTAGTACATTACATTTAAGTTACGTAGATTTTTTAGTATAAAGTATTTGTTAAAGCAATAAGAAAATCTTATATTAGCGGTGTCTAAAGCTCTACCTATTTGTGCTAAAAAACTAAATAAAAATGTACCCATGTTCGGATATTTTAAGAAGTATTTAAAATTAAAGAAATATTTGTATAGCTTGTTTCTTTAACCCTGTAAAAACCTTAATTATAATTTGTTGTATCTAGACGAATATCTAATTGGACACCCTATATAATTTTATGTGTTTAAATTAATCTTAAGGAGATAATGCAAGAATATTATATGTGTTAGCATCACACTGCTAAATATACCCGAACTAAATAACAATAAAATAGTATTTGTTAATTTTATTTAAAAAATGTTTAGGAGTATATAAACATTAAAGTTTAATTGTAAAGGTGAACAAGTTTGAATTTAAGATACGAACCATGATAAGTATTGAGTTACGTTTCAGTAAAAAATTTTTATGGCCCTTCTGCTGATAAGAGTAAAGAATAGTAAAAAATGGATTGTCTTTATATGAAAAAACAATTAATTTTATGGGTCTTTAATAATCATCCAGTAAAATAATAAAATATAGTAAGCAGTTTTTTATATCGACATCGCTGGTACAGTCTAAACGAGTGTTTGTGTCATTAAGAAATAAATATGAGTTTGTGCCATAACTTTGCCTTTTAGTACCATCCTTCTGATAAAAGTCAAATACGCAACTTGCTTCCACGACTTTTCTTAAATTTTTTTAATCATCTCAACCCCAAACATAGAATTTAGGCGAACTACCAAAAATCGAGTATTAACCGCGGTAATAAATGAAAGGACTTGGTGATAACTTTGACATAAATTGTATGAATTAAACGTCATAACCAGCCTAAATGCAGTGGTAAATTACGATTTCTTTTTTAGTCCATTCAAAAAGCGGATCCTGGGTGCCCAATTTACCTGCGAGTAAAGACTATACCTTCAGGTTACGTTTTTGGGTCGCTCATTCCGAATTTCGGGATCCCGCAGCTCGGAAATTCCGGCATTACCCCTTAAAATGCAAAAAACTTCCTTTTTATGGGTTTTTTTAACGAAAATATTATATAAAAAAACTAATGAAAATGCTCTTTAGGCACCTAGAAAATACTCGCAAGTTACGTTTTTTTTGGGTCGCTGATTCTGAATTCTGGGCTCCCGAAACCCTTGAACCTCGGGAACACCACTATAAGGGCAAAAAACATCCTTTTTAGGGGGTGTTTAAGAATAATCTTATAAAAAATTATAGAAATCAATTATTATTGATAAAAATTTGTATTTTTTATGACATTATAATAATTTGATCCTAAATTAAATTTTAGAGTAATTCATTGGGGGTGATAAAACCCCCAATCATCCCTAAAATATCGTACAATTAAAAAAATGCAAACAAAAAAAAAATGGCATTGCAAAATATTTGTTTTTATTTTACATGATATAAGATATTTTTGTAACCCCCAGAAGAGATTTACGGATTCATTTTAGTTGTTAATGGGATACATTTTTTAAATCGAAAAATGGCTTTTTATTTAAAATCTAAAATAAATGTAAAATATTAATTGTTTTTGCGCACTTTTTATTTCTATCATGTCTTAGGGGTAGTTTTTATCGTCAAAAGGGTGAAAACATATGGTGATTTTTTTTTGTAAGCCAATTTTTTTAATAATAAAGAAAAATACAAAAATATTAAAATAATAAACTCATTGTTTTACGTTTAATTTTTAAGACCCCAGAAGGAGTGCGAGGGGTACTTAAAATCCCTTAGGGGAAGAAAATATTATTTTTGGTCGTGAAATGGCTGTCTTTTAAAAATTTTAATCAAAAAGCACAACATTTTTTTGTTTGCCTTTTTTTTTAATTGTACGATATTTTAGGGATGATTGGTGGTTGTTTCAGCCTCAATGAATTCCCCTTAAATTTAATAATTATAATTTTTTATCAATAATAAATAATTTCCCAACAAACATTTCTAGTCAAGTAAACCAGCACTGTGGAACAGTTTTCTAATTTTGGAAAAATGTACTTCTTTTGCCCTAAAAATGTCCTCAAATACATTAATTTCAAAGTTTTAAAAATTGGTAAAAATGTAACATTTAATTGAAAGTTTATTTGAGTAATATGACTTTACTGCCTATTTTCCTTGGTTCAAACTAGCACATAATTACTCCAAAAAATGTTCCCAGGTAAAAAGTCAAATTTTATAAAAAAACAATACTAAATTATCTTCAATTTAACCTATAATTTTCCCTTAACATAGAAGGATTTTTAACAGGTCAAAACATGGAACTTTGAACCTAAAATTTGCCCTCATGGTCTAGGTTAAATTAGACGAAACCTTAAAAAAGTTTTGCCTTTTAAATCTGTTCAACCTCTTTTTGCTTCAGGTATTAAAATGATGTAGCAAATAACATGGAAAATAGACTTTGAATCTTGATACAGAATTGATAATAAAATCATCACAATAACCATTTTTATTTAACACTGAAACTGAAAAGAAAATTTTATACCAAAAGTTTTTTCACATTATGGAGTTATTTATGTTAAAAAACATATTACAGGAAAATATATATATTTAAATAAAGACGTACCGGCGATATTTGGTGATGGATTATATTAAAATTAGTAAAAATTTTTCCTAACCTAAAATTTCTACGAATTTCTAGTTTTTATCCAAACATGTAATATTTTAACGGCGCGTCAAATATTTCTAGAGTATCTACCCCAGTTATCCGAAAAATTGCTCCGCGAGAAATTTTGACTCATCAAACTTCCAGAAAAGTGTGCTTTTGAGACAGTAATATTTCTTAAGTCATAAGTACAAGTACCTAGTTGGCCTAGTTTTCTTAAAAATCAACTTCTCTGATGGATGCACAAGCCAACAGGTGCGTTAGCGTATGATTTATTAGGTTTTATTTAAAATATAAATTTCTAGTAAGAGTAAAAGAAGAGAGTAATATAGGGTTGGACAAAAAGTACATCTTGATGAATAAATGTGGACAAAATGTGGACAGTTTTCTGTATCCACAATCTCTTTAGATGTTCTTTTAACCTCTTGGGAAAAAGCAACCTTGGACCACTTTTTACCTTCCAAATTACCTTAGTTATTCTCCATTTTGGAAAACTGGCAGGAAATTGTGGAAATTTTGACCTGTAAAATAATATGTCAAGTGGATTTTAAGATATTCTATTTTGAAAATCGCCTATTTTACTATTACTAACTGACTGACTGACTCATTGACTTATCAATTATGGGGCACTCTCCGAGGGAGTAGAAACTTGGAATTTGGTATGTAGGTAGGTTTTAGGACACAAGTAATGGAAAAATTAACATACGCATCACTGGTATACTGGACAAAAATGCGACAAAGAACTGCTGTTACAGAACTGGCCATGGTACAAAGACTTGCTTGCTTAGCTATAACAGGAGCAATTAAAACAACCCCAACAGCAGCCATGGCGTGTCTCTTGACCTTCCACCACTTAACTTCATAGTGATGGAAGAGGCAAGAATGAGCTACTTCCGACTGCAACAAAAACCAACTGGTGTCTACGCTAGTTCGAGACACAACATAAAAAGTCAGGTTGGCGGCAACATCCTGGACGAGAGAACAGACCAGATGATTACCCAATACTCATTCAACAAAAACTTCGAGGTAAAAATTCCAGATCGAAGTGAGTGGCAGCAACCCGATCTCCCCGGCACAGTTGGAGACATCATCTGGTAAACGGATGGTTCCAAAACCGAGCAGGGACCTGGAGCAGGCGTGTAGAGTGAAATGAGGAATTCACAATTCTCCATTTCACTAGGAACACACAGTTGTGTATTTCAAACAGAAATATATGCTTTACTGCACTGTGCAAAAGAAATTTACAGGAGGGCTTATAGAAATAAACGGATCTGCATAATAACAGACAGCCAAGTGTCACTGGGGGCACTAGTAAACCCCAAGGTAACGTCCAAGCTGACATGGGAATGCCAAAAAGAACTGAAAGTCTTGGGAAAACGCAACAGAGTAACTCTCTTGTAGGTACCAGGACATTCGGGAATAGAAGGCAACGAAAAAGCGGATGAGCTAGCGAGAAAGGGATCATCCACACCATACTTTAAACCAGAACATTGGGGACCCAAGTTGCAGAATGTGCGACGAGGGGGAAGAAACAGCCTACCATATCCTGTGGGAATGTAAAGCATTGAATCACACAAGACAGGCATTATTTGGGCAACAGAAAATGAGCCCACAGGAATATATCAACCAACCAGTCTCGGGGTTATACAGGCTTGTAGAAGGAACACGAGTAATGTGAGGATTGGTATAAAAGATAATGGGAGATTAGGCACAAAAAGCCCAAGAGGCTGCGCTGCCTCCGGTAGTGAATCAAGACGGCTCCCAGGGAAGAAGAAAAAGAACGGAAAAATTCCGAAAAAAGAAGTTTGCAATCTGATTAAACCTAAGTTTCTGAGGTTGTAATTGTCTAATTTTATTCCATTTATTAAACTTAAAAAAAATAGAAGAGATCGTATCAAAAACACTCATGAAAAATAAAAGCCTAGTCCTAGTCCCTGTCTAAAAATCTCGGCCTTCTAAAGTACAGAGATCTAAAATTAGACTAAGTTCTTTTTTGACTTCGCAAGTTTTTTACTAATGTCCGTATTAAAATAAAAAGTGTCTGTATTTATGAAAAAAAAACATTCATTAATACAGATAGATGCAGAAAAAACTTGCCAAGTCAAAAAAAACTTTGTCTAATTTTAGATCTTAGTACTTTAGGAGGCCCAGATTTTTGGATAAGAACTTGGCCCTTATTTAATAATTAACGCTAAACACGAATGTAAAGTCAAAATTAGGGGTCAAACAGCAAAAAATCGAGGAGAGGCGTAACTTCAGATTTTTTTTTAATTTAAAATGTCAATATCTTAAAAACTATAAAAGATACACGAAACTTTGTAGAACATAAACTATGTATTTTTACAAGACCTTTAATTTAAGTTATATAACCTTTTTGTCTAAATGCAATATTTTTCGAGTTATAATCAAAGAACCGATTTTTCAGGATTTTTTCAAGGTATACATACATCTTGAAATTTTTTTTTTTTATTTATGGATTGTTTATTGCAAATTTTGAGTAATTTGAGATTTAAATAAATAAAATACATAATTTATATGAAAAAGGACAAAAATCACAATAATTATTTTTTTTTGTTTTGGACTGAAATTTCTTATCAAAATTACATTTTCGTTTATATCTCCTTTATTATTTATCTTATCAAAAATATTTATATAACTTTTTATAAATACAATTTAAAAAGCTCTATTTTTTGTTTTATGAAATTTTTTGCATATCTTATAGTTTATATAGTCGTAGTCCAAACATTTCGTGGTAGCAGGTTTTTTGCTGTTTGACCTCCAATTTACTTGAACACCACACCACTTTTATTTTTTTATGGGTCTGTGTAATTTAAGATCTCAAACACTTTTTAAAATTAACAATTGGATCATTTGGGCGCCCTCAGCAATTTTTTTAAATTATGAACAATTGTTTAAAATTATGAACAATTTTTTTGCACATGAACAAACTGAATATCTTCGATGAAAATTTTTACCAAAAAAATGAATTAAAAGTGCTAGGTAAGACGCGTCTTTTGATATGTAGAAATTGTCAATCAGTCGAGTAGTTCTCAAGATACAAGCTGCCAAATTTGATAAGCGTTTACGGCGAATCTATAGACAATAGCCAATATCAATTTTTTGCACATGGTTAAATTGGAATTATTATTATCCTATTTTTATTTACATTTTACTAATAAAAAAATTTTAATACAAATAATTATTTTAACAAAAATGTGGATAAAAAAAAATATGTAAAATAAAATTAAAAACTTATTGATTTGTAGATAAAAGAACAATTTATATTTTTACAGAGATTTTTGCCACCAATAAAACATACAATGATATCTAACAATTTGACCATTCTTGTATTAAAGGGCCTTATTAAAATTTACACACAAGGCAAGATGTTTTAAGACAATACTAATCATACAATTTCATGTATTTCAATGTTACATAAAGACTAAAAAAGGAACATATAGTTATTTAACGATTTTTGGCTTTGTACTAGGAACCTAACACATAAATAACAACCTATAGGATTATTTCCAACCACAAAAATAAAACAATGTGATGATTAAAATTCGTTGTACTTTTCATGCAGTAACTTTAGGGTAACTTCAACAATTCGTTGTTAGTACTGGAATCGCCAAATCTAAGCTGCTATTAATGGAAACATGAAATCGTATATTTAGTAATCAAAATACCACGAAATAGAGAAAAGGGGTAAGCTACACATTAACACCAAGCCTGCCAATTGACACAACTGATTTTAATTTTTATTAACGTACATATAACACACGAAAGCACAGAGGAAAACCTTATGAACCTTAACATATCAGAAAAGAGCGCAAGTTTGTCTTTTTTAGAAGATATATTCGCATTCCTTTTATATGTCTTAAGCCAGCCACAAACCCTGAGAAAAATCTGCGTTAGCCTGGCCTAAGGGAATTCCGGAGCGTGTGTGTGAGAGAACGCCTTTTTTTACCGGACTGTGCAGCCTGCCGGCCCAACTCGCACAATTTTTCCTCTGAGGATTTCCGGAATGTGTGTGGCTGGCATTAAAAGGGATAATATTTAACTATAGCAGATAGGAGTACAGACAATATATTATAAGGGGTGACAAAAACTTACTATAAAGCCTTTAACTTCTTAAATGAAAACATGTTGCTTTAATATTTTAGGAAGATATAAATTTCCATCCGTTGTCGATTTTGGATATAAAAACACCTGCCTATTGCTTCCGGTTTAACCGGAAGCGGCGTGAGTTTTGAGATTTTAAATGGAACACCGTGCATAGCATAATGTGAGGTCGTTTGGGCATTTTTAATTTCCATAGGACATAACACAGGTTTTATATCAGAAATGGCTTGTAGAATTCCAATCTTAAAAATTATACAAGGTGTGTGTTCAATTTAAAATATCAAACTTCAACATTTCCGGTTAAACCGGGAGTGATAGGCAGGTGATAGTATAACACAATCTGCATCTGGTGACACAATATATTATTCCAAAATTTTAAAGCAATATATTAGTTTTCGAGAAAATAAAACGATCGGATTTCATTGTCACCCGGTATTATACAAAATAGTTTTCCTCGTCACAAGAAAAGTGAAATATTATATACAGAGTGGGCCTATCCAATAAAACACTTTTTTTCATAAAAAAACTTTCCATAAAAACACGCAGGGAGGCGCTTCTTTTAGATTTGAAATAAGGGAGTTTCATTCTATAATTATAGTAACTGTAGTATCTTTTATTCAGAACATTAAACAACAGCCTTCTGAACAGACAGAAAGTTACAGAAATTCTTCATAATGAAAACCCTTAAATATTTAATATAATACAGGGTATTCTATTTGAAAAAAATCATCTTTTTATGGCCTTTTCTTAAATTTCTTGGTCTTGTATAAATTAAAATTAGTTTCAAAATGTACATTACCTGAATATGTATGGTACAGTTAATACTTTTTTTAAATTTTATCTACACGGCGTTAATTTACTTTAACCGATCCTTAGAGAGATAATTAGAGCTGGGACGAACCCTTTAAAAAAGGAATCGAATTACGGATTTGGATCCTCGTAAATGAATCGAATTACCAAATTAGTTTTTGGTTGTAAATTTGAATATGTTATTTTTGAGATCAACATGAAACCACCTTTAAATTTTTTCGAACCGTATTCCGAAACTTATGATGCTAAATCTTCATAAGGTTTTTAAATTAAAAATGTATTAAAATTTTAAATTCATTTTTGTAAGATACCCCAAACAGAAATAATAAAATGTCTCATTTAAAAGTCCCTCAGGGTTTTTTCAAGGGTAACATATTAAAAAATTATAAAGATTGAGCAATCAAAACTTTAAAGACCAAATCCAAGTAAAGTCAATGCCCATTATCGGATACTACGCTCTATAAAAAAAAATGTTTCATTTAAATGTTGTTACATATTTTAGGTGTTTTTTCTTGCTGATTAAGAATCTTAGGTACAAATTTGGATATTTAAAATGGCGAATTTTGACATTGACAAACCGATTTGTCTCAAATTAGAAACATAAGGAATCGATTCTTTTTGGAATCGGATCATTTTAAAAAGGAATCGATTCCGGATCATTTTAAAATTATATAACGAATCCTGATCAAGCATCCCATTTTTAAAAAGTAATCGATTCCGGCCTTCGGATCCTTAAAAAGAAATCGATTTCTGGATTCGATTCCTACCCAGCTCTGCTTATAATAAAAATAGCACAAAGATGGTTTCAAAATTTTTGAATCTATTATCTGTACGTCCATCTTGCAAAAATTTATAAGCCATTATTCGAAATCGTAAAGACAAATTGAACTCTCCTCTGTTACTTATCAGATCTCTGATATAGTGAATTTCAAAGGACAGCTCCTTCGGATTCCATACCTTCTGGGGGCACCCGTTCAAGGTCATTCTTGCTCTCATTCAGTGCGGATGCTTGAAGACCCACTTCTTTCGACGTAGACGGTCGCTCATCATCGTGTTCTATCGTTACAACGACGCTGGAAGGAAAGCCGTCCGGCGATCTCGAGCAGCCAGGCTGTGGATCAGAGCAATTTGATAACTTTCCAGAGCAGTTCGATGCCGATGCTCGATTTCTAGCCACTCCGTTAGCCAAAGTAAACATGTCTGGCGGTACTTCCTTCAAGGTATTTCTTCGCATCACAGCAGATTGTTTGAACGCAGAGATGAAGTTTCATGTAGTCGTCAACGGAGAGCCATACTCCAGGTCTTTTGTTGTGATATAGTTTGGAGTACATATACACGTCAACCTTTTGTTCATAAGCCAAGTGTTTTTTAAGGGTAACTAAGGCGCAGAAGGTCGATGCTTCTGTTCCACCAAATCTAACAAAAAAATATCAGTTAGGGCTCGTCAGGCAGATATTAATAAGACAAAAAACAAGATAAACAACTTATGTAAAGACACAGAAAAAAATTATAACATTTTAAGTTTTTTTCTTAGTCCGGATAAGTATACACTATATTTTTTCAACGGATTAAATTTTGATTAAGAAAAAACCCCGGAAGTTAAATTTAATCTAAATTAAAAAGGTGGGCTTTTTTTTCCCCTCTTGTTTCCTGAGAAAATATTAATCTTTTGAGAGCGACAGTGTCAGTGGCAAAGGTCACGATCATAAATATTTCAAGACATAAGTTTAAACATACAAATTAAAAACTATTATACATACAAACAAAAGAAAGAAATATTTGTTAAAATAATTTTACACTATGGCTAGAAAAAGTGCCATTGAGGTATTCTCAAAATAAAAATTGATTTTGTCTGTAAAACCTCATATGAAGGTTTCATTTTTCCGCAGGCATGACGTGTTCGAGCAAGTCATGATCAATTTTGAAAAAATACCCCGCGAACTTTTCCATAAAATGTTTGGCCAGTTCATAATCTTCTGAATAAACTAATAATTCCTAAATAAGAAAATAATATAAAATAGTTTTCAGTCCTTGCCCCAAAGAATTTGAGGAAAAGAAACTCATTTTTTACTCCAACCCCTGAGTGGCCAGTTCAAACTCTGAATAAACTTAACGCTAACTTGACGGCACGTGTAAACATCAGTTTCGATCACTTCATCACCTTCAGGCCAAAAAATCTCGAACTCTTCGCCATCGACGACACTAAGCATCACAATGAGTTGACAAGCATGATCCCAGCACATTTTCCAAAATTCCTCACGAACCATCGGATGCTGAGTGATGATGAATTCTCTTAAACTATGGAATCCAGGTAACCAGCTAGCGTTGACGTAATCAGAACCATCTTCTCCCGGTCGGGGCGTCAAGTGCACTCTGGCACTTTCAATGGGAACCAACACGGCGCAGCGGTTCTTTTTTTGGTTTACAGGCTTGTTCGCTGAGACTAGATTGAAGTCCCTTGGTTTGAATTTAATCACTTGCTGTAAAATCAGATTGGACATGTCAAAAACATACAGGATTATGGTAATAAACAGTACAGATTGGATCAAGAGAAAAAAATAATCAACGGGATTAAACCAAACTTGTAACCAACCTGAAATTGATCAATAAGAGGCTTCCAAACACCGTCAGTCTCAGTTCGGGAATCTGGATTCTGTAGGACTTCAATATACCTTGAAAACTGTTCACGGGGAATGTCAGTTTCGCCACCCTCTATAGCTTCTACAAGCGCATCATGGATAAAAATATACTGTTCTTCGGTTTGAACAAGGAAGTTTCTCTGAGCTCTTATGTGTTTCAGAAAACCAAATATGTTTACTTCCCCTCGCGATTTAATTTGTTTTAACATGGCATCTAAAACTATGTAGGTCCCTGTTCTTCCAACACCAGCGCTGAAATTTCAAGCAATAAATATTTTATTTCTAACCAGATAAGGACTATTTATAACTAAATAAATTTTCACCTAAATCAAATTTAAACTAATGACTTTTTGCTATCTATGATCTACCAATTGTGGTATAGCAGGTATCTTTCTAAACATGTATCGATCCTGCAGTCAAGATTATTGTTAACTGGACAGAACTAACAATAAGATACAAATCTCCCACCAAAAGCCTGTAAAGCAGTTTCCTAAACAGTGGAAGACTGGGGGTTTAAATTAAATAAAAGATACAACACTATTTCTTTTTTACTAATTCTTTTTATCGGTTTTTAGTTATGCAGAGTTAGTTGGAAATTTTTTAACGGTAGAACACTTTTTACCTGCAATGCACAACAATCGGTCCACTATCTGATGGATTAGCAGCAGCTGACTTCTTAACAAAACTAATAACTGGTAAAGGATGATCAGGAGTTCCATGATCTGGCCAATTGGTATAGTGATACTGGTATACAGTTTTTTCAGCCATTGACACATCTTTAGTTCTCTTAACCTAAAATTTAATTGATTAGCAAAAAATTTTCCGTTTCGCCGGCGACATGTTTACATTTTCAGGTATGCTTACCCTGGTATGACGAATGACCAAGGTTCGGATGGTGTAAGTTGCCATTACGTCTTCCTTTACCAATTTTACTTCGATTAAACCATACACTTCAGATCCTTCTTTAGGCCAGTACATGTCACATTTTCTCTAAAAGAAAATTTTAATAGAATTATCAATTCTAAATAGGGTTTTCAATTTTCGGGATCGGGATCCCGTTTTGAAATCAATGGGTTTAAAAACCTAATCCCGGGATTGACCCTAATAATATTTTTATTAAAAAAATCTAACATCAGCAGTAGCCACAGCAAAACCACAAAAAAACATTTTTATACAGTTACATATTATAGGATAGGTAAGTAAAAAATCAAGCCACAATTAAAACTTGAAAAAAAGAAAAACAAAATCCTTTTTACGTTTTGCTTCGTAAAAAACAAATAGGCCCTTAAAAACACCATTATTTACTTTTTTAATCTTAGGAGAGTTCACGAAGGTTAAATTCTTAAGTACTAACATACTTTGGGTGTCTTAGGTGTGGTAAGAAGAACTTAAATATTTAAAAATTTAAAGAACACATCTGCGGCTAGTAGGTTCCATAGCCTGGACACTCTAGGGATGAAGAAACGAACAAAGTGGGAAGTACAGGGCCTCTCAAGTTGAACTGTAAAATAATGCGTACAAGTGGCACTATGTGATGCTCTGTTGGGATCTGCCAGAGGAGGAATTATACTGGCCAATGCCTCAGAGCAGAAGCCGTGAAAATTTCTATAAAAAAGCGACAGTTCCCCTACAGCCGGTTGGTGGGAAAAAGAACGAAGCCTTCCTGTAAGCGTGGGATGATTATTAAGACAAACAGCTCTTCTTTGAACAGAATCAAAAATTCTAAGAGTTGTGGAAGATGCTCAGACATGAGAATAATATTCTAAATAGGGCCTGATCTGGGATACATACAGAGTATGCAGATTAGAGGAAGATAAATTTATCTACAAATAAGTCTAAGTTTGGTCCCAAATGTGACTGCCGAAAAAAAGGCTCTTTTAGCTTCCACACTTGTAGATGGTACTGTCAGTAGATATTTGTAACACTGATGCAAATATAAACTTCTTAAAACTTAACTAAACTATGCTCATTAAGTGATATTCCTATTTAATTACGTTAAGAGTATTAGGATGTATCATAAGTAAAAAACCGATGATAATGAAGAATATCATTTTACACGAGAACCATTGAGAACAGATTAAAATTTCATAATTTGAAAAATCGGGATTTTCGAGATTGCCATACGCCAATCCCAGGATTTTCAGGACCAAAACAAGCCGAAAATCCGGGATTTCGGGATCCTGTACTTTAAACCCTAATTCGAAATAAACTCTTGTACTTACCCGTCCTCTTTCCACCAGATTAGTTATCATCACAATAATGGTAACCCGTTGTTCCCAAATCATTCGCCAAAAACAGTCAAATGTCGAGGGGAGCGGCCCTTGGGTTCCAATATAGGCCCTGTTAATTTGGAACCCGTCTATGTAGTTCGCATTAATATAGGTAGATACTTTTTGCCCAGGCATAGGAAGTAACTGAACACGGGAATGGTCATCTTAAAAAAAATATTGTTTTTAGACGCTTAACAATTAAAGGCCCCGCAGATACTCAAAGTGATCTTATAATTGCTTATATCAAATATATTTTGTCAGGGTATAAAATTAATTGGATTTATTTTGTCTACGACTAATTGCCATATAATGGGCTTCCTGCATGAAATTCATATTGATCTAAAAACACGTCAAATCTCTTCCTTTGTCTATTAAAAAATCGTCTCCCAAATATATTTTTTCAGAAAAAATTAGTTTCGGCGTAATTACGATTTAAAGTTCACGTCACAAGGGTTGCCAAGTTCCAATATTAGTTTTTTTGCGTTGTTAATTTATTTCATTCAGAGCAAAAAGAGAAAATCTATCGCGTTTCTTTATTCTGATTTAATATAAATCGGTTTAATGGCAATTAAATATGCAACATAATATATGTAAAGGGTAATTACACCGTCAAAATCCATCGCAAGTACCACAAAAAAATTTATTGTAACCGTTTTTTTGAACCAATGCAATACGTTTTTTCTTAGTGTCTTTTTGTCAAAAGAAAATGAACAGATTATAGGATCCCACTGTTGAAATAAACAAATGAAAATGGGACTCACCCACTGATTGAAAATCAAGTGTTTTAATATCCGGATTAGGTAGGTAGGTGGGTAGGTTTGAAGTGAGTGGACTTTTGACGCCCTCCACTGCGACCGCTCGGTCTATTGTGGCTCACACCTTTTTATATTTTGCCCAATAGGATCAGACTTCTCATGAATCCGATATCAGATTGGGAGAGAGTTCTTACATCTCCTTTTACTCGTGTCGCTACCGGACACGAGCACAATATGTGTTCTGATGTGTTCTGGTGTCCCTGTCTCCTGGAGAGTATGACGAGCAGACGATTAGATCCGTCATGCCCTCCTCTCCCGGTCTAGTGACGTGGGTAGCTACCAGGTCCTTGTTACAGGAACCAGATATTCCTTCTGAGGCCGCATCTCCGGCCTTACCCTGTAAAAACGGTCCTATCCGCTTTCTGTTTAAAGCCAGGGAAACCTTTTCTCTATAAAGGCGGTTCTGTCCGCCTTCTGTTTGGATTCAGGGATCCCTTCCTAAGCACCTGTTTGTTCGGGTTGGATTAGCCCTTCCCCGTGAAACAGGCGCCGGTGACTTGAGGGGCACCTTTCAAAACGGAGTCACCCGTTTCGGTCAGCGCATCTTTATCTGCTTGTGACCTTGGGTGGCACCTCTCGAAACGGATTTATCCGTTTCGGTCAGCGCACTTTTGTCACTTTTTTCCTATGAAAGCAGTTCTGTCCTCTTTCTGTTTGGAGCTAGGGAAGTAATAGTCCACCACGGCAGAGCCCCGCATTACCACAGTAAGGCTAGATATTCTGAGAGGTCGCCCTGTATCTTGGAGACACCTGTTTAAGGCACAGGATTCCGGATTAGCTCTGCCTGGTATTTTATTTACTACGCTTTCATCCGAGATGTAATACTGGAACTTAGCTCAGGTCGCCTGTGTCAGTCTGGCGTTGTGAATACGTGTGGTTAGCCACTTGTGACGTAGATACCCTTTTCGCGGGAAAGTTTTATATTTGAATTTTAAATGATTTTAATTCAGTTATAGAATTTTGCATAACAAAAATATTTGGCAGGTTTAAAGGGTTATTTTTAGCCAATAAAAAAATTTATATTTGCAAAGGACCTATTTATACCTGTCATCTATATTAAGAAAATGAAATTTGTCACTTCAAAAAAATGCGTTACTCACAAGCAATGATGTTTAAATATCTATTTTTCGGTTTATTTTCCGGATGCTGGGAATTTTCAGAACTGTTCCCCTCATTTGTGGGGTCATTCTGGATAGCATCATACTCCTTGCTGAATCCAATATCCCCATCCGCATGTAATCTCTGAACATGTTCAGGAAACCTGGCAACTTCTATCGGTCCGCTATAGTCCCTCCTTCTCTCGTCATTTTCAGCATTTTCTGGATCTGGTTCGTTCCTTGGCGGGGGACGATTATTCCAATCTAAAGGCGCAGGAGTACACTGCGTATTATCCAGGTAATAGTACGGTGCTTGTAGAAATCTCCTGCAAAAACGGCGTATGGAAATAATTTTTTTGAGATATTTATTTAAAAGACCACATTTAATTAGTATTTAAGTGTGTGAAGTAAGAGTTACTCGTAATCAAATTTAAAAAAAAATCACTTTATGATCCTCGATGTGGATTGTCTAACGATAAATCCTCAGAAAATTTTTCATTACATATTATTATATAGTTGGAAATACACTAGGACAAGATAATACAAAGGTGATTTAAAAAAAATTAAACCGACTTATAAAAAATAACTTAAAATTATGAAATATTTTTTATATACAGGGTGTCCTGATAAGGTCGCCCTCCGGCCTCGGAAATCATGCATCGCTTTCGAAAAAAAAAATATTTATGGTAAAACCCTCGAAAAAATGCTGGAAATTGTTTTCAAGTTTCTAGTTCCACCGCTAGAGGGCGTAAAACTAAGAACAAAATTGAAAACACGGATTATTTCAAAATATGCCATAATAACTTCAGGAAACTTTTTTCTATTAAGTGTTTTTTTTCTAACCAGTCAAATATAGGAAGGGGGAAGGAGCAAATGTACATTTAAAAAAAATTAAATAACTTTTTTTCATCTTTACCAATTTTGATAAACTAGGTCTCGTTTGAAAGAACTTTTACCAGGGCTTAAGATAAAATATTGTTTTTTTGATAATTAATTTATTTTTTTTTCTTTAATCCCTAGAAACTGATTTGTGTCAAACTTATAAATTTTTTAAAAAAATTTAATAATATATATATATAAATATATATATATATATATATATATATATATATATATATATATATATATATATATATATATATATATATATATATATATATATATATATATATATATATATATATATATAATAAATCCTTTGTAATTATACACTTTATGGCTATAGAAAAAAACTTCATAATGCGGGGACGTATGAGAAAAGACCCAAGCTTACCCTCAAAAATCATTAAGGTTTTATTTGGCAGTCAAATGTACATTTGATAAAATAACTAACTTAAAAAGTTTTATAAAGAATAACTTCAAATAACGAATTTGTGGAAAATCAAACGGGACATCCTATGGTCACCCTGGGGTTCACCTTGAAAGTGTCCTTGATAGTTAATTCAAGGTCTAATTGACTTCTTTAAATAGGACCACCCATGTTATATAATCGAAAGCAAAAAAAAAAATCCGCATTTAAGAGTAATAATATAAAAAAAACCGTTTAATGCAAACTTTTCGCGCTTTCCATTTCTGCAATAAAAAATTTACAAAAGTCAATTTGGCCTTAAAATGTCCATCAAGGCCACTTTCACTTGTTTTGAGAACTTAAAATCACATACACTAAAGCCACGACATATTTTGTTACCAAAAAATAAAATAATGCTATATCGAAGGGTACTGCACTAAATTTTAAAAAGTAGTAAAATATAATTAATACACTTAAATTTGTATATTGGAATAGAATGGAATTAACCACAATTGCGAAACAAACAATTAATGACTGATTGTATTTTTAAAGGAAAAAACCAATAGTACAAATAGTTAACACGTGTTATTATTATTTTCTATTCAAACATACCCGAGAAAACGCTAGCAAATATTGATTATTGTAAATTTTCAATTACTTGCGTAATTTTCCTAATTAGCTATTGTTAAATCAGACTAATTCTAACGTAAGGATAAGAAAAAGCCCATATTTTATAGGAAATTACAAATTAAAGGTTTTTAATCCGCCACAATAACATTTTGTCGACATTTCATAAAATTTAAAGCGGCATCTTCGAGGATCATTTCTCCGGGAGCTAAAACACTATTCAATAGCGTGTAAGAGTGATTATTTTAAATTTGAAAACGAGTATTTTTGGATTAATAAAGACTGCGCATTTTTTATAGGACTCTAGCGATAAGGTAGATTTTTTTGTTTTTATAACACAATTACTTCGAGTTCAATTTTATGATAATTTACCAAGTCTAATAAAACATTTAAAAAGGACAATATTTTGTCTCTGTGCCGTTGATATTCAATAAAAGTACCACTACAAAAAATATGAATATTATACTGATTATCTATGCAGGTAAAATTTATTTTGGGGGTCGCCATTAGAAACCCCTGCAATAACTATGGTGATAAAAATAATTAATAAAAAAGTTATATCTGCATTTCTGTCTCACTCATTAATTAAAACTAAACACTAAACAAAAAGCACCAACAAATATACAAAAAATCCCACCTACAATTTAATCCATAAGAAGTAATAGATAGTCTTAAAAACTAAAAAAACCGGTCCCTAGAATCCTTTTAAAAATGCGCCGCGTCAAACAGAATCTTACATGTTCTGGCAAAATACAGGGTGGTTATTGACATTATTGTTTCAAAAATTTGTGCTAAGCGTATGTAAAACATTCCCTGTACATCATTATGAAATGAAAACGAAAAGTATAAAGCAAGACCCTGCCTTTTCCATGTACTAATAAAAAAAAAATACAAGGCACTTATTTTTTAAGTAAACTAACTTCTAGGAAAATTCGGGCATTACTTATAACTTAAAAACTGACAAAAATGTAATGGTGTATTCTGTTTATGCTGAATGAAGTGCACTTGTCTGGTAAACTTTAACAAGCTCATGGTTTCTGTCTGCATTTCAAAAAAAAAAAATCATTTTAAAGTGTAACTTAGCGTTGTATATGTAAACCTAACCTAATGTAACCTAAATAATTCTAAACTAAAATAATCTAAAACGAAGAAGTGTACTGTAACTGAAAAAAATTAAGTTGGTCGTTTGTTTTTAGTACCTACCCGTTAATTTAAGCAGGGTGTTTTCCTTACCCAAGCCTATCGCCTAAATAATATGCAGGATATTCTTTACATTTTACATAAATATATACATGTAAATAAATAAATTCATATTTTGTCAGTCTTTTCGTTTTCATTTAAAATATGTATATCTCTTTTTAATTAATGTATATATACACCTATAGAAACTGTATCTATAAAGTAGTCTTGTAAGAATCAAAGAAAGATTTTAAGGAAAAATAGATGTATTCTTTTAGTTAGAATTTTGGAGAGCACATTTATATATATACAAATATACTTAAAAGTCAAGAATTAAACAACAATAGGTATATCAGTAACGTGATCATGATTGACATGAATATTATTAACATTGTTAAACTGAGTCTGTGTCTCGTTCTCAATTGCCTGATTAACATTATTAACATGCGTATTTTCGTCAGCAGAACACCCTGTATATTGTCTAGCTCTATGGCGGGATTTGCAGAAAGCCCTGCTGTGTGAAAAAAACCTGAGTTAGGTCTGAACCAAACAATTTTTAGGAATAATTTACTTCAGTCCCTTAGTATCAATCAAATAATGAAATATTTCAAACGCTTTGGCATATAATACTAAAGGACTTCGTATCTACATTTAAAACCTTAATATTAAAAAATAAAAATATTGTCAAATAAATTACTCGTGTCAAAATTTAGATTCCAATTTTAACATTTAAGCAATGTGCATTAAACCTAATTAGTATCAATCTGTAACATTTAAAGCTTCTGAAGTTAAATTGAATGCTTTGCTTAAATGTTAATTTGACAATCGGTAAATTTGAGGTAAATGTAACTATAAATACAAATCAAGAGTATAGCTGGTAACATAACTATACATTTTTTCAAAACAAAAAAAGCATAAAATATACTTTATAATTTTTAGTCACTCACCTATCAGACATGTTAACTACCACAAAAAGAATTATATTTTTCTTAAATAAAACAAACTATAACACTGAGGCAGTTTACTTAAATCACCTTAGAGAGTTACTATCTTAATGATTTTTTTATTCCAATCCAAGATTAGTCATTCAGAAATCATAGTAAACATAATTACAGCGGTATTACAGTATATTTATAAAGATTATTTCGTGGTAAAAAATGTTCAAAGTCAGGTAAGAGGTAGATTATTTATAATAAGCGCCATAGAAAATGCAACACCCATTAGCAGTTCTGTAATTTTGGACATACTCTTTTAAAATGTAGGTATGCTGAGAAGTAAAAATTAATTAAAATTTAAAACCGAAACACAGCGTAATAGTATAGTATGGTAAACCCAAACTTGATGTAAAGTCTTTATGATTTGCGGGGCCACGGCAAGTTTTGTAACTCTTTATCCAGCATACCCCAAGCATAGCTGATATAGCTTTGGATTGTCATGTCACCTCAAATAAACACTAATCATAATTGGTAACCGTAAGCAACGGTACCCCGCACCATAACATCTACAAAAACTGGATGGTTCCTCTTTCAACACGTCATCTCTTTACTCTCGCATGGTCATCATGTGTCCTTAAACACCATCTGAACCTAACGCTGAAGACAACTTAGTTCTTAGATTCACGCATTTTCTGTATGCCAAGTACCTGGTGTACCCAGGTAGGTCAGGCAATCACTCGATTACTTACTCGTCTATCCTTTCTAGACAATCATCTGAAATTTCTACATGAATCAAACACTTCACGAAACATGTGTCCTGGGCTTCTGGACTATCTGTTCTATATCCCATTCAAGTCTTTTCCGCTTTCACAATAATCACTGCCGACGATTTTTTCGGGGCCCGAACTAACAGAAGATAACGACAGTATGAGAATTGTCCTCACTTCTGCTGCCCTTTTTACACCCTCAAACCAATGGTTTATAACTGCCTTCAATTGAAGTCCAGTATCTCTAATATAGCAGGTCTATTCCTACATGTATTTTTGAAAAAATTAGGATTTTACAGATAAAAAGAAATTACAAACTCCAATGGCGGCATAATGATTTACCAAAGGCTAAATTAACAACCGGTTGTAGTGGGACTAGACAAACATATGAGTACATATCCAGATCAGGGCTAATTGTAAGATAGATTAACGCTGCGCACTTACACATCTTTATATATCAAAATTATTCTCCTATTTATACAGGCCACAGAGTATCAGAATGGATAAATGAAAAACAACATGACAGTTCTGTCCATCAATGATGACAGTAAGAAATATCAATAAGGGCAGTACTGTTTGTCCATAAAATAAGGAAAAGCGACAAAAAATTCGGGAACAGTTCAGTTACAGAAAAATACATAAGCAGCTTCTATGGCGAAAGCCTTAAATATGGAGGTTGGAGACGTAAAGGAGCACCATCTCTTATGGCGGTTTTGCTCAAACAGTGGCTCCAAAATAGCATTAAATAGGGGACGCTGGTGTAGCCAGGTGTAGCGAAGTGAACCAATGACCTTGACCGCAATATAAAAAGTAAAGTTTGAAATAACGAGGTTATTGGTTTAGAACGATTCTTAGAAACATCAGCGCCATCTTAATTGATTGCAATTTAAGGGGCATTTTTGTAACACAGAGATGGTGATCCTGGTCTTTAGAATCCATGGCCTTAAATAATGTTATTGAAAACAAGAGTTCAAAAAATATTGAAAATGTCAGATAATTACCAATTGTCAGATGTTTTTTATTATTTTAAAATATAATTAATTACCACTACTTTTTAATTGTTTCTTGTAAATAAAATGTTTTACTTTACTTTAAAAACAGGTATTTTAAAATTCAGGCTCTATAATAATGGTAGCAGTAATTATTATTTCTGCGGGAAATAGACCAAACTCATAATAATGATAGTTTAAACATTTTTTTTTGCTGTTTAATACTACAATTTTAGTTATGTAAATTTATCCTTTTTATGTCCGTCTGTTTAAAATTAAACATGAGGCCTCCCAATTTGACAAACAAATGTTATGAAAAGAATGAACACTTTGTTAAAGGCCAGTTTAGTGGATGAAAGTAAAAAGAAATTATAATATTAACAAATATTTCTAGACATTTTTATAAACGCAGCTAAAAAAACGTCGGTAAGAATACACATTTTAATGACTTATTATTACCACTACAGAAAAAACACAGCGCAGAAACAACAACACGATATGCAAGACATCAAATAAAAATTAAAAGTATTATTGAATTGTTAAATTGTAAAAAAGAATCAATTGGATCGTTGGATTTCTCAATAATAAATGAATATTAATTTTTTTTGTATAATTCCAGTATTTCCTGCTAAGTGTAAATGTCATAAAATAATTCCCAATCACTGTTGCCATTGTTAGAGCTTTGGCAACAGTGTTCGTTTATATAGCAGCGTGTAAAAGGATTTTTTCCCGATGGATGCTCTCTCCAGTAAGCGAGCGTCCAAACCCATTACCAAAAATTTAGCATTGTTTTGTGGGTCTATTGAAACTACAATTGTCTTTGTTGCATACGGAATATTCTATTTATAAAACTAATTTACTGTAGAAAGCCATTAAAGTAGTAGAATTAAAATTTTCATTCATAACAACAACTTTGTTCCTGGAAACATTTGTAAGCGAAACTAATCTAGCAGAAATAAAAAATAACAATTAGTAAAACCAACCAGCCGGTAAACCGAATGTCGGCCTTCTCAATGATACTTCTCGCGTTGCACACATATTACGTTCTACTTGTAAATAACTAATTAAGATTGTAAATACGAAATACCTCTGATAAATAATTTAAATAATGTATGTCTGAGTACGAGTTTGTTTATTAATAAAATATTTTTAGAGATTTAACATTGCACAAGGTGATCACGCCAATAAAGTACAAGTTTACCCATTTTTTAACCCTACTTTGTCGGTCTCGCTATTTGCAGCGCTAAACTTACGAAGGAATTTAAAGCAAATGTATTGGACTAACAGTCATTACCAATTAAAGAGTAGCCATAAACAGATTAATTTTTCGGTTTGGTGACCTTCAAGGATTTTCTCGGTGTAAAGTTAAAAACCTTAAATGATTTCAATTTTTATTGCCTTTAAGAGGGCCGAAATTTTTCTCATAAAACAATGTTGACATATTTTGGCGGCACTCCTGGTTAATGTCTTAAGGTACCCACAAACGTTCAGATTTAGCGTAAGACTCTACCACATAAAGAAAACTTATTCTTTGGCGCAATTCAGCGATGTATTTCATTCTTTTTTAATTTTTTTACGACCACGTTTGCCTTGATATTAAGATTTCGAAAAAATGTTATTGTATTCACGAAACCACCCACTTAAAATTTGTACTGTATTCGGACGAAGTCAAAGAGACCGATGTGACTCATGCACCCAGCAAATTTGCAAAAAAATTGGTTTCCGAAAAACCTTTTTTAGGTATCTGAAAAACGGCTTCGATGGAGCAAGGTAGTAAGGTGTCAAAGCAAGCTAGGAGAAATGTAGAAATGCGAGCGTCTGGCGAAGTACATTTCCCCTAGCGAGATTCTGCGTTCAGCGCAATTTTCGATCCGTTTTCTACATATTTCGCCACATTTATATGGAATTCCAAGATATAAAAAACAGAATAAAACCTGAAGTGTAATAATCCGTTTGAAACATTCAAATCGGACAATTACAAGTAATATGATGAGTGGTCCCCGCTGTCGCGAAAAAAGTCTGCCAATACTCATTCGTTACATATGAGCGGCCAAGTTCTGCAGAACAAAGAGTCGTTTAATCTTGTCGGCGTTACTTTTGAGAATAACCTCAACTGGCACAAACACATTACATCCATAGCCTCGGCAGCTTCAAAAAAGCCTAACTTCCTTTTTCGAGCCAGAAAGTATTTCTCTTTTTTCAATCTGTATACTCTGTATGTATCCCAAATCAGACCTTCATTTGAATATTGTTTTATTATGTCTGGGGAATGGCGTCTCCTACACTTAGCATTCTGGACTCCATTCAAAGAAGAGCCGTTCGTCTTATTAATGATCCAACGCTTAAAGAAAAGCTTCCTCCTCTTGACCACCGTCGAGCTGTAGGGGATCTGTCGCTTTTCTATAAGTATTTTCATGGTTTCAGCTTAAAGGAGTTGGCCAGTATAATTCCTCCTCTGGCAGCTCCCAACAGAGCAACATGTAGTGCTTTTATGCATCCTTTTATAGTTCAACTAGAGTGGCTCCGAACTTCCCACTTTCTTCGTTCCTTCATCCCTAGAGTGTGGAACCTGCTACCCGCAGAAGTTTTTCCTTCTCCTTTCAGTCTCTAAATATTTAAGTCTCGTGTAAACAAACTCTCTCTCACACACAGACACCCACGGTACGTTAGTACTTAGGCCTTAGCTTTCGTGGACTGTCCAAAGATATAAAAAAAAAACATTACTGAAAAAAATTTAAACTGAGATTTTGAAAAAACTACTCGTCGGAAAAGGTCCGCCTTTACCCCGTTTAAAGAAGATATGGACAATAATTTTCCAGAAAAACAGCTTTCTTACTTTAAAAG
This sequence comes from Listronotus oregonensis, assembly GCA_019359885.1. Lineage (NCBI taxonomy): Eukaryota > Metazoa > Arthropoda > Insecta > Coleoptera > Curculionidae > Listronotus > Listronotus oregonensis. The sequence goes on from JAHBCN010000620.1 coordinate 118,245, forward strand.
AGTCCAAGTTATAAGGTTTTTTAAGAAAAGGTAAAATTTACCGATTTTTTTCGAATTTTCTCTATTATAATTAATTAAATTATAATTCTTACTTTTTAAAGAAAAATGGTTATTTCTTATATATTTTTTCATATAGAAAACAACAACGAAATAACTTTGGAACCAATTTTGGTTTCTTATGTTCTATGCACCCTTTTTTTAAAAGATGGTACTAGTGGTTTGCTGTTTAATTATAGGTAGGTACCAAAACAGTTTCTATTTTGCTTTATAAACTGTACTATTTATCAAAGAACGCGACTTTAGGAATATTAAAATAAATTACCAAATACTAAAGTATTCATTACTAGGCATCATGCAACTGTTATTTATATTATCTAGAAACTAAACTGCATAAAAATGCTTTTTGTATAATTACTTAATTCTTTTTCATACTGATGAATTTACAGTGATAACAGTCTAGGTTATGCCGGATAGGCAAAATAAGGGGTTCATTGTTTAAGTTAGACTGAATCAGATGGAAATTACAATAAAACAATGGGTTTCGCAGAGTGTAAAAGGCGTGGCGCCGTATGCGTTTTGTTTGAAATCATGTATTTCTGTCAAGGTCCCTTTTATCTTCTGAAAATATTCTAAATTTTAGTATTAAAAATTTTAACAATGGATTACCCAATCATATCTTTTTTGCAATTTTAAACATTTAAAAAGGTTTTATGCTTTGCTGATATTTTAACTAAATTTTTTTTGTTTTTCTGACAAACTAAGCCATGGAGATCGTTGCTTTTTGTACTTTTGCCAGAGCAGTAGAGCACATACTTTTACTTCAGAACAGTGGTAGGATTAATTTTTTATCATGGAACAATCCACGAAGGAAGGCCTAAAACCTAAACTAACGAACCGTGGGTGTCTTAACTGTGGTAAAAAGAAGTTTATTACCACAGAACCTAAATATTTGAAAAAAAAATGAAAACCTTTGCGGGCAGTAGGTTCCAAAGCCTAGACACCCTAGGGATAAAAAAACAAAGTGGGAAGTTCGGGGCCTCTCTAGTTGGACTGTAAAGGGATGCATAAGAGAGGCACTACGTGTTGCTCTGTGGGGAGCTGCCAGAGGAGAAATTATACTGGCTAATTCCTCGAAGCAGAAGCCGTGAAAATACCAACGTGACAGATACCCTACAGCTCGTCGGTGGGCAAGAAAGAAAAGCTTTTCTGTAAGTGTGGGATCATTAATAAGGTGGAAAGCTCCTTATTGAATGGAATCAAAAATGCTTAAAGTTGTGGGAGGCACCATTCCCCAGACATTAAGACAGTCTAAAGAGGGTCTGGGATATATATACAAAGTATACAAACTGGAACAGGAGAAATAAGCTCCTGCTCGAAAGAGGAATCTTAGCTTTTTTGAAGCTGCTGTGGCTATGAATATAATATGTTTATGCCAGTTAAGGTTATTTTTAATTAACTAATCTGGGAGCCTTTAAGCTCATCCAGACATATATATTTTTCTTAAGTTTCAATGGCAAACTGCTATTTTTGAGGGAATTTAAAAACAACACTACCCAACGTAATAAACATTATATACCAAATAATGATTTCAAAACCTCTTTTAAAAATCGTTTACCAAACCTGTTAATGTTAATTGTTTTTAAATTATTAGTATGTTTTTAAATTGTTTTTGTTAGGAGAAAAAATCAAAATATTTTTAAAAGGAATTTGATACAGGTATATGTGCTATTTATATCCCTAGATATGGGTTTTTTTGCATCCTTAGGACACGGGTTTTTGGTGCGGCCCGAAGTTTGACAGCCAGCCCGAATTAATTTTAATTTTTAGAAGTTTTAACTTCCGAGAGGTACATTTAGGTTATTGTTAGTTTCGGTCAGTGTCCCAACCGCTTCACAAAATACTTATTCTTATCCTCCTTTGGACCATGCCTCCGCGTATGAGGCAGAAAAAGGTCGCAAGGAGTCACTTTAAAGTTTCAAAAATACGCTTACGGTACTTCTACATGGCGAGGGGAGTTCGCCTTTAGTCTCTAGTCAATGAAAACACGATTTTTCGCGACTTCAGCGCTCGTTTTCCCGAAGTAGCTTTGTAACTTTAAAAGCACGTTTTCACTTTTCGAAGAATAAAACGAAAGTTGTTAAGTAAGAGTAACCACTTCTCTTAGCACAGCATTCATTCCGCTGGTCGAGAGCTACGATAATGAATTGTTTTAATATGTATCTGCAAAAAGGAAATTCAGAATAAATTTTATTGAAACAGTACCACATAAACCATAATCCCACAAATACTAAGAAATTAAAAGCAAATACTAACCTATTCATAGAACAAACAACCGAGGATACATTCATGTTTTTAGAATTGTTTTGTGAAACTACAAACGTGCTTGGCCGACGAAAAACCGAAAAAAAAGTACCCAAGCAACTCATAGTTAAAATGTAACTAACCAGTTTATCGCACTTTTTCTGGATGAAGCATATATATTAATATCTGTTAATTATTATTAACATTCATATCACAATATAATCCCAACTATATATTATGAATATAAAGTAACGTAGTACATGTTATAATTATTGCAAGAGAATGATACCTTGCTACTAATTTTAAATAAAATATGCAATGGAAAGGTTATACCGTGCGAGACTGCAACATGGATAAATTCCGTATTTGGAATAAAATGCGAATGTAAACGACTTTTTTTTTTAAACATACTAAGACCCGTCAATTTTTATATTTTATTTCCAATTTCTTTGGTAAAAGTTATACAAATTCGAGGTAATTAAATCGTAACAAAATTTACGTAGCTTGAGAAAAAAAACTATAGAAAGGATTTTTTTAATGGTTTGGCAGGCTGTAGCACCTAAATGGTACGATCTAAATATCCCTATTTTTATTTTTCATATTCAAGTCAAAAAATGACAACTTCCGGATTTATCGGAAATGACCGGAAACTGCCGTCTGCTATGCGGTCCACCCAGATATTTTGACCTGGGCCCTAAGATTTTTTTTTAGAATTTTTAATTTTTTTCAAAATTTTCAATTTTCATATTTTAAACTTAAATAACTTTATGAAAAATCATAAAACTGACAACATTTTTATTTTATTTTAATCTAGACTAATACTAGAATCATACAAATTTAATAACTGGGGACCATGACTGCTACAAAGAAAAATACGGGCCCTCAGACCAGAAAAAAAAAGGTAAAAAATAATTCTAAGAGCCCACTTTGCATTGCATTAAAAAAAACTAGAAATGATCGAGTATTTTTAATTAGTCAAAAACATCTTCAATTCATGCCCTTTAGAACTATATGCAATAACCACAATTTGCTTAAAAATAGGAAGAGTTATTTGTCAACTTCATCAAGGTGGGTTTTTTTTTTACGAAATTCTACTGTTGATAAAGTTGACAATTAACTCTTGCTGTTTTTAAGCAAATTGTGGTTATTGCATATCGTTCCAAAGGGCATGAATTAAAGATGTTTTTACTAATTAAAAATACTCAATCATTTCTAGTTTTTTTTTTAATGCAATGCAAATTTGGCTTTTAGAATTATTTTTTACCTCTTTTTGTGGTTTGAGGGCACGTATTTTTTTTTGTAGCTGTCATGGTCCCCAATTATTAACTTTGTATGATTCTAGTATTAGTCTAGATTAAAATAAAATAAAAATGTTGTCAGTTTTATGATTTTTCAAAAAGGTAATTTAGTTTGAAAATCGAAAATTGGAAATTTTGGAAAAAAAAATAAAAAAATCTAAAAAAAATTCTTAGGGCCCAGGTCAAAATATCTGGGTAGACCGCATAGCAGACGGCCCCACCTATCTCAGATTTACGTATGTCTACTCATGTGCCGAACACCCTGTATATCATTAATTCTCCAAACTCTGACCCCGCAGGTATACAGGTATAAAAATCTTATGTTAACTTTTATCAAGACTTCTATGAATAACTTTAATTAAAATAAGATTTTTTAAAACGTATTAATACGTTCCTATAATCCAGAGGGCGCTGCTAATTATAAGCTAATATGGAGATCTTAAAAAATATTTAAAAAATAAATAAATAAAAATCCTATTTTCCTTTGTTAAATATATTTTTGTAATTTTTAAACCATTTCCCACATTAAAAATCAATAGCTTAACAGGTGAAATATTTGTTTTTTGTTCAACAAATCACATTAAAGGCATTTTATAAACAGAATCGTTAAGTATTTTTTATTTAGTATTATGTTAGAATAATTGCCGTTTTCATGTTATGTACCACATTACACGACCACAGCAAACATAAATATGCAAGAGTTTTCTGAAAAACTAGTTTAAAATATGTTGTATAGTTATATATGCAACTTTAAATTTTTTGCTTAAATTTATGTATTTTAACTATGCAATATACAGAAATAAAAAGTAATACGCATTTATCAGTACTTGTAAGAGAAACAAGTACACTACACCATAGCTGAAACGTCTAATATCAACAATTTAAAAAGCTCTAAGGTATAATGAAGCTTAAGGTATAATCATATAAAGATTATAAAAACATTTTTTTAAAAATGAAGCGTTAAAAAAATCGTCTTCTTAAGAGTTCCCAAGATATTATACATAGTTTGTAAAACTTAATAAAGTGCACAAATATAGGTAAAAAAAATACGTTTTTTTCGCAAACAACGGCTTATTTATACGTTAAGCAATGGTTTTTTTTTTAACAAAAAATAGCATGTTAGTGGTTTTATAAAGTGTAATATATTGTCGTTGAATTAAAAGAAAAAAACTCTTTATATTTTTTTTTCTAAAAAAGTGGTTTACCACAAAAGCCCGTTTGGTCTGCTGCAATATCACATTTGGTAATTTATCTAAAGTCTAATTTGCGAAATTAAGAATCTTTATCTTATTTTTCTAAGTAACTTGTTATTATAAAATAATCTTTAAAATTTATTTCTTAAAAATTTTGTCAAAGCTACTAGAAATTTAACAAGACTGATAGGTGAAAGGACCGAAAATTAACGTGTATTTTTTATAAAACATTTTTGATCACTATTACTTTTTACATGCTTTTCTTATTTATTTTTAATTTATTATCTTATTACAAACTAATTAAAAAAATTAAGATATTCCTAGGATTAAAAAAACGCTAAATATACGTAAAAAAAAACAAAAAACCAAAATAAAACTATTATTATATCAGAAAGATTTGACTCACTTCCATATCAGATATCCTCCGCCGCCTAAAAGTAATACAGCAACTGCACACAAAAACCCTGCAAGTACTCCTGCCCAAAGTTCTGTAAAGGGCTCTGAGGGTACATAACACCCTTCAGAAACTAAAACTCTTACGAATTTTGACTTTTCTCCCATAACCAAATGTCCAGTGCGGTTACTTTTCGAAGATGCATACACTTGCACATCATAGTGTACATTCGGAGTGACATTTGGAAAAATGTACTAAAAAATAGGAATATATTACTCTTTTTATATTTTCTGTTATATTCACCTAAAAAAATAATTTGCCCCATCATTAATTAACAGCACATTTTAAATAAACTGGAAAATATGTTAACTTTATTCCAAATTAGAATTTGTTTTTACCCGAAACCTGTAGTAGTATACAACTATCTGGATATTTTCCAGTTATGCTTTTTAATAATGACTTAAACCAAAAAAAAATTTAGATTTTTAGGAAAAGGCATTAGGAAAAACGTTTAGTTGATTTCAATTTGCAAGATTTATGTTTACAAATAGCAGAGAAAAAGTTTTTTGGCTCGGTTCTCAAACCATTACAATACAGGAATTTACTGTTTATTTATGAAAAATGTGCATTTGATACTTTAGTGCTTTCTGTAGAAATATTCAAATATTTTGGGCGTGTGAGTTACCAAAACATTATGAATACATTAATTAAAAGTTTTGTAATAATTTATTGTTATTGATAATATTATAATTTTTACTACTATCTGCTTTTATAGAATTAACACTGTAAACTATAAAAGTTATACTTCTGTATAAACACCTTAATCTGGATCGGAGTTTTTGTATAATTTATTGTCAAGAAATTAAAATACATAAGTTCTATCTTATGTGCAAAGTATGCAAAACATATAGTGACATTTTCTGTTCTTAGAACTGTTTTAACGGAGTATTAACGGACACCCTTTTATATCGGCAACTTTCAAGCTAAAAAAAATCTGCTTTATAGGACGGCCAGACAAATCTCAATTTTTATAACCTATTTCAGGTAAATCAACCTTTTCATATTGGCCAGAAATTCTTTGGGCTAATTTGTATTTTATTATTTTAGATCGTATTCTGCAAATTTTAAAGGTGAAAATACTCAACAATAATATTTATGGCCAGGTTCAAATAGCATCAGTGGCTTTGGGGATTATCTTTACATTATATTTTTAGTTGTGTCTTAAATCGATAAGTATAAAGTTATCGTGTTCGGAATCGAAAAGTGTTTAATCATGTCCCCAAAACGAGATCGTTTGTCACTGACGGAAAAAATTGCGAAAAGTGAAAAGTACGCCTTGGGTTCGCGAAAACTGGCTGAAAAGCTTGGTGTTGGAAAATCCCAAATAAATGATATTATCGGAAATAAAGCTAAACTAAAAATCGAATGTTTAAAGGTGTTAATTTAGAACAAAAGAGGAAATTCCAGAAGTGGAAAGGATTGGCAGTAGATCAAGTCGTCTATAATTGGTCCTGCAAAGCAAGAGGTAAAAATGTTCCAATATCTAGACAAATAAAAAGCACTTGAAGCAGCAAGCAATTTAAAAGTGGAAAATTTTGTAGCCTAAAATGGTTGAACAACTGTTACCTGGCAATACTCGCCACCCTTCTATAAAGGCCAATTATTCTTAAGTTTTACTGTAGTACATTCATTTGTATTTGATACTTAATAATACTAAATAAATTTCAGAAGAATTATTGCTAGAATTCATCACTTGGGTTTTTTTATTTATTTATTTTTTTGTTTAAATTAAGTTTTTTTTGTATTAAAAAGGTTTTTTTAGTTTTAATTTTTTATTTTTTTTTAGGTTTTATTTTTGTAATAACCAGCTGTTCTTTTCGATTATTATAATAAAATAATAAATAACACCCCATAAAAATGCGTCTGGGTTTTATTTTGTGTATGAACAAATACATTTTAAGTGATAAAATTTTAAAACTATTTTTAATTAATTATGATTTTTTTTTAAATCATACTGAATAAAATCATGATTTTTAATCATCTCAACCCTGGTTCTATGCAATAAAACTATTCTAATTATCTTCAAAGTATTCAGACAATACATAATAAGCCTTTCCTAGAATAGGTTTTTGACTGACAAATTGAATTTATGAAAACTACCTATATTTTTAAGACTAGCCGGTAAATAATTAATTTTTTTTTTAAGTCATGAATTAAATATTTTTTTTATTAAAGTAAAACATGGATTTAGAAGATAAAGTTAAGAATTTTGTCTAGTATTATTCTAAGAATTCTTTGAATTTTTTTTTAAATATTTGAAAAATCAAAAAATTGATATTTTTAGTTTTTTTTTTTTTTATTATTTGTCTTTACACATATAATATAAAACAAATTACTAGACATTGCTGAACTTAAATGGATGCATTTTATTGACGAAAAAGTTGAAAAATTCCCATTTTTTTAACTTTAAAAACAAAAATTAACACCAAAAATTTTTTTTTACTTTACTTAAAAAATTCGTAAATCCGCCGTCAAATAGAACAAAATGAAAAAAAAATGTCAATATCTCTATTTTTCGATTTTTTATGATTAAAAATATGTGAAGCCACACATCTAAACAATAAAATTAGCAAAATATGTTATTGAGTACACATAGGTATAGTAGGTAGGTTTAAAGGGAGTGGACTTTTTCGCCCTCCACTGCGACCGCTCGGTCTATTGTGGCTCACACCTTTTTATATCTCTCCCAATAGAATCGGACTTCTAATGAATCCGATACCAGATTGGGAGAGAGTTCTTACATCTCCTCTTACTCGTGTCGCTACCGGACACGAGCACGATGTGTTCTGATGTGTCCTGGTGTCCCTGTTTCCTGGAGAGGATGACAAGCAGACGATTAGATGTATCATGCCCTCCTCTTCCGGTCTAGTGAGGTAGGTAGCTACCAGGTCCTTGTTACAGGAACCAGATGTTCTTTCTGAGGCCGCATCTCCGGCCTTATCCTATGAAAAAGGTCCTATCCGCTTTCTGTTTGGATTCAGGGAACCCTTTCTAAGTACCTGTTTGTTTGGGATGGACTAGCCCTACCCCGTGAAACAGGCGCTGGTGACTTAAGAAACGGATTCACCCGTTTCTGTCGGCGCACCTTTGTCTGCTTGTGACCTTGAGTGGCACCTATGTCACTTTTTTCCTATGAAAGCGGTTCTGTCCGCTTTCTGTTTGGAGCTAGGGAAGTAATAGTCCACCACGGCAGAGCCCCGCATTACCGCAGTAAGGCTAGATACTCTGAGAGTTCGCCCTGTATCAGAGGCACCGTTGGGGACACCTGTTTAAGGCACAGGATGTCATTCACTCATCAGCACGGTATGCTAACACCTTGAGTTAAAGCCTTGTGTTTATCTTAGCTTCAGATTCCGTTCCATATGGTGGCAACAAGAGTTGCCGATAACCAGCAACTCTAGCACATGTTCCAAAAGATCCTACTGGGCCCAACCACAACGACGATGTGTGAACACAGCGGTTAGGTCACATAGGTATAAGTTATTATCAAACCGAAAAAGTTTTTGCTCAATATTCTTATTTTCTCAAGTATTTTGAGAATATTGAAAATAATTATTCCCAATTTTTCGGGAATATTAAAAATTTTGGGAAAATTAAGCATATTTAAAATTTATTAAAAAAGAGCAAATTTATTGTGGCCCAACGCTTCTTACAATAAATTTTTGGGTTTCGTTCGTATATGCTCGTTTAATCTTGTTCCATCTAAGGAAATGTTTACCAAAAATAAATTCTCGAGCATTTAACAAATCTATATACAGACATTACAAAATATGATTTTTATTCTTTAATTTTTCTTTAAAATCTTGCATATTTCAATTGTGCTGTCCATTTAAGATAGAAATGTAAAAAAGATTTTGGTTTTTAGTTATAAAAAAAAAATCCGATTAATTTTTTTGTTTCTCAAAGCAATAATATTGTTAAATAAATACTAGTTGAAAATATGTATCATTTTGTAAAAATTTTCCCAATTTAGAAATTAAGTATAAACAATAATTTTACTAGCTGTTACCATTGAAGTTAATGATGGGGCATACCTTATAAATAGTCAAAAATATTACTTACCGATGAGGAAAGATAGCGCTTCTCCGTCGGCATTTTCATTTGATCCAACTGAATACCACTTTCATAAACATCAATATAATACATGTCAAGTGAGTCAGGGTACCGTTCGGGCCTATTAAATTCTACCATTATTGAGTTGTTATATTCGCACGAGACATTGGTTAAAATTGGAGGACTTGGACCCATAATATCAGTGCGTCCTATGGTAGGCGCTGAAAGATTTCCTTCATGTTTAGCTGAGAATGCTTTGACTGTTACTGAGTACTGAGTGTCAGGCTCTAAAAATTAAAATATAATATCTACATAACTATTGAAATCAAAATATTAAAATTAAAATAAATTTAACTAAAAACAAATCTCTGTCCTCTTCCTCACCCCATCCTACCCCTAATGACTATTGTTTGTTTACTTTATACTGAAGTAGTGACAAAATTAGAACATTTTCTATAAACAAATCATATTGCTGCTGAGACACTTAAAGGTATTTTTAGGGTGAGACAACAAAATAGCTCCTACCGAAAGAAATTAATATTTACCTTTCCACAGCTATTACTATTTTCAAGATATGACGGTTATTCAAAGCATAACAGTCACAACAACACAGGATATTTACTCTTTATGGCAATTTTTAACTCATCGGGCCCACATGCGATTTTACTGAAATTTTGTAAAAGGGGTTTTTTTGGGGTACTGATCACGAATATACCAATTTTGTCAGAAACTCCTAGTTTTTAAGTTATAACCCACCACTCGGACCTAACCTCAAATTATTACAAAATTTCCTAAAATTGCTCCTTTTTAAAAATAGTTACACCAGAAGTGGAAGATTTTATGGTAAAACATTTTTTAGGATATATTTATTTTTACTTTTCTTAAGTCATTATTATTAACAAAAACACCACCAAAAGAAAAATGTTTTTACTTTTAAAAAGTCAACAAAATCATCTAGGGATTTTTAAGCAGTGGTACAACTTAAGAAACAATTGAAAAGCGCCTACTTTTTTAATTTGAATTTTGAATTTTGTAAAAATGGAGTTTGCATTAACAGGATTTATTATTTTGTGTTTAAAAAACATGTTATCAATTACCTATTTTATAAATACTTTATCAACTAATCCAAATTCAGGGAAATGCACCCCAGCCTCATAAAAACACCTTGCAATATAAATGCAGGAGTCCTTAGACACCCTTTTTATGGGCCCGATAAGTAAAAAATACCCTCTTTATTTTAAATAATGGCAACCATGGCAATTCCATAAAAAATAACAGTAAGTGCTATTTCAATAAAAAGAAAATAGTCCACACAATTTGTATTCAAAAAAATTTTCAAATCTTAGAATTTAAATAGTACCTAAAATATAATATATCAATAATATATAATTAGTATTATTATAATTACTTTATTTGATTTCCTGTGATTTTGGTGGTTACACTACTTATATTCCAAATTTACTTTGTATTTTTCCCCACAATCACCCATTATATAGAAAACTTCTTTTATCAATAATTTCTCAAAAAAGTTTTTTTTTTAACTATTAATGAAAAAAACGACAATTTGTACTTTTAAATTAGAACTAGCCTATGTCCATTTTTTTTTTCAAATTTAGGATTATAAAAGGGTTTTTGATCGATCACAGAAATAAAAATTATTACTTATAATTCGAGTCTGGATTTTATGGCATTATGAGTTTTGTAAATATTAGAAGCAAATATTAGACAAGTTAAAATATTGACGGATTAGACAAAAAAGTTGCCAAAAAGGCACTTTTTTTTTAAAGCTTATTTTGCTTTTTTTCAAAATTTTTGCTTATTTTATGATTTGTGCTTATTTACAGCTTTTTAAGATATTTTCTACTGCAAAGTATATTATTATCGTACACGCACATTCTTATATCAACGCGAATTGAGATAAACAAACCTGTCTCACCAGGTATGTTTCTTCTTTTAAAATCGATAATAGACTTGAAACCCCAGTTCGCATTGTATTATGCAGATCATTTTGAAAATTTAAAAAAAGTTATACTCGAGCTTTCCGAGACAGCCAGTAAAGCAATTAAAGATTGTCAAATGGTTCTTAATCAAAATGAATTAATGAATAATTTATCTATATAAAAATTAATTTTAGTTTTATCAGTACCACCATAAAGTCCCTCGAGAAACAAGGAATGACATTAAATACCTCTATTAAAATGATTAATGATTTGGAAAAAGCCATTGAAAATGTTCCTGGAGCAACTGGCCAAATAGTAAAAAAAAAATTGAAAGATACATTGTCTAAGAATGAAGAATTTCGAAAATTAAAAAAAAATGCTTTGGTACCTATTGGCAGAGAGTACTGATCCAGAGTTACAAATGAACCCAGATGTGGTTGCCAAATTTAAGTATACGTCCATAATAAGTGACGTTGAAAGAAGTTTTTCTGACTAGAAAAACATTTTAAGTGATAGAAGACAGAACTTTACTATGAAACATTTAAATCAGCGATTAGTTATTGCTTGTTTCTACAAATAATATTTTTATTTTGTTTTGTTGTTCGTTAGAGACTTTGTTTATTTTAATGTTTGTTTATTATGTTTCTTATTATGTATTTCATAAACAATAAATTTTTATTTCACTTTTTTGCTTTTTTTGTCTTGCTTATGCTTATTTCGTGCCTTTTTTGTAAAAAATTACATGCTTTTCAAGTGCTTATTTTAACTTTTTTAATGCTTTTAATCCAGACTCTACATATAATGATATTAAACATGCAAAATTTGGAATAAAAATTGGAAAATATACAAGAGCTTCCTAATTTTAAGTGTGGACGTATCATAAAGTAGAACAATGAATCTTTGTAAAAATTGGACACAAAGTTTCTCTGATTTAAAGAATACATTTGAGGTTTAGTTAAAGGCTCCTAGGTAGACTTTTTGTTTATTTAAAGGAAAATTTTGGGTAAGCCTTTACAATTATTATTTAATGACTTTAAACAAAACTTCAAGCTAATAAAAAATAAATAAATAAAAACTTACTTAATTCATTCAAAACATAGGTCTTGACTGGGTCCTCAGGATCAGTTTTGTCAGTGCGGATATCAGTGTAGTTGCCAAAAGTGAAGTAAATTCGGTAGCCCTTCAGTTTTCCATTTGGTTTTTCTGGAATGTGCCATTTTAGAGTCAAAGAAGTATCGGTGGCATCTTCAATGGTCAAATTTCTTGGACTGCTTGGTGCTGAAATATCAAGATTGGATATGTCATTGCCCTGAGTAACTTTGCCAAAATCAATCTCTTTCACACTTGCTGTTGTAAATTCGGTAATAGCAGATTCTTGGGCTTTAATCGCACCGCAAAAAATAACTGCAATATAAACAAAAGCATGGCCCATCCTAGACAACTAGGTTTCCTAGCCAAAAAAATTACTTTAAAGCGGTTTTTTCATATTAATTACGTGTCAACGCCGAAAGAACATAGTATTTGTGTTATTTATTTTTAGGTTTAATGCAAATGTTATTAATTAAACTGCCGAAAATGGTAAATAACAGTAAAGTGTTTATTGTGAACACCACCCAACGGCAAACTGCACAAGGGCTAGGCGGGGAGGCGGCGTTTTGCTTGTCAGTCTGTTTGGAAAGTTTGTGTGTTGCCGCGTCTTGCAAAATATCCTTAAAATTATGTTTCTTGGTGCTACTGTAGGGTTGAGTGCACATTGATTAGTAAGACACAAGTTCCCCATAAAATCAAGCAATTAAACGTATGTCGAAATTTAAAATGACTATTGATCTTTCCATTCATTGTTTACGACACTTCCATTAGAAATACGCAAATAAGATTCGATCGTAAAAAAATCAATATTCGACCTTTTAAATTGCAATTTGAATAAAGCTAGAATAACACGAGATAAATTAAACAAAAACTTGCACAACTTAACCCCGTATATTTGACCCAAGTTTTTTTCCACAATTTACTCATAAGTTACTGTCAAGTTCTAATTTTTAAGTTAAGAACAAATATGGCGTCATTTATAGTTTTAGCCGGTAGCAAGTTAGGAAAAAAAATGTTTATTCTTTGCTTACTTTTATTGATTTTGTGATTTATATCGAATATAAATAATAAAATTTTCTTGGTGTCGCTTTAAAAGCAGGGTAATTTACTAAAGTAAATTGGTCGCAGTACTAACGCAAAAGAGCATTTCAATATATTGGGTATATGTTGAGACAGGTTTGAATATTTTCGAATTACAAAAAATCCTTAAAAAGTACCGCCTATTTTCTTGTGGGATCATATACCGGCGATTTGCTCTTTCAGTTTTGAAAATATTTATTAATTCCACTAGACAAGGCGACCTAGAAAAATTTACTGTTCGTTTTAACCAGTTTGTGTTTCGTGTTTTGGACGTCTTGAAGCGTTATTTTTTGTGATAACACGGTACAAAAAATGGTTAATTTTAAAAAGAACAATCCCACAAACATAACCACACTAGTCTAGGCAAGAGTGCAGATTCTGCAAAAAAAAAGATAAAACGATTTCTATCTTCCCACCCTCAAGGTTTTAAAAATTACGAATTCGTTAAAGTATAATATTTTTAAGTTTATAGTCGTAAATTTAATTTTTAATTGGCCAGTGAGAACACAATTTACCTTTCGTAATTTGCAGTCAAAAAACCTGGCCTAAAACTATGTACAGGGTTTTTCCGTATAATTGCGCACCCCTTTAAAATCTTTATTTTTATAGATAGAAAAAAATAGTTAATATGAAAGTTGCAGGATTTTTCATGAAGATTTTCATGGTGTAAGATAGAAAAACAAATGATGATCGGAAAATTAACAAATCACTATCAATTTCGTTATTTTAAATGGAATACCCTATATATGATTGAAAATACAAATTTTGCTATTCTTCTCTTTCAAAAATATATATATATATATATATATATATATATATATATATATATATATATATATATATATATATATATATATATATATATATATATATATATATATATATATATATATAATATATATATATATATATATATATATATATATAATATATATATATATATATATATATATATATATATATATATATATAATATAATATATTATATATATATTATATATATATATAACTTATCTATGTTCGGATAAACGAGTTGCAAGTTATTTGAATTTAAAATCTGTTCTTATAAGCCATAGTTAGCCATGGATACAACCAAAAGTTTGGCAAAGTTAAGTCGCGTTAGCCATGGTTCGTCTTGGAAACCAAACAAAAATATAAATATTTGACAGAAGTCAATTTTGGGTTGTATCCATGGCTAACTATGGCTTATAAGAACAGATTTTAAATTGAAATAACTTGCAACTCGTTTATCCGAACATAGATAAGTTATATATATTTGAAAAGAGGAAGATTAGCAGAATTTGAATTTTCAATCATATACAGGGTGTTCCATTTAAAATAACGAAGTTGATAGTGATTTGTTAATTTTTCGATTATCATTTGTTTTTCTATCTTACACCATGAAAATCTTCATGAAAAACTTTCATATAAACTATTTTTTTCTATCTATAAAAATAAAGATTTTAAAGGGGTGCGCAATTATACGGGAAAACCCTGTACAATAAATAATTGTGTATAAGCGCAATTATTTATCTAAAAAACTGCCACATTTCTTGCGCGATAAATCATCTTTTGTAATATCATTTTTGCAGTTGGCTCCAGAAAGTTGATTGTTAACTGTACTAATAGTCTATATTTTATTATTTTAGTTAAATTAAAGTAACACAACAAATTGCGACACAGATTTCAAATCACTTTATGAATAACTGATAAAAATTAGTAAAACGCCAGTGAGTTAAGAATGATGCTTTACCTATGTATTCGGATGTAAAGCTAACTTCCTGTTTTTCGTGTCTTAGTTTTACTTTTTTAAATAAATTTTAGTTAAAATTAAAAAGTTACTTTATTTGAAAAAGCTAAGAGTAACAAAAAAACTAACCAGTAACCACCATGTCGATATGCCTTGTTAAATAATTTCCTAAACGTTTTAAAACGCTTCAACTGATTTAATGCCGCTCATCAGTTGGAGAAGAACCTTTTTATATTTAAAAAGCGCAAATTTTACATTTCACAAAAGTATATTCTTGATATTGAATTTATAAAATGTAAACAGGGAAAAATAAAACCCAAAACTCTTGTTCTTAATTTAGTGTATGCATCCAATTTCCTAAGAATAACCAGTGACATCGGTGACATCATAATATGTAAAATTTTATCGCCCCTAAAATCAAGTTCTTAAAGGGGTCAATACTCTTGCTGTGTAATTAAACATATGGCAACAGTGCAGAATTCGGCATAGGTAGCGCATACTCGTTTGGCCTGCCAGTTTTTATTCGATGGTCCATGCAATTTCCATGCGCGCGTGCTGTTGCCACGATTCAGATGAATCCTGAAATATTAGGATGGATTTTTAAGACGTCCAAAGAGATGGAACCTATCTAGAGGCAGCCTTGCCGTTTGGTTTTACGAACAGCGTGCGTGAAAGAAAAAGCTCTTTAAGTCTAATACCTTTTTCTGTCACCCTATGTGCTGATTGGTCGGCGGAGAGGGGTATATACCCCGCCTACCAATAAGCACGCAGACAATTTAAAAAAAACTTGTTTTTAATATTTCAAAAGAAATTTCACAGAATGGATCAAAAGATCCATTCTGTGAAATTTCTGGTAGTCTCTTTAGAACACTCATCAAAAACTAAATGGACCGAGTATTCTATAGCTAGTGGTGCCAAATACCAAGGCCACGGTAAGAAAAAAAGTTCATTAAGGCCCAGTTGTACAATAGCAGCTTAAGCTGTGGTTCGGTTGACTTCTACTGGTATCTGAACCTGCCCATATGCTGTCAAGTCAATGCCGAAAGTACGAAGTACTAGCAGAGTTCAACCGAACCACAGCTTAAGTTGCGGTTGTACAACCAAGCCTTAATGTTTTTGGCCAAAGTTTACCTCAGACCTTCTGAACAAGATTTACAAAGCAGTAAGAACAGTGGTAGGTCAACTTGCGAGACTTGTAAATATAATTAGCAAATAGAGAGAATGAGTCTGAAAAAAGATAATAGTGTGAGGCTCTATGCGTGTACCGGGCATCTTCAAAAAAGATGGCGGCTGAGTGAGAATTAAATAAGGCCAATTGTTAAAAAACTATTAGTCATTGCGTTTATCTAGTTGTGCCCTTCGTGCTTGAAGACTGTGACTGTACAGTCAAGTGTGGCAACAAAAAAAAGCATCTGTGGTCTGCTAGTTTATTTTAACCCAATTGAAAATTTATCTCTCGAAAACAGGGGGGGTGTGAAAGCGGCTAGAAAATTATACAGGCGGATAAAAAAAAGCATCAGTGGAAGTCATTAAAGATGTTCTGGCACCATCTTTATTTTCTATGTCTGACCCGGCTTCAATAAATTTTAATTTAATTTGCAATATTTGGCGGTGTTTAACTGTCAGCCAATACCATTTTTAGCTTAAACCCTTCGAGCATGTACCTTCAAGAAGCAGCCTTGCGCGCTCGGTAGTGCGAACAAGCGTGTGAGAAAGAAAGAAAAATCGCAGTATAGCCTTTTTCTTTCGCAACGTGCCGATTGTTTGACGGGAAGGGACCGACCGATTAGCAGACCGAGCGAGGTATATACCTCTCCCACCGACCAATCAGCACGGTGGAGCGAGAGAGAAAGGTAATACTGCGATTCTTTTTTCTCTTTCGCACGTTTATTCGCACTGGCAAGGCTTCCTCTAGAAGGTACATCCTTACTAAAATACAGATTTTAAGGAAAACGTGACAATGTTGCCAAATAAAAATAAAAGGTATTGTTTTATTTATGGCACAGTTATGACAGGACCGTACCTAAAACCAGTTACTAAAGTTAAATACTGTTAATTTAGGAGAGGGCCAGACTCGGACTTTATAACTGATTTTACGTTTTAATGTAGACTAATAAAAATTAAATAATTGGTACATTTCATTGTCAAAAAAGAATCACTTTGTCTAATGCTACCAAGCAAATGCTATTAAAATAATTATTATAGTCATAAGAAAAACATAACTGTACAACTGGAAGTTTTAATTTTTTTATAGTAACAATGCAAATATGGATCCAACCTACAATACTTTACTCTAAAAATAGGACAATAATTACATACAGTGCATGCATGCTCTTAAATAATTAACAAAATAAAAGCTTACAACTTATTACATTATCCGAACCACAAAGCTTTGATCCCTCGACGTTAATGTTGAAAAATAAAATGTAATCGACAAAGTTTTATATTGGTAACAACTTCCAAATAACCGCATATTTCCCCCATTTTGGTAATAAACACCTAGACACAAATCGTTTCGGTAAGTGGGTTGGTTGTTGTTCCTGTAGGAATATAATGTTATTACAAAAAATGTTTTTAGCCAGATACAAGACAATTACAGTTAATAATAAGGTGTCACAGTGGCGCCGCTAAGCCACTTAACCATCCCGTGATTTGTAAATTTAAAAGCTTTAAAGCTTAAATATACTTACAGTTGATACAAAATAATATATGATATAAAAATAACGTATTATGCTCTCGCCTTTAACTTTTGTAGCGCTGTTCTTTACACGTGTTTCACCCTTGTTGGGGATGGTCACACCGAATGTAGGCCAGAGACACCCTTGACTGTAAAGCAGTTACGCTAAGAACAACTGTAATCCAATACAGCTGAACATTAGAAGCAACTAGCGCCATCCCGTCAAGTAATTCCAAACCAACCAATCTTAGTGTTGACAGGTTAAGATGTTAAGGTGCGTCATGTAGATGTATTACGCAAAAATATTCAGAAGTTGCTTACAAAACACACTTAATGAAAACTGGCTTCCCATTAGTTCACGGATATGTAAATTTTAAATGAGCTTTTTAGCCAATTCCAAGTAGGTGACGTGCAGCACGACCGAAAACGTAATTTAAAAATGGGGAAAACGCAGTATTTTCACCCCCAAAATGCAATATAATAAATGAATTTAAACTTATTGAGCCTTGTTATACATAATAACAAAAAGGTAGACTTTCTTTGGGCATAGAGGTTCCTTAATGAAAAGAAAAGAAAAATAAAAGATCCTGGTAAATGACTACTAAGCTTGGTTGCTTTAGAATTAGGAGGCCTACATTCGCTGTGACCATCGCCAACAAGGGTGAAACACGTGTAATCGAATTGGCTGGGTTATTCATTTACTTGGAGGCCTCGTAATTTTAAAGCAACCAAGCTTACTAGTCATACTTACCAGGATCTTTTATTTTTCTTTTCTTTTTATTAAGTAGCCTACCTTTTTGTTATTATGTATAACAAGGCTCAAGAAGTTTAATTTCATTTATTATATTGCAGTTTGGGTGAAAATACTGCGTTTCCCCTTTTAAATTACGTTTTCGGTCGTGCTGCACGTCACCTACTTAGAATTGGCAAAAGAGCTCATTCGAAATTCACATATCCGTGAACTAATGGGAAGCCAGTTTTCATTAAGTGTGTTGTGTAAGCAACTTCTGAATATTTTTGCGTAGTACCATCTTAACCTGTCGATACTAAGATTGGTTGGTTTGGATTTACTTGACGGGATGGCGCTAGTTGCTTCTAATGTTCAGCTGTATTAGATTACAGTTATTCTTAAGGTAACTGCTTCGCGGTCAAGGATGTATACGGCCTACATTCGGTCACCACATCCCTACGTGGTTGTAACCCACAACCACACATAACTTAGCGATCAAAGGACATCGCTAGAAAAGTTAAAGGCGGGAGCATAACATGTTATTTATCAACTGTAAGTATATTTAAGTTTTGCAGCTTTTTGTTTTATATGTAATTGTTTAGTTTATTAAATCACATTACGGTCAAGTGGCTTTGCGGCGCCACTGTAACACCTTATTTTTAACTGTAATCGTTACTTAGTTATTCAAAAAATTGAAAATTTGATGCGTCTTGTATCAGGCTAAAACTTCTTTTTTTTTTTGTTTTAACATTATATTCCCACAGGAACAACAAAGTAATATGTACTCACTTATCAAAACAATTTAAAAACGATTTGTGTATAGGTATTTATTACCAAAATGGGGAAAATATGCGGTTATTTATGTGAAACTTTGTCGATTACATTTCATTTTTCAAACATTAACGTTGAGGGATCAAAGGGTGGTGGTTTGGATAATGTAATAAGTTGTAAGCTGCTATTTTGTAAAATAATTTGAGAGCGTGCATGCACTGTTTGTACTTATTGTCGTATATTTAAAGTGAAAAAATAAAAAAATAGTTCTTTTAAAGAAAAAATAGTAAACATCTTGGTACATACTGGGCGAGCCAATAAAAACGAAAAAAGGTTGATTTGACACAGTTGCTGTCATTTAAAAAAAAATCGCTCGGACCCGTTCACTTTATTTCGAGGGAAAAACATTTTATGAATATTTTTAATTATCACTTCAACCCCCTAGGAGAAGCGACCTTTTCCCTAAAATGTTAAATGGGATGAGAGGTCAAGTGTTACCTCCTTTTAAAGGCCTAATTTTTGAAATTTGGGTCAGTAGTTCTCCAGAAAATGCGTTTTAAATATAGTCCTACCTTGAAAATGAATACATTACAAGTTTTAAATTTCATTGCATTTTCCGTTATGTGTAAATGTGTTTAATACCTTTTGGCTTTTTTATGCAGTTTTTTTAATTATTTTTTATCCTCGTCTTTATCTTTACAATAGCACAATCTTTAAATTTTTTTCGGTACTGAATAATAAATAAATTATTGCAGAATTTGAAGTTAAATTTGCTCAGTAAAACGGTACTATCTATCAGTATCTTGTTTACTTGCACTTTTTACTACACATGCTAAAATGCAATTTTTTTATATCCGGTTAAAAATGGAAAATATTATTTGATCCGTTTATTTCAATAAGGTCAATATCGTACTGCATCGAACTACAGATTCAGACTTAAACTCTCGTTTTTTTTTCTTCGCATGAGATGGCTTATTCTACTGCAGAAAGAGTTTCAATATTCCAATTGTATTATGAGAACGGTAAATGCGCTAATATTGCACCTAATTATTTAACGAACCAAACCCGAATAAGCATGTGAACAGAAAGTGCATTCTTAAGGTGATGGATAAGTTTCGAGAGACGAGATCAGTGGCAAACCGGAACCATGTGGTTGCAGATCGAATAGTGCGAAATAAAGCATTAGAATTCGCTGTTTTAATACACGCCAATATTGATCCTACCTTAAGTACCAGACAGTTGGAGACAGTTACTGGCACAAGGCGTACTAGTGTCAGAAGAATTTGAAAACGTCATAAATTTCATCCTTATAAAAAAACAACTTGTCCAAGAATTAAACGAAGATGACTTTGATCGACGTTTTTGGGATTTTGCAAGTTAATGACTAAACGGCTAATTAATAATCGCAATTTTCTTTTTATTATTAGTTTTTTGAACGAGTGTTCGTTAATCGACATAACAGCCGTTTATGGGCTGACGCAAATGCACATATTTTTCAGGAAGTTCACATACAAAATCCTGACAAATTAAATGTCTGGGCTGAAGTGTATGGCGACTGCATCGTTGGTCCTTTTTTATACCAGGAAATCTCACAGGGCAAATGTACTTGCAACTTTTAGAAATGCTGTTTATTCCGCCTTAACTCAAATTGTGAACAAAATAACCATAATAATGCCAATAAGTCAACTTTTCATCAAGATGGAGCGCCTCCATATTTTACCCTAGCTGTTCATCACTATTTGGACGAAACACTTCCTGATAGGTGAATTGAGCTAAAAGGGGCAATTGAGTGGCCTGCAAGATTATCAGATTTGGGTCCGCTGGACTTTTTTTGTGGGGCCACCTTAAAAGTAAAATATACAGAACTCAGCCGAAATCCCTAATTAACTTACGTCAACGGATTATCGCCGAATGTCGACAAATTACTTCAAAATTGCTTAGGAATGTACGACGTCATTTTGAACAAAATTCTTTTCTACTCTATGGAAACTTAAGAAAAACATTTTAAACACCTGCGGTAATAGGTGAGTTATTTTGAATATACGAGATCAAAAATTTAAACTGAGCGAAACTGGTTTTACTTGAGGGTTTTATTTAAGTGTTATCGCTTAACAGCATTATTTAAAACAAAAACGTAAAAAATAATAAAAACACCAATAACTTTCGATTTTAAGAAACTTCGGTGTTATAAGCCATTTTCTGGAAAAATACTAAACCAAATTTAAAAAATTGGAAGTCGTCGAAAAGAGGATTGAACGGCCTTTAGAATAAGGTATCACTTGACCTCATCCACTTTAATATTTTAAAGGTGAAGATAGCCCCTCCCAGGGGACTGAAGTGACAGAATTAAAAATATTTACAAAACGTTTTCTTCTCGAAAAAAAATTGACGAGTCCGAGCGATTTTATTTTAAATGGCAGCAACTGTGTCAAACTGACGTCGTTCCGTTTTCATTGGCCCATTCTGTATGTAAAATGCAGTGGAATGCTGTGGGGGCTGTGGGATCTTGAAAACCGTAAAAGATACGAAACGACAAAGCGCATTTAAGTCATTAGCGATAAACAGAAATTTAAAATTTGTTATATATTTTTTTAGCTTAATTTAAATAAAAATTTTAAAAAAGCATATTACACTATAACGTTCTCCCATGTGCCTTTAGATTCGCAGGCCGACGTTTCGTCTTTCGGCCACCATTTTAAACTATTCTTATAAGCAACACTACAGCAGACAAAAAAAGCGAAAAAATCCCGATAAATTCCGTTGCCAAAGAACGCGCAACTGATGCAGATTTAAAGGTTACTAGACCGCATGGTACTGTTTATTAATTAAAGATGGCTTATTAATAAGACTCAGAAAAAATTCCAACAGCAAAAGTCAATGAGACGTGGCAAAAACCTTAAATGAAATCTGAAACTCTGATGTTTCCTAAGAATCCATAAAATATGTACCACATCATGTGCCTTTATTAAGTTTTTTTTTTCTTTTAATAACTTTTAAAAATTAAAGTAAATAAACTACAAAGTAACTGAAACATTTGCTTACGGCAGTCTCTATTAGCCTTTTGTTCCAAAATTTACGAAACAACTAAAAACACACCTGCTAGAGATATTTTTGAAAGCCGAATTGTTGTCTTTCTAACTGGATAACTTCCACCAAAGAAGAATCGCAAAAAGCTGCAGAAAGAAAGTAACTATAAGAAGTTCCACTACGACTTGAAACTAACCATAGGGGATTTATGGTAGGTAACAAAAAATAGGTATTTACTCCTAACAGAATCAAGGGGCATTCAACGACACTTTAAAAGTTCTGAGGAAGGCCATATAAAATAGTGACCTGGCTTAATGATATATGCTTCACTGCACTGTGCAAAAGAAAATAACAGGAAAGCTTATAAAAACAAGTGGATCTGCATAATAACAGATAGCCAGGCGTCATTAAGGGCACTGGCAAATCCCAAGGTAACGTCTAGGACATTCGGAAATAAAAGGCAACGAAAAAGCGGATGTGCTAGCGAGACATGGATCATCCACACCATATTTTGGACCAGAACCTGCCCTTGGAGTGACAAAAACCACAGCACGAGGATAAACCAGAGAATGGATCCGAAACAAACACGAGGAATTTTGGGATAACCCCAGTAAAATAAGATATGGAAAAAGCTTCATAAAGGGCCCATCCAAACGAACGAAGTAGGAAAAGACTTCGCATAACACTAGGGCTAAATGGGCACGATAACCTAAGAGGACACCTACACAAGATAGGCTCATACAATGGGGACTCAAGTTGCAGAATGTGCGACGAGGGGGAAGAAACAGCCTACTATATACAGTGCAAATGTGAAGCGTTGAATCACAAAAGACGAGCATTATTTGGGCAACCGAAAATGAGCCCACAGGAATATATCAACCAAACAGTCTCGGGGTTATGCAGACTTGTAGAAGGAACAAGACCAATGGGAGGATTGGTATAAAAAAATGGGAGATTAGGCACAAAAAGCCCAAGAGGCTGCGCTGCGTTCGGTAGTAAATCAAGACGGCTCCCAGGGAAGAAGAAGAAGAAGAAGAGTGCAATTTGACCGGCTGTCCGATGAAGAAGATATTTAATCAAGATAATTAAGACCTGCGAGCGAGCAATGTTATGGACTTTACATATGTTTTTAATTTATAAAATTGTGAAAAGTTAAAATTATTTTATTAAATTTATTAAGTTATTTAAATAAATAACCTTATTTTTTCAACCTTTTAACGACCATTGCGATGGGTCCCGAAGGCTATAGAATCGTCCATTTTGCAATATAGCAACTTTTATCAAGGTTTTCGGTATTAGTAGATACCACATAACATATAATAAAGCATTGATACCTATTGTTCACAATTTGGAGCTCAAAGTACTTTCCATTATTGAATATAAATTACTAAAATACTAAATGGATAAATTTAAATTATTCTCCCAAATGAGCGTAGAAAGAGGCATTAGGAATATTTATTTTAGCCTGTATAAATAATAGCGTGCGACAATATATGACATTTTATTTATTATATCATCCCTATACGTCAAATGAAAATATGGAAGAGGTCACTTCCGCATATATACAAAACATTGGTGTTTACATTAAGCATTATACTTTACAGATGAGAAATGTGCGCCCTAAAATAACAACAAAAGGGCACAAAGTTTGTGGATGTCACGTAGCCTTTTCAAGTGTGTTTCTACGTGGTTAACTAGGTAAATTATAGATTCCTTAGAAAAAAAAATGCAATTTAAATTTTTTTTTATTATAAGTTTTTTTTTACCTAAAAGATCTTGGTCTATTTAATACGTAAATAACATCTTTTGGAGTAAATATAATACACTTGTTTGTAATTTTGATCAGATTATTGTAGTGATTTATTGCCGGTTTAGGCGCACGGTAGTCAGCCATACTAAATTCCGGCCTAACCCACGCAGAGTGTATATTACACTTATGTTTCAGCGTACTTTTATTCCTATCATAACTTCGTTATCATTCCACATAAAGCTATGAGATTTGATATGTTAATTTACGTAAGTATTCTTATTATATATTACTTCTGAGTGACTGAATTACTCATTAATTCATCAAATTTATGGTGCACGTCCCGAGGGTGTAGAAACATTCTGAAAACTGAGATGTTTATTCGAAACGCCCTGAAACAGGGGCGGTAATATCGTATATTTAGGGGGTATTTTAGAATTTTGCAATCTGATTCTGGGTCATAATTGTCTTAGAATTTAAAATGCGACAGGATTTTATTCCATTCATTGAACTCAAAAAAAAGAGAAGAAATTATACCAAACACCCTTATGTAAAACAAGGCCAAGTTCCTGTTCAAAATTCTCGGCCTTTTAAAGTACTGAGATTTAAAATTAGACTAAGTTCTTTTTTGACTTGGCAAGTTTTTTTACTGAATATTTTTCATTAATATAGACAAATCAGTGAAAACTACCCTTTATTGCTAAAACCTATAAAACAATACATAAAATCTTAAGTTAAGTGAAATTTTACTCAAATAAGTTAAAAAAGTAGTATTTTATTTGTTTGAAACATAATTTGAAATATTTCTAGCCCTTAAAAATAAACCCTTAGGGGAGCGCCGAGTATTGAGAGCGGGCGGGAAATGGGAGCGATGGTGATTGGATGGAACCTATTTACATTCGGGTGACTCTAATCACTCGGTCGTTTCCGTCAACCATCGAGAAGGTTTGCCTGACGCGCACGAGTCATTCGTGTCATGCGTTGAGTCACGAGGAACGATTGTGTGTTATTTGCTCACCGTTAATAAAAAACTGCCGATTCTTAGTGTCCAGGTAAGCATGAAGATATGTCGTTATTGTATTATTTTTATACTTATTACATACTTAGATTTGTCTTCTTTTAAGTGTCATTCGTAAAACTGTGATCAAAAGTCGAATAAGATATTTGTGTTATTACTTTTCAAAATGGTGGTCAACGGGCAATGGAAGCCTACATCTTTATTTCTTTGTTTTGTTTGAGTAGTTGATTTTTTATTTGTGTTATAAATAGTTCTTTTTATTAACAATTAAAATTTAATTTTAAAATATGTTTAGCTTTATTTTTGGAAAAAAAGATGGCTCCCATTTCCCTTATGATCAAAATATGGGCTTTCATTACCCGCATGTAAGGGGAATGAGAGCGATTGACTTTTTTTGTAAAATCTTTGTTTGTACCTTAATGCTTGGCTGCAGTTTGTTTAAACTATAATGGTAAGATAGTCAAATAAATGAAGTTTAAGTTTATAAATAAAAATTATACAAAAGTAAATAAATGTGATTTTTATGAACATTTTCCCTTAATAGGTGCCAATTCCCCGGTTCTCCTCTATTATGATTTAAAAAACAATTATTTTTCCTTAAAAATGTATATTATTACAGTGTTCTGCATGAAACTTTGGGATTAAGCTTAACTTACCCTCCTCTTCAAAATCTCCATTATGCTAAAGGTCGCTTTTTATTTTTTAGGGGTAAAAACTACCCATTATTGCAAAAACCTTCAAAACTTTCATATTAAAGCCTAAGTCACATAAAATTAAGCTCATATAAATTGAAAAATAGGTATTTAATTCTTTGAAAAATTATTTAATATATTTCAACCCTTAAAAATAAACCCTTATTGTAATTTAATTTAAAAAAATGTTAACCCTAGAAAAAGTAACATATTGTTACAGAGTTGTAATTAAAAAATGTGACTGCTCAAAAGTATTACTAATTTAATTTTGTAATTTTTAAATCTTCACCCCTTGCAATCTTACAATGCAAAAAAAAATTACAAAACCGCGTTTTTTAAAAAAATGCATCGAATCGCTTTTAGAATGCTCCAAAAAATTGTTTTTTTTTTAACCATAACTCCTTCAGTTTTTGTGATAAAAAGTTGTTTAAAAAACCATTTTGTTGGTTTTTTCAAGAGCTTTATACTAAAACTGTTTAAAACCCTTACCTTTTTAAAGGGGTTAGTTTAAAGGGCTGAAACAAGGTAGTGCTTGTCTAAACACACACGTTTTAAACGTTTATATCTCACTTAATTTCCGTCATGCAATAAATTAAAGAAAAAAGCAAAATATTTGTAATTTAAAAAGCTACAGTTTAAAACCTTAGTAATTTTTACGCATCTCTCTTAGTTTTCGGGTTATTTTCAAGAAAAGGTAATTTTTTATTAAAATTCTAAAATTTGAGTTTCACTTTCAGCTCCATTTTTTTAAATTAAGCATTTTAAATGGTTAAAATTTTAAATTGCATTTATGAGACATAAATAAATAGGATTGAAAAAGGGGGCTACGACTTATTTTAATTAGGGTGGTAATTATGGGGTTGTTCTCGAAGATTTTTGCACTCAAAAAATTTGGTCTAACCTTATTTTAATCCTAACTTACTCAACTTTTATGATACATACCATTTTTTTTAAAAAAGAAAGGTCTTCAAAAGAGTTATTATTAGTTTTCCTCGAAAAATACGTAGATTTTGCGTTATTTGCCTTTGAAACTATGATATTTTGTGTTTGATGAATAACAGCTATCCTTTAACAAACCACAACTTGGTTTGTATTGGTCCCACAGCAATTACAAAAAAACCATTTTATTTGTTTTTTTTAAAGCTTCAAGTTTGTTATTTACAGTTTTTTTGATAAAAAGTATACTTATCAAGTTATTTTCGAAAAACCGATTAAAAACGTTGATTTTATCGACGAAAAACGCCTAGTTTCGATTGCGAGTAACTCGAAAAGTATGTATTTTACAAAAAATGCTTTAAACATTTATTGCTTAAAAATATTTTTTTTATCGATTTCTGTGGTTAAAGTATTAAAAAAAAAATTCACCCCCTAGATGGTTTGGCAACCACCCCCAAGGTAAAGGCGCCCTTAGGCATGATATAGATTTTAATCCTTGGACAATTCCCTACCTACTTCAAAATTTTAAGTCATTTTATGCATTACAAAAAATTGATAAGTAAAATGGTTCGTATCCTAGACTATTAGAAGAATTAACAAACCTTGTCTGGCAAAAAATATGTAATTTAGGCACATTTGTATGAACATAAATAAAAATTAATTAGTTTGTGTATTTACCAATAATATAACTTAAAAGAAATCTGAAGAGTAACGTTATTATCTTAAAAAGACTCTCTAGATGACAAAACCTATAAAAGTTTTGTAGGTATACGGTATTGGCAAACAAGAATATAGAGATAAAGCGAAGGAGGACTCGATAATTTAAGTTTTGGCGCTGATGACAACTTGAAATTAGCTCCACTGGAAGTAAAGTTAGGAGACAAAAGAAACGTTATTAAAAGTTTTTGCGAGAATAATAGGGTTTACGTGAAAAGACCCTTACTTTATAAAATAATATACCTATAACCTACATCTTTGTGTTATTGACACGTGTGTCATTGTTGGACAGTCTTTATTTGATCTTTTTTTTTTTTTATTAAAAAACATGTCAGAAGCCGTTGCTTAAAAGACCCAGCAGGAGGGTTAAAAGAGTGTTTTATTGTTTCCTGAAAGACCTGCCACTTGTGCACTTTAATTTATTTAAGTACTGTGTGCTAAAGAAGCAAGGAAAAGAAAATTGTAAGGAACCTAACTCTTGTTAGCAGGAGCAAACAATGGATTTAAATAATGCAATTAAACAAAAACCGTAATTTTACAAGGGACTAGTTTAAGCACATAAGAATGACGCGCGTCCTATCGGTGACCAAAAGCAATGATCTCCTGTTCTACAAAACTACTTTGACTTAAAAACCTTTAGTTTCGTGCGTACAGCATACAACGTGACTCTTTTTAAAAAACATCCTTTACAAATCAGATTCGTTAAAGAAAACCAATTGCATGCGCTTTTTATTAAACCAAATAGAGTGGTTAAGATTAATTTGATGGCAAAAAACATTTCTCTATTTGCATAGCATACAGAATATGTATTATTTTCCTCCTCTAGACTACGCCACCATAAAAAGTATTATAGGAATTCGTAAAAAATGTATGGGTAAAAATCTGTGACCGATTGCATTACAGCCAACTAAACATATATAGACAATTAGCTGTATGAAAATATCAATTTTGTAATAGAAGAAAATACTTTTACACCATGAAAAGTATCATAGGAATTCGTAACAAAATTATGGGTAAAAATCTGTAGCCGATTGCATTGCGGCCAAACTGTAGACAGTTAATAAGACAATTAGATCTAAGTATAAAAATAGAAGAAAATGTTTTTACACCATTAAAAGTATAAAAGGAATTCGTAACAAATTTATGGGTAAAAATCTATGGCTAATTGCATTGGGGCCGAGCTTTTCTTTTTAAAAAATATTTGAAACTAATGGTGGGAAAAAATATGTTAAAATATAATGTTTTTAGAAAAAGTAATATATATTAAGGCTAAATGGTCCATTCTTGTAAAGGTGCACTTTCCATTTGTGTGTTTTAAACACCACAAAATTGCCCAATGGAAAAAAGCATGATGGTATATTATTCTAGTCACAGGAAATAAGTCAAATTTAAAAAAAATATATTATGTGCTGCACTTGCCGTAACAGAATTTAGATTTAATCAAATATTTGAAATTGACATTGGAAATATTTGTTTAATTATATACCAGCTAAAAGTGAATTGCTATTAAAAGGGAAAAACTGATATTTCCATTACTATGGATTAAAAAGTTAATAAAAATTCACATTTCTCTATTTTATCTAATACAAGTGTTTATCTCGAACCGTTAAATTTACGAATTTTTGAAACGTTTTTTTTTTCGTGTTTTTGTTTAAAGTTTAAAATAGATCTAGTTGCTTTGGACTTTAAAACCTAAAAATAATGTATATTTACATGTATATATATATATATATATATATATTATTATTTTATATATATATATATATATATATATATATATATATATATATATATATATATATATATATATATATATATATATATATATATATAAAACTCAGTCAGTATAAAATCTATTAAACAAGCTCTAAAACACCCCTAAAAAAAAGAAGACAAATGAAAATACATGGTAACATACATAGAGTAGAATACACCGAACTATGTAAAACAATAAGAAAGAAAATTGCAGCAGACATTAAAAACCATAACGAAAAACTTGTACAAACTGCAATTGAAAACAGGAAAAGCTATAAGAACGCCAAGAAAGCCCTCATTATTGAAAAGAAGCAAATTATCGCTCTAACAAACAACAATGTCCGGATAACAAACAAGGAAGACATAATAAGCCTGGTAACCCAATTCTACAGTGACCTATTTAAAGCCCCGGAGACATATGAACAAAAAAGATTATCCCAACTGCAAGACGACGTCCCAGAAGTTCTCGTGGAAGAAGTAGAAAATGCGCTCAAAGATATGAAAAATGGAAAAGCAGCAGGAAATGACGGAATAGCAGCCAAACTGATTAAATATGCTGGTAAAAAGACTTGGAAAATACTAGCAAAAATTTACACCAGTTGCCTACAAACAAGACACATACCACAAATCTGGAATTGCGCTAACATAATACTAATCCACAAAAATGGCAGCAAAGAGGACATCAGAAATTACAGACCACTTTGTATATTACTACCAGTAATATACAAGATATTCACAAAGATCCTAAGCAATAGAATGCATAACATATTAGATGCTGCACAACCACAAGAACAGGCGGGATTTAGAAGTGGCTTCAGCACCATTGACCATATACACACGCTAAGGAAAATCATCAGCCGAACCAAAGAATATAAACTACCACTAGCTCTAGCGTTTAGATTTCGAGAAAGCCTTCGACTCAATTTATCCCAAAGCAATAATAGAAGCCTTAACAGATCAGGGGATCGACAAACCTTATATAGAAACTCTTGCAAATATATATCAAGAAGCTAAAGCCAGAGTTGTAATATACAAGGAACTAACTCCTGAATTTTCCACTAGCAAAGGAGTACGACAAGGAGACGCAATATCTCCAAAGCTGTTCACAGCAGCACTAGAGGAAATCTTCCGCAAACTGAACTGGACCACCAAAGGCCTGCAAATAGATGGAGAATACCTTCGCCATCTAAGATTCGCAGACGACATAGTTCTAATTGCCAATACCCCTGCAGAACTACAACAACAAATAAATGAACTGAATGCGTCTAGTAACGAAGTTGGTCTCAAAATGAATCTAGCAAAAACTAAAATAATGTACAACGAACTGGCAGACGAACAAGACATTATAATAAATAACACAAATCTGGAAATAGTAGAAGAAGAATACATATACCTGGGCCAACTAATACATAGATCAGGATCCCTACTACCAGAAATCAACCGAAGAATCAAGTTAGCATGGAGTGCATACGGAAGAAATTCAGTTATAGATATTCAAATCCAGAATGCCACTCCTCCTAAAAAAGAAAGCATTTGACCAGTGTATACTACCATTATGACCTATGCATGTGAGACCTGGACACTTAAAATAGATATTGCAAGAAACCTCCAGGTAGCACAACGATCAATGGAACGCAATATGCTGGGAATAACGAAAAGAGACCGCAAGAGAATAGAGTGGATACGACAAAGAACCCAGGTAATAGATGTGATCCACAAAACAAAATCTCTTAAATGGCAGTGGGCAGGACACCTGGCAAGAAGAACAGATGATAGATGGACCACAAAATTACAACATGGTACCCACGAGGTGTTAAAAGACCTAGAAGAAGACTCACACCTGAGATGGGACTATGACATAAGAAACTCGCAGGAACAAATTGGGTCCGTATAGCACAGCAATAGAGAACAATGGGCCCAGCTAAGAAACAGGTATATGGATAGGTAAGGGGCTACACCATAATTGGAAATATATAATATATATATAAAATATATATATATATATATATATATATATATATATATATATATATATATATATATATATATATATACATATATATATATATATATATATATATATATATATATATATATATTATATATATATATATATATATATATATATATATATATATATATATGTATAATATATATATATATATATATATATATATATATATATATATATATATATATATATATATATATATATATATATTAATATATATTATCCTATAATCTCAATAATTTGTTTCACTTCCATATAGAAATTTTATACCAACGATAAAATTGAGCACACTTTAAGACACTTTAAGTAAAGCTCAACTGGGATAATTTAAACAATAATATTTTCAACAAAAAACCCATGGGAAAACCATTTTGTATTATGCCCTGAAAGCTTCTTTATATTTTATATATCCGTTTCCGGTATGTTTTAATAAAATTCTTATAAAAAATAAATTAAGCACGGTAACGTAAATGCCTTTTCGAGAATAACCTTATCGAAATGTTTTTGTAGTCATTTCCTGTGTTGCACAAGAAAGAATTGCTTTTACTTCTAAAAGACATTTTCATTATCAGCATAAAAACAAATTACAGATTCGATGAACTGGGGAAAATATAAAAAAAACTAAGGTGTCGCTTTTCCATATATCTACAGCCACGTGTTAGTTATTTTTTAATGAAGTGTAGGGTCGGCCCAGGTATGCAAAAAATACGCTTTTAATGATAACTAAAAGTGAGCTTGACATATGTGAATAAATGTGTTGCCAAAGACTTAAAAAAAATGTTGCCTTGGGGGAGCTTTAACAAATGGCAATTTCTTTTTAGATAGCAGATAGGCCCTTTTTATATTCCGTGTTTAGAAAACATTTTCATTTAGTTCCCAAGAAGGCATCTCATATTTATATTTTAGGCATATTTGATTTGTCTTACAAAATTGTATGTGTCCTAACAATTTAAATTGCCATTTTGCGTTAAATCCACAAACTAAACCATAATTGATTATACAGTTTAGGTAACATTTTCCTTAAGGGTGTTTTTTTGTTTAAAATTTTCTATGTAAAATAATTGCCTCCAAACGTTTATTTAAAAAAAAAATACATCACTTACACTAACTTGTTAAATAAATACAATAACGTTCATTGAGTCCTCAGATAGCGGCCTCTACGTATCATCTGGCATTATAATTTAGCTGACTGGAATGGTCTGCGTTCTTTGCTACCTACTCTTTAAAATCTACCCGCTTTTCTTCTCACGATCCTTTCGAAATATGTCTACCAATTACGAAAAAAATTAGGCTTTAAAGACCTTTATTCAAACCATAAACTGTGCTTCTTAAAACTTTGTGATAAAACTAGACTTTTAAAAATCAAAGCTTATAATTTTTTTTTCAAAACTCAATGCAGCAAATCAATACAATTAAAATGCTCAAAGGTCAAAGATTGTCTTAACAATCGCATAAAAGATTCAGTAGTGTCTTGCTCAAATGGTAGTTAATATACTTGCTTATTTGCCAAAAATATTAGCATTCCGTAATAATGCTTTCCCACCTCTAATTCTCGAAGATAAAGTTGTTTCTGCCCTTAAGGAAAAATCCGACTTCTTTGCAAAACAATTTTCTGCTGTGCCTCTTTCCTTCTCTTAACACCAAAAATTTACAATCATGCCCACTGTCGCGAAAAAAGTCATCCAATTCTCATCCCCTACATGTGCAGGGACAAGTTCTGCAAAACAGAAAACCATAAAACCTTGTAAACGGTTTTTTCGAGAATACTTTTAAATGGAATAAACGTATTATATCTCTTTTGAGCTAGTCAGACCCAGCTTGAAATACTAGTCCCGTACCTAATGACTTTATTCACAACTTATATATTTTGGATTTTATCCAAAAAAGAGCGATTTGCCTTAATAATTACCCCAGTTTTACCATAAAGGCCTTCTCTTGCCTCACCGACGAGCTCTAGGGGACCTGTCCTTTTATATACGTACTTTTATGACTTCCGCTTTAAATAATTTTTTTGTGCAGCTTCCAGTAGAATAACACGAAGTATGACACTTGTGTATCACTTAAAAGTCCATTTGTAGAAGCTCCGAACTTCCCACTTTGTCCTCTCCTTTATTTCTGAAGTATCTAGAGTGTAAAATCTGGTGCCTAAGGAGGTATTTCTTTTTCTTCTAATCTTTAAATATTTAAGCTTCGTATTAATAAACAACCATTTACTTCCCTTTAAACAACCATGGTATGTTCGTACTTGAGCATCAAGCGTAGGCCATCACAAGATAAAAAAATATTAGTTAGAAACAGAAAGTTAAATAAAAAAGTTAAGAAACTCATATTTTAAAAAAATATTGAAAAATATCAAAAAATATTCGCCACAAACCTAAAAGGCATAAAAAACTTATTTAAAGACGCGAAAATAATAATTTAGCAAACATCCTTATCTCTAGAGTCGGGCTAAAATGTTAAATTATATGTTAATATTTTCATGATATTGCAAATAGCATAGATTGTCTTAAAATGGCCCGCTTTTAATTAAAAAAAAGATTTAAAAGTACACGAAATTTTGTACAAGGCGTTTTTTCTACTTTGTTTTTGTAAAGTGTGTTGAAATATAAAAATGGATCTAAACATAGGAAGCAACGCTTGAGCGGGCGAAAGAAGCTAATTCGGTGACACAACAGTGTTGTCTAAAAGGTACGTCAAATGCAACATCATCATGTTTCAGTGCTTGGACAGCGTTTACGGAACTGGGAAATAAAATGGGTTATGTATCTAAAAACCCCGTAGCTACGGTACCTAGTACTTAGGCTCCATACAAGTCTTCGTGAGCTGTTATAAAGATTTGAAAAAAATACGGTTTAAGTTAAGATTCTCTACTTTAGGTCAAGCATAGCATTGCTGTATATTTTCAACCCTTTATCCCAAATCTATTTTTATACAAGGTGGCGCAACGAAAACGAAACAGAAACTATTTCTGGCAAGTCATTATCTTTTCCAAAAACCCTTAAACCCTTCGATTTTTAAAGGGAACACATACTTATGATATTGTCATCTTTATTCCTGCAACCCCCAAATCTTAAATAGAAAGAAAGGGTGTTAAGTGATACCTTATATTAAAGTTCTTTCGATTTCCTTACGACGGTTCCTAAAGTGGTCAGTACTTTACATACGATATATGTATCTCGAAATATTTTTTTTCCTCGGAACACAATCCAGTGTCAGAATTGAGCTACCACATCAAAGAAATTTCCTAAGCCCCAAAGAACAGGTCTAAAATACCAAAAATCTACGAAAAACACCAGCACAAAAAAATTATAAAAAAAATGTTTTTCTTTTCCAAGTGTACATTTAAAAAAAATTCACCCTCAGGACATGTGACGTTTTTTTCTAACCTCAAAGAAATAATCATTTACCAAAAATTAACTGATTTAGGCCATATATGGTATATGGGGGTTTCGGGGTCGTTAATTACGAATGCGATTTAGATTTGCAAAATTTAAGATGGTGGGTCCAATAGGGCGAAACAAATATCCAAATTCGGTACATAGGGATTTTAAGGGTCGCTTATCACGAATTTAGGAGCAGATTTTTAAAATCTAATATAGCGGATCTAATATGGCGAAATGATTTTTGAAAAATCTCATCTTTAATAAACTTTTAATAGTAGTTGCTTTTAAATTTTTAATGTTTAAATGCATAAATCTCCCAACGTACTAACTTAAAGTACACAGGTACAAAGTACTAATTTAAAGTACACCGGTATCGTTGAAAAAGGAATAAAAAGATCCTTTTCATTTAAGATTTTGGGGATTGTGTCATCCCTTCCCAAGGGTTTGCAAGTATGAGAGTACTGTTATGATTATTCAGTGTCCCCGTCTAAAGGTTCTTTAAAAAAATATTAATTTCTTCCCAATAGCCTCTGTTTTGTTTTCATTGCGCCACCCTGTAGGCGAAATAAAATTTATTATCTGCATTTTAAGATGATACTTTCCTTTCAAAAATAGAGAAAACTTTAGTGACAGTTTTATTATCTAAGCCAATAAAGTCCCAGGGAATATAAAAAACTTTGAAAGTTAATGGACCATGATTGACAGTTTCTGTAATACCTATGTAAGATTATTTAATTTAAAGTTTCTAGCTAGAACTTTATAAGCTTTAAAAGGAGTTAAAGGGAAATAATTTTGTTAAGTAAGATAAATTCAAGTGCCCCTAGGATTTTTAAAAAATATAATTCTTATTTGAGACAAGATACAATATTTTGTTTTTTTTTTAACAAATATAATAAAAGACTGTGTATTGGTCTTCAATTTTCTTAGAGACGTTTTTTAAGTATCTTTTTATGGATTTTTTTTCTCTTATACATTTTAATTATCAACCGTGATATCCCCTAAAGCAGAGGTTCCCAAACTTATTTCGTCTAACGCCCACTTTGAAAATCAGTTATTTTGTAGCGCCCCCATTTTTTTCCTTTAAAAAAAATCTAAAAAACATATTAGTCTCGCCTGGATTTAAATTTTTTTAAACCTATATTAAAAAACAACATGCACTTTTCTTACCAGGGGGGCCCCCATTAATGCAACTTTACCATATTAAGAGTAGGGGTAGCGGGCGGAGTGGCGGGAGGGCGAGCGAATGCGATGCGTGCATGGGGGGGGAACGTCACGTCTGGGGGGGGAAGGGGTTCAAATTTTTTTACTGAATCTTTTTTATTTGATTCATTCACTTGAAAAGATTTGTTCCCAACCGATTCACTTTATTATGATCCCGGTTAGACTGGGGGGGGTTTTTGAATTTCACAAAAAATGTGATAGTTATGTTAAATAAAGAAATTATTTACATTTATTTCATTTTGATATAATTATTTTTTAAAAAAAATATTTTTGGGAAAAAAAATTTTAAAAAAACTAAAATTTAAAAAAAAACCTAGAAATGCCCCTCCAAATTAATTTTTTTGTTCAAAATTTTGTTTGCCTAATCCCCCTTGGGGTAATGAAAAATCGAAATATAACAGACCGCCCCGCCACTTGGGTCGTGGCAAAAACGACCGATTTGCCGTCATAAAATACCAAATTTCCCCGAATCTTCGAGTTTAAGTCCGATTTTTTTAGCGACCTTAAAACCAAAAAGAATCATCCAAACGAGGTTCGTTATTCATCCAGAACGATCGAACAAGTGGCTCAAAAACGATTCGAATCCATTGAAAACGGAAAAAATTGGGGATTCGAATCAGTGCACGGGGTTCTTTTTTTTTTAAAAGAATCTTCCCGAACGACATCCCCCTAGTTGGGAACTGTACTCCGCCGGAAAACCGAGAACGTTTCGGACAAAAATACAGGATTGCACAAATAAATCAAACAATATTTGTTCGCGCCAAACGTGAATTATAATCAAAATTTCAATTTTAAATTTTTTTTTTTTTTTTATTATATTAGGTACAAAAAAAATCCCGCGTTCGGCGTTCGGGGTTTGGCCCCAACAATATATACATTATTTTAACACGTGTCTTCGGGGGGGGGCACCTAACCCTTTTTAAACTTGAAGACACGAATATCTTTTTGTGTTTGATACCCATTACTAAAAAAACTTAAGATATAAATAGCGTTGTGAACACAATTAAAAAAAAATTTAAAAATTTATTTATTATATTTTTTTAAATTTTATTTATACAAAAAAATAGAAAAAATAGAACCAAAAGGATGTTTTTTAAAAAGGAAGGTTTTTAATTTTGTGAATTTTAAAGGAAAAAATTCAAATCACCCACGCCCCCCCAAAAACCCCCTCAGCGCCCCCCCCAATTTTTTTTGGGGGCTTACCGCCCCCCTAGGGGTTCAGCGCCCACAAGGGGGGGGTTTTCGCCCACTTTGAGAAAGACTGCCCTAAAGTAATAAATTGTTTTTGATCTATTTTTACTGAAAACCAATAGGCATTTAAGGGTTTTAAAACCCAATATATAGCATTGCAGATGATAGCATGCATACCGTTTTTATTGACGAAAAAAAAAAAGGGGAACAAAAAAAATTCTGGGGTTTTCCAAACTGCTAAAAAAGGGTTTTTTTTTGGGTTGAAAAGTCGCATGCAAAAAACTTTTCTGGTGGTCAAGTTTTATCTCAAGCTTTATTTATTATGTTCGATTTTTCAACAAAACTTTTAAAACTAAACCGTTTATCTAATAAGAAATATACTATAAAATTACACAACTATACAGCTTAACACAAAAATATTTTGGAAAACAGACTATTTCTAATTTTAATTTCTATCGATTCAATTAAAAAAAAATATGGGTTTTCCTAAAAAAACTAAACACAAACTTTAAGAAGTAAACACGTATATATTTAATTCACTCAGTTGATTATTTGGCGGTAAAGCGCTCCAAACTTAACCCCTCTATTTTAACATTTGACCCCGAATTTTTGTATGTAAACCGAGAAGCAATTGGATATCTTGCTTATCTGAACCTCAGAGTGGGTGGACGCATCGCTATTCGTATAACAATGATAAAGTTATGTGTTATTGTCTTTTTTTAAGATTCAAACATTATTTAACTTACGTAAAGATTGGCATGGTAGTACCAAGGCCTGTTATTTTATGGAGGCTTTTCCTTTATATTTGGGAAGTTCATAAAGGAATGAAAAATTATAGGACCATTTTTCAAAACTTCGGGTGCTAGGTTATTTTCGTTCGGTTAATGATTCTAGGAGAAGCAATGCTTCTCTTGCTAGCTGAGACCTACAGTCAAACTATACCCAACAGCATGCGATGTTCCCCGATAATCACCCATCAGACACTTGACTACCCTTAACGTTGCTTAACTTTTTAATTTCGCTGATCTGACAAGCGGCGGTAGTTAATACCTTAATTTATTATTGCAAGGTCCAGTAATTTATTACTGGACCTTGTAATCTTTAAACTTTCTTCCAAGTAAATTCATAACCAGTTTTGTACTTATAGACTAAGAGCCAGCTTAAAGCAGACAACACATATTTAAACAAACCTTAAATTCCGTCCAGTAAGTCTGTTATACCTACTCAGGTGTGACAAGTATAAAAATCGGGTTAATTTCAATAGTATTTTAACAAGTCTGCCTTTTTAATATTTCATTATACAGGGTGTCCCAAAAAATTTCAAAGTTTGAGACTGGTTTGGATAAAAAAAGTTAAAAAACCTATAATTTTTTTAGTTCTTTCCATTAAGCTTTTGGAAATTAAAATCGATTTTTTATTAATTTTTAAGGCTTGTACGATTGAATTTTTTTTTGATTAATTTAGCAATAATTTTTTTTCTTCCCCCCCCTTTCCCCGGTCCGGCTTAAATTTATAAAAACTTCAAAATTTTTGCAGTGTTGCCATTTTTCTTTTTTAAGGTAGATTCCCTAAATTTTTCTATAAAAAAAGGGGGCTTTTTTATTATCCCGCTTTTTTTGGGAAAATGCATTTAAAAATTTAGGTATTGAGGGTCTCATAATATACCCTAGGGTTAAAAAGGGTGTACTTTTCCTATAAATCTTATTGAAATTTCCCCCGAATAATTTTTTAGTGAAAATTTAAAAAAAAAAAAAAAAACTTAATTTTTTTAACAAAAAAAAAAAAACAATAAAACCTCAGCAAAGTAGAAACTTTATGATTATTAGTAGAAAAAAAAAAAAAACTGCTAGGGAAATTTTTAATAAAAGGTTCAAAGTGAGCACCCTGTACACTGTACAGCTACTCATTTTCTTAATTTACTAAACATGTTTTTTAACCCCTGAAACAACATTTTGGGGATTATTCTTTATTGCAGGCAATGAAACATAATTCTTTCAAAAAAATCTTGCTGTTTTTTTTTTTTTATTTTTTTTTTGTTAAAAAAATTAAATTTTTTTTAATTTTTTAAATTTTTAATTTTTAGCAAAAAAATTTCCTTTTGTGTTTTAAAAAGTTTTGGGGTTTTCCGGCCCCCTTATTGAAACCCCGGGGGGTTTTTTTCGGGGCCTCGAGTAATTTA
Organism: Listronotus oregonensis; assembly: GCA_019359885.1. NCBI lineage: Eukaryota > Metazoa > Arthropoda > Insecta > Coleoptera > Curculionidae > Listronotus > Listronotus oregonensis. The sequence continues at coordinate 157,458 of JAHBCN010000620.1, forward strand.
AAGATTTTAAATGCATTTTCCCCAAAAACCCCTGGTCCAAAACAATAAAAAAAAAAGTATCCTTTTTTTTCCCTAGAAAAAACTCCGGAAATCAAAAAGTTAAATATCTAAAAATTTTGGAATTTTTTTCAAATTTGATGGCCGGGGCCGGGGATTTTTTGATGGTTTTGGGGCATGTTTAAAATTTTTTTTAAGAAAATTTTTTAAAACTAAATTAAAAAAAAAAAAATTCAGATGCAACCCCCTTTAAAATTTTTTTTAAAAAAAAATCGATTTTAAAATTTTCCTTTAAATAATATCGGAAAAAAGGGCATAAAAAAGTTATATGAAGTTGTTCCCTTTTTTTGATCCAAAAATGATCCCCAAACTTTGGACCAACCTTTTTTGGGCACCCTGTATAACTCTTTTTGTATTCAAAAAAAAAAGATGGCAGACAATTTGGGCTCGACGTCACGGCAGCCCCCTTTTTTAAATTCCAAAAAATTTTTTAAATTTGAAAGTATTTAAACAAATTTGAAAACTTATATATTAGTCTAAGAGCCAAAAAGATCGGGGTTTTTTCCCCATTTTAACCGGTGAAACCCATTTTTTTTTTTAAACAACATAAACAAATGCATTTTGACTATATTGCCTATCAAAAAAAGGTTAAGACTATTTTTAATTAAATTAACTTTAATCAACTTTTTTTTTTAAATTTGACTATGTGATAACTTAAATAACTTTTTTTTTAGATCGAAATTTTAAAAACCTACAAAACATGCCTAGCTGGTCTTGCCCGCCCCCTTTTTTTTTAAGACTATCTGGCAAAAAAGGTGCAAACAGAAAATTTTTTTTAAATAAAAATTTTTTAATTTGAGAATAAAATAAATTTTAAAACGTTGATATACTCTTACCAGCGAAAAAAAATTCAAGTGACCTATTGTCAAGCTTTGGGGAATTTATAACGCAGTTTTGGGCGGGGGGGAAGGCGAATCGCCCGACAAGTGTGGTAGAGGAAGAAAAATGGTCGCTGGCCCGGCGTATTCGTCAAATCAGAGAGAGTGCGCAAGATCGTTTTATATAGAACAGTGAAAGACAGAGCTTGTCTATTAACATTTCGAAGTGACAACTAATAAACTTATTTTTTTTTCAATTTACAATTTGTTATATTTACGTGAACGCAATATGATTATTTTATCAATAACCAAATATGTTATATAAAGGTACTAAATTATTCGCCGAAATTAAATGTTAGTAATTTATTTAGTTATTACGTAGTCAAAGTTAAAAAAAAGTTAATTAAAGTTAATTTAATTAAAAATAGTCTTGACCATATTTGGATAGGCAATATAGTCAAAATGCATTTGTTTATATGTAAGATTAACAAAAAAATGTGTTTCATCCGGTTAACAGATGGGTGAAGGACGATCTCTCTTCGGCTCCTCAACTATATGTTATTTGTTAAACTATTTTAAACTTTTAATTTTGGCAGACATTTTTTCGTCCAGCGCGTGCATACTTATGTGCATAATATTAACTTTTACATCCTTATCATCTGTTTATCATTAATAATATGCAAAAAAAATAAAAAAATTATATAAGTATACACGTTAACAAGCACATTTAGTGGTATAAAGATGGTTGGTATAAAGGTTCTCTTATGATTCTGCGCAGTAACAAAATTCCAGGAAATTTTGTAATGTGTTGCCAACCTACACACTAATAAATCAGTGTGTAGGTAGGCAACACATTATACTTTGGATAGAGCCGGAGTCCCGTTTTCGTGTGCGACGGCGGGGCGCGTATGAAACCATGCCCGCGCTGTGCCGTCGTCGTTTCATCGACCCTTCCAAGCGAATTACATGTTTCCAACCAACAATGTTGCGCAAAAAAATTAAAAAAAAAAGTTAAAGTATAGCTAATTTAAATTTTGACATTTGATGGTGTCAACTGTATACATGGTAACAAAGAATTATGAAAGTCTGGACTATTCGGATGGCCTTTTTTCTGTATTTCCGTTGCCCTGCACGCGTGAAAAACTTTGTTCTACAGCATTGGCCTTCCATAAACCCTTAAACTTCCTTGTGCTTAGCTTAATTTATAAATTTTAATTTCATTATTACAAAAACTGATCCCGTGGATGATGAAAACTTGTCACATGATGAGGGCGATTCCGAAGATGACAATCAATCTTAAAATCAAATAATTACTGATATTTATGTTATAATTACGACTTCGAGAGAGTGAAAAATTAATGTTTTCTTTAGTTAAATTGATATTTTGGTATAAATTAATTAAAAATATAAATAAGAGTTTGAATTATTTTACTTGTAATATTTCTATAATACTTTTGTATTTATTATAGCCTTAAAACGGGCCTATCTTTATACCAGTAAATGTCCTTGTTTACGTGTGGACTCATAGATTTATTTGCGTATTATTAATGGTAAACAGATTAAAAGGGTGTAAAAGTTAATATTATGCACGTAAGTATTCACTCGCTGGTCGAAAGGTTGCGCTGTCTGCAGGGTTATTGTAAGCAGAAAAAAATGTCTGCTAAAATTAACATAAGTTAAAATAGTTTAATAAATAACATATATAAATTTCATATATGTTAAATTACTTTCGAAATTAAAATTTTTTGGAATATTTAAAAGTGGCTGCCGTGACTTCTAAACCGCTAAAATTGTCTGCCATCATTATTTTTCGATTGCACTAGAGTTATATAATAAAATATTAAAACAGAAGACTTCTTAAAATACTATTAAAATTAACCCGATTTTTATAACTGTCACACCTGAGTGACCCCGAACCTACCGCGGCCGGGCTTCGCTAGTCCCCATGTTTTGTTTAGTGGGTATAACAGACTCACTGGACGGGATATAAGGTTTGTTAAAATATGTGTTGTCTGCTTTAAGCTGGCTCTTAGACTATTACCAACAAGGTCACTCGCCTGACATAATGGAAATTAATAAAAATTACCTTCTGAGTCTTTTGCTTCGATTATCTTTTAAACCAGACAATTGCACTATCGACATCTGTTCAATATTGCTTTCACCACAAACATCAAAAAACTTATTAGTAATCATTAGGTTTAATAAACTTAGTAATTATTTTTGTATAATAATTTAAAAATTTATTTTATAGACATGACATTTTACTTTAATTTTAAATAAAGGTAGATATTTTAGATAAATATAAAGAGCACCATGCTATTGTTTAAAAAACGACAGCTGTTAATATTGTTGATTCTTTATAATTCTTCTTATACCCATATTTAAATTTAACTTTCTAAGAAACTTTCTAAAACCACTGCATAAAATTGTCTGATTTAAATTGACAATATCAACTGCTGTCGAAACCGACTTTTAGTATAAAATGTAATGTAGGTATTTAACTAAAATTTAGCCTTTAAACGCTTGTAAAACTCAGCAACAGGTGGTTTGATTTTAGTCTCTAATTTCCATCTTGAATTTGGGGTATTTTATAAAAATTGGTTTTGAAATCTTTTACAAATAAAATTGTAGTTTCCAAGGATATGCTTTGAAAATTGCGCTTTTGTATTAAATAAACAGTTTATGTGATCGGATTTTATACCCGTATAGGTTTGTAAGATTTGAAGGTTTTATTAAAGATAATAGTAGTAGGGCGTGGCCAGAATCCTCTGAAAAGGGAATCTTGCAGATGGTTTAATTATATTATCCCTAGTTTTCATGCAAACCGATATTTTAAATGAAATTAATTTTACAAATGTCTGCTGCTTAAAAAATAACATTTAAATTCTCATGTTACCAATTTGCCCTAAAACAAAAAATTTAAGAAACTATACAAAAATTTCTGCATGGAAGTAAGCCATTGTAAAAAGTGTGCAGCAATATTACTTTTGTTACATAATTTTCAAAAGTATGATTGCTATTTTTTTACGAAAATATCGGCATTGATGTCGGCAAAAGAAATCGATAAATAACCCATTAGAATTTGGATAGATATTTAGAGAAACTTTGCGAAACAATAAGCCCTCGTTGTTATTTGAAATTCAGGTACATTAGAAGCCAGATTAGGGCTTTTCGGCTATAAAGGAAAATAAACTCATTACCTTGGTATAACGACATAACGACACCACTGTAGGAAATAACAGTTGTAATACCCGCATATTTATGCGAAAATCATTAAGCAGTTACAGAACATTTAATCAACGATTTAGTAATACTGTAAAAATTAAAAAAAAAATGAAAAAGGATGCCAAGTGACAAAAAAATCGGGTTTTATACTTACATTTTTCCTTTGTATAATGCAAACATAATGGCTTACACTGCCACCAACGCAAAAAATGCCCTTTTACCTTTAATACTTGTTTTATTTAATGTAAACCCGTTTTATTAGAAGAAAAAGTTGTACTTTGACGTCATAATACATTCTTTAAATTAAAAATTACGTACACTCATTTAAACCGGCAAACATAAACTCATTTTAAAGCAATCATAAAAAGGGAAATGGAAAAGAAACAGCGGAACACCGAAACGAATTTTGCTTTTTTATGCCTTTACAACATTTTAACCCTTTGAGGCAATTTCACCAGTTACGGAAATCATACACCTACCTTTTTTAACCGCTTTAATATTTATGGTGAAATTATTAAAGAACCCTTGTCATACAAAGAAGCATACGGTAGTGTGTATATCGTAGAATGAGCGCAAAGCAAACCCGGGGGCCCGGCCACCTACAGTTTATCAGCAGACGAAAAAAAAATTAGCACTTAAATGGTAACAATGTAAACATTTATTAATAAATAATAAAATTTGCAATGCATCAATATATTTAATATTTATGATTAGTTCAATCTAACTCTGATATTGCAGTTTTGTGGGACAAGGTCCAAAAACTAAAACCTAAACCTTTGTTTTAAATATTTATTTAATATTATTACTCTTGATTTCGGCGAAGCAGTCAATCCTATTAAACTAACAAAACACATATTTGGACAGTCATAATCTGAAGAAGATTAACAGCTAAGTTAAGGGAGGTATTAAAAACATGATATACTACATTTCGCGACAGCAGTAAGTCCATTAATCACAAAACAATAGCTTAACAGTGCATTTTTAAAGATAACGCTAAGTTAAGGTTTAATAAGAACTGCACTAACTAATGTTCACATTTTGGTCACGCTTTTAAATGATTTTTTACAATGAAAGGCCTTAACTGCATTTTTTAATAAGAATCACTGTATATGTTCACATTTTGTACCCTGTAAATGATTTGCGCTTAATTTAATCGCATTTTAAAATTTTAAAATAAAAATAATACATTTTTTCAAATGGGCTGATAAGGGTTCACCTTGTCATTAAAAAAGCTTAGCCTACAAAAATAATGAATCACCCAGTATATATATATATATATATATATATATATATATATATATATATATATATATAATATATATATATATATATATATATATATATATATATATATATATATATATATATATATATATATATATATATATATATATATATATATATATATATATATATATATATACATATATATATACATATATATACATATATATATATATATATATATATATATATATATATATATATATATATATATATATATATATATATATATATATATATATATATATATATATATATATATACTTTTTTTTTGGCTTCTTGGATCTTAAATATATATATTTTAGTGAAAATTTTTCTTGGGAATTGGATCCGGGAAAAAAATGATCTTGTTTTGTGTGATAACTACATTTTAATTTAAATTTTGACGTTTCGGTAGACTTTAACTTCATCAAAAAGACAACAAAAGAGAATAAAAACCGCTTGTTTCAGAATTTAACGTACAAATACAAAACAACTTTTACCTGAAAAAAAGGGTTCATGTCAGTGCATTATCCTGCATATTTAAAAACATAAACAAACAGACACTGCTAGGAAAATTTACTATAAAGAACAAATAACTGAAATATTTATAAGACGAACATGACATGTATTGTATATGTTTATAAACTACTGAAGTCAATACAAATCATCTGTTGGAATTTTATTTTTTTTTTTATATTTTTTGTTTTTTTTTGTAGAATAATTCCTTGTTATCAATAATACACCTTTATGCATCACCGAAATCAAGTTTTTTTTTTTGACTAATTAATTATATTATAATAAATTTTACTTAACCTTTGGTATCTGATTTAGAGTTTACGTTTTTTTGGATTTTTCTAAATTTTCAATCATTTCATCCCTTTTTTTTTGATGATTTTCCGTACGTAGGATTTTTACGTTTTCATAGTCGAAAGTAGGGTTTAAATTTTTCCATATGATTGGACAAACCCTTCTTTTTTTTTGTCATACTTGTGCCCATTTAACCTTTTTTTTAAGAGTTGACTTGTTTGTCAATGTATACGCCGTTACAATCATTGCATGGAATTTGATACACAATGTTACTTTTTTTTTTGGGGTTTTTGCTTTTAAACTACTAAAATTGTTTTTAAAGTTTAAAACCCCTTTTCCCTTTTAATGTTGTTTTTTTTAAAGTATTATTAATTTTTTTTTGACACCCCGGGGAAGTAGGGGGAAAGGTAGTTTTGTTATTTAATTTTTCGGTTGGCTTTTATTATAGAACATATGAATGCTTTTTTTGAAAATTTTATTTATTAAGTCGTTTGGATAATTATTTAGTTAAGGGTTTTTTTTCCCCAAGATTTTTTAAAAATTGGGTTTTTTTTAATTTCAACGACCAAAAAATTCCCCAAAACCCAATAAAATAACAAAATACCCTCCCCCTTTCCGGGGTTAAAAAAAAATAATAAAAAAAACAACTTTAAAAAATTTTGAAAAAATTTTCTTTAAAAAAAAATTTTAGTAGTTTAAAAAAAATCCCAAAAAAAAAAGCTTTTAAAAATTCCTAATTTTTCGGCATAATTGGAAAAACAACAATCAAAAAATGGTTAAATCCAAAATGAAAAAAAAAAGGGGGTTTTAATCATATGGCAAAAAAAAAAATTTCATTAAAAACAAAAAAAATTTGGAAAATCATAAAAAAAAAAAAAGGGGTTGAAATGAAAAAAAAAAAACCAAAACGTTAAAAATCCCAAAAAGGTTTAAAAAATTTATTATAATATAATTAATTAGTCAAAAAATAAAACTTGTTTTGATCTAAAATTATTATTGATAAGAAATTTTTCTACAAAAAAAAAAAAAATAAAAAAAGAACTAAAAATTCAACAAAGATTTTTTTGACTTAGTAATTTATAAACAATCCCTTGTCTTTGTTTATAAATATTTCAGTTATTTTTTTTTAATTGTTGCCTAATGTCTGTTTGTTTATGTTTTTAAATATCAGGATAATATGAAGAACCCCTTTTTCAAAAATTTTTTTATTTTTATCTTAAATTCTAAAAAAGCGGTTTTTTTTTGTTTCTTTTTATGAAGGTTTAAATCTACCAAACGTCAAAAATTTAAAATTAAAATTAGTTATCCCAAAAAAAAATTTTCCCGGGTCAATTTCCCAAAAAAAAATTTTCACTAAATATAAAAATATATA